>JAKOGI010000042.1:862500-1305000 GCA_029747015.1 Carnegiea gigantea
CGTCATCCTCAAGTGAGGAAATTACATCCTCTAATAAGCCCTGCAAAAATTGCAACAAAGAATACTATGTTCTCAACAAACCACGACGCATCACACTAACTCGTTAATAAAAGAGACACTAAGTTGTTATCAAACCCCCCTCACCTATAAAGAAACAAAATATAACATTAAAAAAAACTAGAATTAACTCAAAAAGAAAAGACTATGTGAAAGACATTTAACTTTTTAGTAGTTTTGTGTACTACAATTTAATTCTTACTTTATTTCAGTAACGACCTAATGAAACTGAATAGCATACACAGTCATCAACCTAAACAACATAATGGAACCAAGAATACAAGATAACACAGGTACCATTCAACACATGTACCATTCAACACAACACATAACACTTAACACTTAGCTCATAATAGCATTTCGAAAGTAGAATAGTAAAAGCTAAGTAGAAATAATTCCATAACTAACAAACTACCTATCAAGCTACACTAGCAAATTAAAAGCGAGAAAGTTGAAACCAAACGAACCTGGTGCTTTAGAAGGATTAGCATTATCTTCTCTAGCTTATGAACTTTCTCTTTAGTCACCCCATATAAACATTTAAGATGATACATTTCAACGACAAATGAGAGTTTACTAAACTCTTCACAACAAGGATAAAGAGGTTGACCTGCATCTTCAATTAACTTAAAGAAGGTCTTCGCCTCTTCATTAAGTCCTGATGAACCCTCAGTAGATTCATGACAATCAAAAGCACCTCCTATCATATCATGCATGTCATGGTCAAACAATTCATAATTTTCATCGTTAAATGCATCATCTACCATATAATCGTTAGAATCATCATCACTCATTGTTAGCTCCCCATGGAAAACCCAAATACATTTCTAATCATCATCATCCATCCCCTTTATGATAAGGTGACTTCTCATAATTTCTCTCTCATGGTAAAAGCGGTTAGCACAAATTGAACACGGGCATGAATCTTATTATTATCAGCAGAAGTTGCAAATGCATGATCAAGGAATGCATTTAAACATTCCTTATATCCATTATCTATTCTCCTGAACTTCACCCAACTTTTATCCTTGAACACATCCATAATGACAAGTACGTTCCTACATATTTTAATTATCAAATTCTTACATTTGTTATATACTAAAGCATTTCAACTTATATAATAATAAAATAACAAAGAAGGGAGGAAGAGGGGGAGGAGGACGGGAATAAGAATTAAAATACTGCAACAAGAAACTATACAAAATATTTCACTAATTTAACATATATGGTGAACAATATACTATTCTAGTTATGTAGGAAAATAGAATAATAGCAACAAAACAAAGAAACTAGTGTGGTACAGGAAAAGGGGATAGCAATACAGGCCAAACTGCCTGGAAAAAAGGGGGACTAAATTTTGTAGGAACCACCAATCTAATCAGGTAAGTCGAAATAGTGAAATGAGTAAAACGAAAAGTTTCTGAGAAAAACAATGCATAGTTCCTAGTCAAAGATAAGTAGTTGATCTGAAACAATATGCTCTTAAAATCTCTTCGTATTATGTAGAACTCCTAGTCTCATTCTCTCGCTCATATTCATGCTGTTCAAATATTCAACAGTAAATGAATTGAATTAGGTTTAAAGCAAGAGAACGTACCATGATCTCAACCATTCATGAATAAGTACTGGAAGGGTAATATACTTTGTACAACATATTATCTGCCCAATTGTATATATAAACGCGTAACCTGGTGACAATCAAAAGTTAGCTATACCTTAGTAACTTATAAATATGTTCTCAAGCATTGGTTATTATTCTGTCTTTTTTACTTTTCTGGACATCAGTAGCCCATCTAAAAGCAAAATTTCAACATGAACTTCTTGGGTAACCCAGGTTCCAAACTTGCCATAACTTTATCAAATCATCCAAGGAAGCAAGACTGCTTTATTTAAGCAGCAGAAGAATATGGATCGCGTGTGTTGAAAAGATGATCCTCAAATATTAGGCAATAACGATTACTCTGAAGCTGAAAAAAGTGGTCAAATAATACATACAACAGTAAGTGGTTTCTGGGTGTCCTTTTGTTGCTTATTTCTTAAGTTAAACAATCTAAACTAAAAATGGATGAAGTAAACACATGTAGAACACCAAAGGGTTGCAATGTATGACGATTGACGAACAATGAGAAAGGAGAAGCTGGGAAAGGAAAAGAGGAAGAGAGGCATAAGACATTCGTGCTATCCATATCTCTTAAATTGGGGTGTAAAGGGAGAAAAACAAGTGCAACTTTAAATTCTGTGATGAGTTCGTTTGCAGGATTATGATTTCTTTGGTATGATTCGAAATACACGGTTACTGGAGGGTTTACCCATAATGAATTGGCATCAAAACATGATATAAAGTCCAAGTAGCATAAAAAAAAGAAGCATCCAATAGTATTTTCTCCACTAGCCAAAGCCTTTAAAACAGCATGGGTCAACAAGAAGCTATACAAAATACTACAACAAGATTTCCTAGCCAAAATTCCCAGCAATTTTTGCTAATCCCAGGATAAATTAATCATTGATGAACCATATTTAGTTACCCATTTCTACAAATCATGTACAATTTCAGAAAACCAGTAAGCCTATGACAAATACACTTCCCAATCAATGCCAAACAATGATGTGAAGTACTCTAAAATGATTTCTCTATCCAAATGACATTGTCATAAGAATCCACTCCAGCAACAGCACCAAACAACAATTTCAGAGAAACCCAGTTTGAGAGAGACAGAGAGAGGTAACAAGAATTCTATAAGTTTAACTAATATGCAGTAGCCAAAGCACACAAAACTCTTCATTCTATTAGCTACTGCCTTAATTCCCTTTCAAACCCAACAAATTCAATGGAATTTCAAAAACACAATACCTTCAGTGAACCCTCGATCAGACAGACTAGAAATTGGCTGATTACTTGCATTTAGCCCCAATTTTCTGGCACCAAACCCTTGACTTTCTGACACCAAATTGTCCACAAATTGGCTGCAATGACAGAGTCTGATGTTCAGAAACTTAGAGGAGATTGAAAAAGAAGATCAGAGGAGCGAGAACCTAAATCGAACACCACGAAAGCAACAACAATGGCAATTTTACAGATTCTGACTCCACAAACACCAAGAAACCAACAGCAATGGCGATTGATGAAGAAGACGATCTAGGGCTTGCATTTTGAAGGTCAAAGACTCCAAGAGATTGAAGAACCTCCAGTCGCGATGCTTCTCTGTTTGAAGAACCTCCAGTTGCAACAATGCTATTTTTTGGTTGATTAGAACTCAAACCTCAATGCTTTTAGTTACAATGCTATTTTGAATTAAGGTCAAGCTAATAAATTATTAGGTCTTTTTTTAATTTTATAGTCAAATGTGCATTTTTTATATAGTTATTCAATTTTTCCCGCAATAATATTTTTTCATAATATAAACAAAAGTTCTTTTACAGATGAATATGTTCGTAATATGATTGTAATACTAACAGAAAACTTTTGTGTTGGTAATATGATACTAATACCAACACACCATTTTGTATATGTTGGAAATATTAGGACCCATTCTTCCCTCAAAAATTGAAAATTTTAGTACCAACGAATAACGTAATCTGTTACAAAAACTCACTTTTACCAACAAAACTTATTTTTTATCTCTAAATGTCTGTTAGTGAAAGCTACTTTTTTTGTAGTGGATGGAGGGAGATAGCGATCACCTTGCGACAGTGGATTCTGTATGTGGGGGCGTACGCCCCTTTTACATACTGAGGTCTGGTAGAATTCCTCTTACTGGCAGAGCATTAAGTAGACCATTTGGGGTTTACTCTGCTCCAGAGAAGCATTGCTGCTAGCCAGCTCATTCAAGCCTTACTCATTCAACCTGTCGAGCACGAAAACCTTCCCACCACTATAGCTAAGAGGAACTAACTAGATATCACCAAATGAGAATCTTCTTCATCGAGAGGCCTCAAGCGGAGTGCTATTGACGAATCGACACGATGTGGGTGCGCTGGCCCCCGAGGATGGCGAGCCACCATGCTCAGAATGAGGGAGTTAATGGATGAAGAACAAGACATCGAATATGCCCTCACTGTGAGATTAGAAGAACTGGTAGCCCCTGACTCCGATCAATTGGGAAGTTCAGACGAATCCATGGGAGTGACACCTCAAATGATAGAGTAGTATAAACACAGGTTCACAGAAGTTGTGTTGTATATAAATAAGTTGGAGGTAAGCCTTTCAAATTTGTTTTCTTTTTAAGATGAAGCACTTGGATGACGAGATCTCCAGTGACTCCTAAGTCGCATTACCAATGTTCAAATGAAATAAATACAACTTGTGCTTATCAAGTTTCATGTAGTCACTAGTATGTGTAAGCGTATACGTGCATTTCCTTTAAGTAAGATGTGATATGCATGCATAACCATTTGTAGGTTGAGCTGAAACTTAACTTGTGGCTATACATAACATCGTTCGTCCACTTACGAATCATTTCATTAACCAAGGAATCCTACCTCTATAAGTCCTAGAGTGGTTGCGATATTCCCCTAGTTGAAAGTAGAACTAAGTAATCCTTTGTGTAATTATATGATAGATGCCTCCATGACGTGAACAAATCCCTGAACTTACTGCCATGGAGATGATATGCCAATTTAATAAATTTAAACCTCCCAAATTTAGAGGTGGAACTGACCCCATGGTATATGAGGAGTGGCTTCGAAGAATGGAAAACCAATTTGAAATCATGGAATGCCCTGAGAGGTTTAAGGTGTGTCTGGCCACCTATCAATTTGAAAAAGAAGTTGAATTCTGGGGGGAATAGTAAAACCTAGGGCAGGTGAACCAGCGTTAAGCTCGGATCAACTGAAAGCTTTCATGGATGCTTAATATTACCCCCGAGATATGAGAAGAGCTAAGGAACAAGAGTTCCTACACTTGAAGTAAGGGAAAATGAGCGTAATAGAATATACAGCGAGGTTCAATAAGTTGAGCCGTTTTACACCAAATCGAGTGGCCACCGAAGAAATGAGGATGGACCACTTCGAACAAGGGCTAAAAGGGGAAGTGAAGCAAACAATGGCAGGGCATGCTTATGCTAATTTTCAAGAAATGTACCAGAGGGTTGTGAAAGTAGCCTGCATCATGAATGAGACTGAAATTAAAAACAGAGAAAAGGACCAAGCAAAGAGAAAATTTAGCCCTAAAGGATCCAATTCGCAAGGAAACAGGAACTTCAAGAAGTTTAGACCTGGAACGGGACAGAATATGGGAAAACACCACGCACAGTGGCAATAGAAGAGAACATGTGATCAATGTGGGCGTCAACACTATAGCCCATGCAAAGGCATTATGCAGTGCTTTAGATGTGGTGAAATAGGCCACAGGGTCGCCAATTGCTTGAAGGCCGCATGGAACAATCAGGGTAATACTCAGAAATCAGGTGTAAGGAATAACCCGATGGCACAACTAGGTTGCCCTCTAGCTGGTGCTTCCTTAGGAGGCAGCAGAAATAACAAGAAGCCATAAGCAGGAGGGCGAGTATTCTGCTTAGAAGGAGAAGAGACCGAGGAACCTGCTAACACAGTGTCAAGACATTCTTTTTGTAAACCATCTTTATGCTTGCATCTTATTTGATTCTGGCGATACTCACTTTTTTGTGAACTCTGAATTTGCCAAGAAAATTGCCAGTAAGCTTCATAAGATGGATATACAATTTTATGTGACCACTCCCTTAGGAACTATTTATCATACTAATCTTATCTTTAGAGATTGTACTGTTAATGTAGAAGGAAAAACCCTCCCTGCTGACTTGGTGCAATTAGAAATCTAAGGATGGAATGTTATTTTGGGGATGGATTGGTTAGCTAAGCATAAAGTGACTATAGATTGTGAAAAGAAGCTAATCACTTTCTCGACCCCTAAAGGAGAGAGGATGGAGTTTAGAGGAAATGGTTGTTAGAAAACCATGCAAGCCTTCAAAATGTTGAGAAAAGGTTATCAAGGTTATCTATGTGCAGTAGAGATGACAGAACAAAGAGAGCCAAACTTGAGTGAGATTCCAGTGGTAAGAGAGTTCCCAATGTATTCCAAGAAGTGCCAAGATTGCCACTTGATCGAGAAATTGAATTTATAATAGATCTGGTGCCAGGCACTGCCCTAATATATAAAACTCCTTATCGTATGGCACCTACTGAACTTGCTGCATTGAAGACTCAACTTCAAGAACTACTAGACAAAGGGTGGATCCAACCTAGTGCCTCACCATGGGGAGCCCCAGTACTTTTTATGAAAAAGAAGGATGGAGTTTAAGACTGTGTATCGATCATCGAGAGCTGAATAAGGTGACTATAAAAAAACAAATATCCTCTCCTAAGGATTGATGATCTATTTGGCTAATTAGCAGGCTCTACAGCATTTTCTAAGATTAACCTAAGATCAGGGTATCATCAGCTGAAAATTAAGAAGAAAGATGTACCCAAAACTGCCTTTCGAACCTGATATGGGCATTAAGAATTCTTAATGCCACCATTTCGGCTAACTAATGGCCTGGCATCCTTCATAGACTTAATGAACAGGATGTTCAAACCTTTCCTTGATAAATTCATGGTGGTGTTCATCAATGATATCTTGGTATATTCTAAAACCAAGAAGGTACATACAGATCACCTGTGAATGGGGTTGGAAACTCTTGAAAAACACAAGCTGTATGCTAAGTTTTAGCTTGAGAAAGTGCACTTTTTGGGTCATGTGATGTCTCAACAAGGCATTTCAGTGGATCCTGTAAAAATAGGAGCAATTGTGAACTGGCCAAGACCCACGAATGTGTCTAAAGTACGAATCTTCCTTGGTGTGACAAGATATTACAGAAGATTTATAGAAGGATTCTCTAAGCTAGCCATGCCTATCACCAAGCTACTATAAAAAAATAATAAATTTGAATGGACAGAAGAGTGTGAAAACAGCTTTTAAGAACTAAGGAAACGGCTGGTAACTGCACCAGTGCTAGCAATACCCGAAGGCAATGACGGATTTGTGGTTTATAATAACGCATCCAAGAAAGGATTGGGATGCGTTCTAATGCAGAAGGGCATAGTTATCGCATATGCCTCTCCCCAACTGAAACCATATAAGGAAAATTACCTAACACATGACTTAGAATCGGCTGCAGTTATATTTGCAATGAAGATTTGGAGATATTACCTCTATAGAGTAAGGTATGAGATATACGCCGATTATGAGAGCCTGAAATACATCCTTAATCAGAAAGAGTTAAACATGAGATAAAGAAGATGGTTACAGCTTCTAAAGAATTATGATATGGAGGTCAAATGCCATCCTGGTAAAGCAAATATGGTGGCTAATGCTTTGAGTAGAAAATCCACTAGTTCTTTAGCTTGCCTACTTACTCAGGAGAAGAGACTTCTAAGGGAACTTGATACCCCTCAAATAGAGGTAGTGCTACCAGGAAATTAAAGTTACACAGCAGCACTCCAGGTTACCTCTCCATGAATATAACAAATCAAGCAGCATCAGAAGAAAGGCCCTGAGATTATGAAAATCAGGAAGGGAGTAGAAGAAGGAAGAATCAAGGAATTTCAAATCCAAAACGATGTGCTTTGGTATGGGAACAGATTGTGTGTCCCTAATGTATTGGACCACAAGAAGGAGCCCTTGAAAGAAGCACATAACTCAGCTCTTACTACCCATCCAGGGAAGACCAAGATGTACCATGATCTAAAGATGCATTTCTGGTGGATAGGGATGAACAGAGATATCACATATTATGTTGCTCACTCCCTTACATGTCAAAGAGTAAAGATTGAACACCAAGAACTTGGGGGATTGCTTCAGTCCTTACCTATTCTAGTGTGGAAATGGGAGCACATCACTATGGATTTTGTCACTGAATTACCAAAAACCACTAAGCAGTATGATAGTATCTGGGTGGTCGTTGATAGATTGGCGAAGACTTCATATTTCCTAGCCATGAAAACACCTTCACCTCTGAGCAGTAAGTAGATTTATACATCAAAGAAATAGTCAAATTACACAAAGTACCCCTTAGCATAGTGTCAGATCAAGATACCAAGTTTATATCCAGGTTGTGGCACATATTCCAATAAGCAATGGAAACTGAACTATGCCTTAGTACAGCCTTCCACCCTCAGTCATATGGGCAATCTGAAAGGACTATTCAAACTCTAGAAGATATGTGAAGAGCCTATGCATTAGAGTACATAGGAACCTAGGGTCACAACTTATCCCTAGTCGAGTTCGCATACAATAATAGCTACCATACAATTATTGGTATGGCCTATTTTGAAGCATTATATGGTTGATGCTATAGAACTCCTATTTGTTGGGGAGAAGTAGGAGAAAGAGAACCCTCTAAGGTGGAATTAATCGACCAAATGATCGAGGTAATCAAAACCGTGTGAAAAACGTTGTGGGTTACCTAGAGTAGGCAAAAGAGTTACGCAAATATCAGGAGAAGGCCTTTAGAGTTTAATGTTGGGGACCATGTATTCTTGAAGGTCTCCCTACTCAAGGAAAGCATAAGGTTTGGCCAAAAAGGGAAACTGAGCCTAAGGTTCATTGGACCTTTTGAGATTTTACAAAGAATAGGCTCGATCGAATATCGATTGGCCCTACTGCCTTCACTACAAGGCATACATGACGTATTCCATGTATCCAGCCCCTAAAAGTACGTTTCGGATCCAGATCACATTACTAAAGTATGAACCCTTGTAGATTAACGAGAACCTCAAGTATGTGGAAGAACCTATTTAGATATTGGAAAGAATAGAGAAGAAACTCAGGAACAGAACTATTCCTTATGTTAAAGTGCTTTGGAAGCATCATAAAGTAGCCGAAGCAACCTGGGAGCTAGAAAAAGAAATGTAGGAGAAGTACCCAACCTTATTTCCACCAGGTAAGCAATTTCAAGGACGAAATTCTTCTAAGGGGGGAGAGTGTAATACTTGCGTTCTTTATTTTTACGTTAAGTTGACTGTCTTACCTTTTTGACATTGTAAAATCGTATTTTATAAATGATATGAGTTAAATCACTATCGATGTGTCTGCGTAAATGATAATTTTATTAAAAAGAATATTATTCCTGCTACTAATATTATTATTAGTTTGAAAATTTTTTGATGATTTTAATAAGCATTAATAAAGATTATTAACGGGTACTAAAATGAGTAGAAAACCGAATACGATTAAATTGTCAACCTTTGAATTAGTTTCGTCGTTTATTAAATCGAACCTTGATATATTTGGGAACGAATAATCGAGAAAGATTATATTATTGATTCGGGTTAGAGTATGAAGTTCAAGATTAGACTAGTGGTGTTAATTATTGGGCAAGTTTAAAACCTAAAAAAAGGCAAAAAGCATAGGGGTATTTTCGTCAAAACGCGCTAGGCCCCCTTTCTTCCTGCTCCTAGACACGACCCCCCGACCCCCCATTCATCTCTCTCTACTCTTCATCTTCTTCTCCTCTATACATGCCGCCAAAGCATCAAAATGCCATGCAATTTTCACCTCATCTAGCACCAAATTCCTTAGATTTCACCTCCTTAACATCAAATAAGCCCTCTGTTGTGAAATCTGGGCAAAAATTCGAAGGTTTTCGCCACATTTATAGTTGACCTAGGCACTATTTCAAGTCTCCGAACACGTGCCCAAGTGTGGCCATACAATCTAGCTTTTAGTTACTTCAGATCTTCTATAAATTGGGTATGAAATCACTGCACCGAACACCCATCACAACCTCAAGTCAGTGAGTGAACATTTGGGTGAATTTAGGGTTCAAATTGCGATATTTGGACATGGTCTGGTTCTATTCGTGCAGTCAGTGAGCAAGAGTCGAAGATTGGGGTTTTTCCAGCATTCGAAGTCGAGCCCAGCAGCCTTGAATGGGCCTCTAGCTTGGAATCGAGGTGGGGTTTCTCTTCCTCCTAATTATTAATAATTTCAACGAATTTTATCGATTATAATTAGCTTATGTTTCAATTTGAGTTAGTAATCAGTAATTGGAGAAATTAGAATTGAATTTGGGTAAATATGATGATAATGGTAATTTCATAGTCATGTGAGTTGATGCGTGACTTTACTGTCGGTTAGTTGGAAGACTATGGGACAAATAGAATTATGCATTACCATTGTTGTTATAATGGTTAAATTAGGCCTAAAATTCTGTTTTGGGAGGTTGCATGTGAATGTTATGTTCAAGGTTGCTAACCGGGTGGTTTGAGGAATTTGTAGAGCAAGCCAAATTCTGCATTAAATGTAATTGCTAAGTCAGATTGGTTATGCTTAAATTCTATTTATGGTGATTTCTATGAATACTACGCTTGTTTATGTTGATTTCATGAACTATTGAATGAATTATGGCAATATTAAACCGAGCTTAGTAGTTGGATGGCTTGAGGTGAAACTATTGAGTAATTTGAGGTTCTTGTGGTCGGTGTTGTATGAAGAAGGAGCCTGAGTTTGATATTGACTGCAATCATGTGGATTGCGAGGTATATGGAATATTAGATTGATTCTACTGAAACTGTTTCTGCGAAGTGTTACGAATGTGCTACCTGTGACCCTCTTGAATTGCTAAATGATTCTATGTGATTGATTTGTGAACTTTGAAATCTTCAAAAGGGTTGTTAAAAGCTTACTTTCATAATTTCGAATATTTCTAAATGTTCACCAGTTAGTTTGTTAAGACGTTTGTAGTTTAAAAAAATCTTAAATCGTCGAACTACTCAGTGAATGACCCAACTGAATAGTCGATAGGTTTAGGAAATTAAAAAGCAAACTAGTAGTAAGTTCAAAAACATTTTAAGGCTTTGGTTTGATTATGTCCCCTTTTTTGAGTTTAAAAAAATTTAAATGAATCGAAAATGGGCAACTGAAGGTAATAATTACGAAACTTGGTTTGAATTATATACTAGCCAATTACTTTAAGTTTTGAATTGCGAGTTAGTAAACTCATTATGATTTTAAGAAGCTTTTCATGTTGAAAATGAAAAGAACCATGAACCATTAGTAGGTTGTGGGCTATTTTGTTAGCCAAGCATGATTTTAATAAAGTAAGCAACTATTAAAGAGAAATGATTCTTGATTCACTTGAAGGTGAAACTTACTGTGTGTGACAGTGCTTGAGTGGACAAATGATTAGGGAGTAGACCCGATTTGCGGGAACCGTAATGCTTAGGGAGATATACCCATACGTGGGAACCCTAGAAGACTTTGACGAGAGTAATGGTCCAAAATATGTTATACCCCGGGGATAATTGATGCGTGAATGACGGCCTCTCATAGGGTGAGTGACGATCTCTCCTAATTAGCACGTTATGAGATCTTATGCCTAAGAAGAGAAGATATTTCCCTGATAAATGAGAAAAATAATTTGAATTATTACCAATGTGGGTATTTCAGGAACTTTTAGAAAGAATATGATCCTTGAAAAGGCTAGTGTGATTTATAAACTATTCTTTGAATATAACATGGGTCACTATGTTTTCAAAATGCATATTTGAAACCATTTCACTCTATCCTTGTTGCTTACTTCCTTATGCACGCAAATGCTTGTTTATTAAAGAAGTTTTGTTATTAAAGGTCTAGAAACGAGCTTGGGTGGCTAGTATGAAACTCAGGAGTGATGATTCTTCTTTGGGGACAATAATTGCCTAATATGATAGTAATATACAAATGATGTGTGACTGCTACTTATCGTTATTGCCTGCAAATGGTTTCTGTTTTTAAGGAGTTGAGGAATACTCACTGAGCATATGGTAGCTCATCCTTTTTCTTATTTCCTTTTTCAGGTCCAGTTTAAGCAGGTATGAAGGATGTTTTGGAGTTATTTTGATGCCGACCTATCAGCAGTCTCTTTTGCCAGTATCAATTGTATAGTAGCTGTGAAGTGTTCGATACTTTACCATGTTTGTAATTGTCTAAGCTCATCATTAAATGTGTAAGCATATAGTCAGCTCTGTAACTTTGTATATAATGTTATAACCCTAATGTTTAGTTGGTTTGACTGTTAGTGACCCGGGCAGGTGGCCCATGGTGGTGAATCTACTTACCTTATGTCTCGTTTTATCCCATTATTAGTTTATAGGTACCCTTAACTAAGCTAAAATCATAAAATGTTGCAAAAATAGGGGAAACTATTACAGTTTTATTCTAGGATGTCTATCTAAATGCTAATGACCTCACTCAAGTTCAAAAGCCTTAGGGATTTCCTTTAGAAATCCTGGCAGTGTGACTCTCCCTCGAGTTAGGGGTGTTATAACAACTTTGAAGACCTTTTAGATTTAAGGGCAAATTCTCTTGAAGAAGGAGAGGTTGGTATAGAGTAAGGTATCCTAGTCAGCTCCCTTAATGCAAATCAAACTCCAGGTAGTGCCCATGCCAAGGAGGTTCAAGGTAATCAAGCACTAGTCGCATAAATCCAAGCCTTGTTCTTTTTTTTAAGTCCAAAACTAAGCACGATTTTGGACAATGGTTTTCTCGATGATCCTATGATGTCCTATGGATGAGCCCTTCCTTATTGGACTGTCTAAGGTGTCTAATTTTTCATGGACCAAGCTATTTAGCTAAGTCCAAGGCATTTTGCTCATTAGGCCCAAATAGTCAGCAAACATAGAACTAGTCTAATACTGCTCGCTTTTGTTGTTTAGGTTGGTTCTCTACCTAAAACCCAATTTAGGCTAATATTTTTGTTAAGGATATGAGGAAACATCCTAAGGTACCAAACTATATATGGAAAATAGGGCTAAATCAAGTCTTAATGGTGATTAATTTAACCAAAATCAACCTATGCAAATTAGCTCTATTCTAACTAGTTTTGGAACATATCCTTGGGTACCTACAATACAAAGCAATCAAGGCCAAGTCAAGTTCTTCAACATGTTTCAACTCACACAAGTTAACCATTGTAGTTTTGATCCCTTCTGACCCAGTTTGGAGATTTGAGTTGATTATTCTGCCAAAACCTGCTTTAGGGTGAATTTTATGGTTTGATGTGTTTAGTGACATCCTAAGGATTCCATCCATGCACAAAAATTATTCTAAATTCAGATTTAGATGAAGAACTTCTTTCCTGTTCAAATTAGTGCCTAATTAGATTAGTAAGATCTAAATAGTTTATTAACTTAGCAAAGGAGATTCCTTTTCAAGAAAGGTTGGGTGACCTGCTTACTTAGCTCCTTGGGGCCTTGGATGACCAGCAAATACACTCATGAAGACTTTTGCAACTTTGGGAACAAGTTAGCTAATAGTATAAGGGAAAGAGTGCGACCTAATTTCCTAGTGGCTAGCTATAAAGTGCTTGGCGACAGCAGCCTTTTTTCTCACGTCCATATACAAGTGGCTACTTTAATTATATTTAGACATGTTCAAGCTTGAGTTAATGTAATTACAATATGTATTAGCTAGACTCATTCATGTAATTGGTTTAGCTAAGTTTCAACTTGTAATTAGTTTAGCTTAAGCTAGCTTGGAGATTTCCTAAGTGTCAAGAAACCTCCTTTCCTTTGGCAGCAAGGTTTGGACATGTATATGATATCCCTTAGCTATTTTTATGCACACACTTGAGTGAATGAAAAGCTTAGCTTGTGTTTTCAAACACACTCTCTCAAAATCTCACATTAATCAATCTGATTATGTTGTAAATTGAGTGGATTCCTTTAATCTAAACTTGGTGGCATTGCCTTTATGGTTTAGAGGGTGGATTCCTCCTTAATTTGGGTGGTGGTCATGCCTTTATCCCATTCATATCCATTGATTCTAATTGCTTAGTTTCTTGTTGTTAATGATTGATCTTCAAAGTGTTTTCAAGGAAGGTTTGGCTTAAGTTTTGATTGAGCTCATGTATCAAGTTCATAAACTATCATCATGTATAATCAGTTTAAACCTAGTAATGGCAGAAGAAAATAGCAATCAAAATCAATCAATTCAAAAGGTTGAAACTAAAATTAAAACCAATCAAATCATGATGATGTAGATTAGTAGTTGTTCTAACATTCAATCAAAGTTCCAAAACAAGATAGAACTTGAAATTATATAAAACTTATCAACAACTAATGAAACTAAAGACTTGTAAGCTTGCAACACCCACATTCAAAAGGTTGAATAAACAAAAAAGATAGAGAATCAAATTGAGCCTCAAAACCAAACAACGAAATTACAGAATAGGGTAAGCGAAAGAGGGATGAATAGGGGATGAATAGAACTCATATGAAATTGGGAATTCGACTTGCAAATTCAACCCAAATTGAATGTTAAACTAAGTATCAAAAGTTCCAATTGAATTTAAAACTTCAAACTCAATTTAAATTTGAGAGCCCAAAAATCTTGATTTGAACACAAAATAAAAGGTGAAAATGAAGACAAAATTTTAAAAACTAAAAGAAATCTACTCTTTTATACTCTTACTCCTTGATGCAGCATCTTATAAACGATTTTTAATACCTTGCTCTTGATTTCTTCCAATTAATCTTGAACTAAATCAAACCCACGCTTGTAACCACTCCATTTAAGCCCACATACACACCCAAATTGATTGAAGAGAGATGATGATGATGATGAGGATGAATGAGTAATAGACATTGAGATTAATAGAGATGATGAATGTGAGTAATGAGAAACAATTGAAGGAGGGGCAGAGGGCGTTATTAGCATAGAGAACATATGAAATTGAAGAGGATAGGGCCTTGAGGTACTGGGATAATAGAGGATAAAGAAAGGCAAAGAGGGGGAGGAAAACTGACATGGATAGCATGTTGGGCATGTGGGCAAGTCAGTGAGAGGGGAGGTGGGGAAGTCGGCTGGGCTGACTGAAAGAAGAAAAGTGAGCTACAAGTGAGGAGGAATGACAGGCTCATAAGTTTGAGGAGGGGGGAAAGAGAAGGGGGTGCTACGGCTACCAGGCCAAGAGCTTTGGCCGACTGGGAGTTGACTGGGTTGAGGGAAAGTAGAAAAAGGACATGCTCGGGCTGGGCTGGTCAAGCGTATGGGCTATAGGCTTCAACACTTTTTCTCTTTTTGTTGTTTTTTTTCCTTTTTCACTTGATCCAACATCATCCAGTTTGGCAAGTAACTTGAACATTTTACTCATTTTTCATAACTTTCTACAACTCCGACAAATTAAACAAAAATATATTAAAATCTTAATTTAATAATTTATTTTGAGCAAATATTATATAATAAAAGGGTATAAAATGACATAATTTCATGTTGAACAAACCCTCAAGTGCTGCGACGATAAACCATGCACTTGCGGTTTAAATTTTATCTTTACAAAAATCACAACATTAGGCCAAACACCGTAACTTCTAAAAATACTTGTCATATAACCTAGCCCAAACACTTCGTAATTTCTCCAGAAATATTTTTTTGGGAAAAACTATTTCTTATAAAGGGGAGAAAAACAGTTTCATAAAAAGTAAGCCCAACAAAGTGTTAACTATGTTCTTTGTTAGTTTGTTAAAATTTAAATAGAATTTTGTCTTTCCAATATCCATTTTTAACGAACAACCAACAATTTCCACATTCAAATTCAAAAATTATCATTTCACCACTTGCTTTGACTTTATCACCTGCACAATCCCATGATTTTTTTTTTACTAGCTTTTGATTTTAAAATGACCTAAATTACATTAGATAGTTACACCATTCCCCACGTCTTCCTTACGCCCCTTGCCTTCCAACTATAAAAGCCTCTCTAGGTTACAGCATGAACCTTAATGAACCCAATACCATCACACATAAAAATCATGCACACTCATTGACAGAACGATTGGAAGTTGAGGACCGATATAAGTTAAACAACATACTCTCCCGAGTATGTTTCTATGTCTCTACTGAGAAATACTCCTAAATATATTGTTTTGTCTTGGTGTTGCATATATGTGACTTGGGTCAACATAAGTCTGGAATCTCCTCCATCTTGAAATTTGAACTTATAAATGTATGGTCATCATAAGCTAATTGTTTTATGCCTAATTTCTCATCTTTGCATTGGATTTGTGCATAGATTTTTCTTTGGTCCAACATGTTAATTCCAATTTATGCCATCTTCTTATTGGTTTCATATGTTTTCTCTATCTTTCCACATTACAGAAGTTGCTTATTGAGCTTCAACAAAGTTAGGCCACTTAGGAATTAGCTTGGATTACGTGCTTTACCAAAGTATTGTATTAATATTTGTATAAAATTAGACGTTTTTATAGAATCAGGAATACATGTATCTTAAAATCAATTTGTCGGTTCCATAATAACTCAATTTGCTCTAATTTCATAGCTTAATGAAGAAATTTATATTATTAAAAAATTATTTTACTAAGAAAAAAAATATAAGAATCACAGCATATAAAAAAACAACCATATGAAAGTGATTAATTAAAGAGTTATACATAATTAGGCAATATAACATAACTTCTATAAACACTTATCATACAAGCTAGCCCAAACACTTTATACTTTCTCCAAACACAGTTTTTGGAAAAACTACTTTAAAGAAACAAACAAAGTTTTTGCAGTCCAAATAAAGTTTAATTAGATTGTAAAAGTTACAAAGCTTAATTTTGCATAATGCACTATTAGATACACAAATTTTGAATTAAATTGTCATAATTTAGTTAGACTATCATAGTTTAATGCACAATTAGCCCAAACACTTTATATCAAATTGTGCATGACAAAATTATGTAAAATGAAACATATAAGATCAAAAAATTCTCATTGATGCTCCAAATCAAATCTAAACAATATAATTATGAGTTCAAAATTTTGTAGATGCTTTACCAGTTTAAGGTTTACATTTCAAGTTATTTTACATAGGTAAAGAAAACTACATTAACAAGTGCTTACAACGTCAAGTGCGTAAAGTTTTTGGAAGATCGATTTATGGGTTTATTGCATGTGGTACTATACAAGCAAATGTGCAACACTACAACTAATACACAAACTGTTAATAAATAAGTAATTTTTTGCCATGAATATTCCATAGGAGTTTAATCAACCATAGACAAATATATTTCCTGGCAAAAGGAGTATTACCATGTCTATGTAATTTAAACCAAATCAATGTGAGACACTGGTTATCAAGAACCTTTTAAGGTTACATTTTTTTTTTTTTTTCATTGTTGTCATGGATTTAGCTTTTGTTGTTCATAAATTTCTCTTTTTTGGAAACTTTGTAGGAAACAAAATATTGAAGTCTTTACTTATAGATTTTCGGGATATGAAAATTCGTAATATATTTTACGGATTATGGGACTTATGTGTGCTACTTGATTATTTATAGTCACAGGCATGGACACAGATACCTCATTGGATTTTGTACCAATTCATGACATCTCCTATTGTGGCACATTTGTATGCATTTTTGTGTGATTGATGAGAAAGTTGAGTATTCGAATATATAACAATCATAGAGTTCAAAAGGTTTCTTTATGGATGCCGGGGTATTTCAATTTTCTCAATTATGTAGCCTTCCCCAGTTATTTAAAATGATCAGTAATATATTTTATTATACGTCTACAGGCCAATGAGAATTTAGGCGTCACCAAGGACAATGAAAATTGATAGATGGATGGCTATTTTTAAAATTCGTCGGATACATCGCATCTCTGGATTCTCAGCGGGTACTACTGCACATAGGGATCTTTTTTTATATCTTTTTGAAATGTAATGATTAAAAGTGCTATTGATAATAATGATCCGCATAAAAGAGCTGCGTAACCCAAGACCATCATATTTACATGCATCATTAACCACTGAGATTGGAGGGCGGGTACTAATATTGCGGATTGATGCATTTCCGTTAAGAGACCCGAAGTAGCAAACCCTTGGGTCAAAATAGCACTTGGCGCGATTATTGCACTTAGATTATTTTTTTTTTTTTTTAAATAAAGAATCATATGAATAATGTGGAAACTCCAAGAAAGGAAGATTAATGATTCATATAGATCACTTAATGGGAAATGTTTCCAATAAATCCAATGAGTAACTAATAATCCTGTTAGACAGAAAAAAGTAATTATCATGCCCTTTTCAAATGAATCATATAGTCCTACTATCTCATTGACTAATAAAGTTATCAACTGAAGTGTAATTACAACGGAAACCATTGAAAAGGAAATATGAGTTAAAATGTGCTCTAAAGTCGAAAATATCATTAAAAAAAAAAGAAATCCGAGACATAGTGGACAATAACCTAAAGTTGTTCTTCATGTACTAGATTTGCTTCATGAATGTAATGGAATCCCATGCCACCACCTCCCACCATTTGTTTTGTTTCTTGACGTCTCCACACATTTACAACCCAATGCACAAACAATTGGTAAATATAGTATACTATAATTTTGTGAATTATTCAACACCCCTGTAAACACAAAATTTCGCGTCTAAAATAAACTAGGCAGGAAATTTAGAAACAAATTGAATATTGTATTGATGTTATATATGGGTACAATCTCTGAATTTGATATAATGAACTAATCCTCTGATTCGATCTCCTAATGACTTGAGTATTCCGAGAGTTTGATGCTTGATTTCGGTTAATGCAAATCAACTGAAGAACTCTGAAGGCTGTTCTTGATTTTGATATGCAAGTGGCTGATTGTGGTTTTTGAAGCTCTGCAAGTCTTGATCAATCTCACTTGGTAGCTAAATGCTCATTGCTGTCTGAGCTATGAATTTTGCAGATGCTGAGTGCTCCAAATGAAGGGGAAGGACTCTTATTTATAAGCTCTACCAATAAGGGTTAGAGCCGGGCTCTGGGCCTAGGCCCAGTAATTATTTTCTTATTTAAATAAAGAAAATAATTATTAATTTCTGCCTCATCGATGACACATGGCAGATTTTAATTGGCTGAATTTAACTTTGACCAAGTGGGCCCACCAAAGTCAACGTGGCACATGGCAATCTATAATTGGTCAAATTTTTTACACGTAGCACCATCCGATTTGTCGTAGAATTTTTTGCCTTCTATAAATGCCCCCTCGAGAGTCGGCAGCGTACACGAATTTAAAGTGTTTGAAGCGATTGAGTCTCGGATGCTTAATTGACGGGTAAAATTTTTATATGCCAAGTATATTTTGTCTTGACACTTACCCGAATTGTTTTTTTCTTAAGGGTCCCAACAACATCCCTCCTTTTCTTTTTTCTCATAACTCTTCTTTTTTTTTTTTCCTTTTCTCTTCCTTTCCTTTTTTTTTTAAAGAAACTGAATGGAAGATTTTGCTCCAGTACCCTATGCCTGGCCTTCAATCTTTTCGTCCCCCCCCTTTTTTTGAGGAATCCCCCTTTTTGTTTTTTGTTGGCCGGTGCTCTCCTACTACCATAATATGTACAGAATATATTGGAATATGAATATTTGGGTGGTACAAAGATAGGAATTAAATGTATAAGGAAAGCTTCCTGAAACCCTATATTTTTCCAAAGATTTTGATCACACAATAGAGGGTTCAATTGCCTGTTGCTATAAAAACCTCTATGCAGCTGCCTCCAATTCATTAATTTTGTTCTCCTCTATTCAGCCCCGTTGTAACTTGAGGTAATTTTTTTTGTTTGCAAACCGTTCGTCTTCTCATATTTCCTTTGGTTTCAATTCTCACCTGTTTCTTTTTTCTTTGAAGATTGAGTTCTAAAGCAGAGACAGATTGGGCACAAAGAGAGAGAGAGAGAGAGCTTGAATTGGGTTCTTAGAGGAGATAGAGAAAGTTTGGCAAAGGGAAGGTTTAGCCTTAGCGTCCGGTTGTTGAATCTTCGCTTCTGTGTCATTTTTTTCTTTTTTCTTTTTGGCTTGTTCTCCATTGTTAATCACCACTTCGAAGAAGGAGAGGGAGGAGAGAGAAAAAGCAGAGGAAGGCAAGCAGCAGAGAGGGAACGAACACAGCACTCGAAAACATCTTTTATTTGCAAACTAACGTTGAATTGCGATAAGGTGTTGGTCTTGATGAGAGTAACACCTCATTGTAATTTATCGGCTTTGCCTGCTTTTTCCTCTGCAGAGCCGTGCAAGCCTTCTGACTATGCTTTCACCAATTTGCTTTTGGTTTTCCTTTTCTTCTTTTTCTCTTTTTTTTTTTAGCCCTCTGATTATTTTTTTTTCCCTGAGCACTTTTGTGTTAGACCTATGTAGTCCTGTAATAACTAGTCCTTAAATCAAATTCAATTATGCTAAGAGTCCTTTATTTTTTTATTTAATGAACCCTCTTGCTTCTTTTAACTTCCTCTTTTCTCTAGAGAACTTAAATTAACATTTCTTTTTTTTTTTTAGGAAGCTGCTGAATCAACTTAAATTTCTTCCTTCTAGCCGCAACTCCTCCGATTAGATCGTGAAGTGAGGTCGACTTTTAAGACGAGAAATCGTTTCTTCCCATAGATTCGATTCTTCGCAAGAGACTCCCTCACTTAATCTAATTGGGGTTGACTTGAATTTCTTCCTTCCAGCCACGACTCCTCCGGTTAGATCGCGAGGTGAGGTCGACTTTTAAGACGAGGAATCATTTCTCCCCGTAGATTCAATTCTTCACAGGAGACTCCCTTACTTAATCTAATTGGGGTCGACTTGCCTTTCTTCCTTCACCATGGTGCATTTTCTAGACTCATCATCTGATCCCAAGAAGCCAACTCTTACCATCCTGGACAGAGAGGACGATCTAATTGAAGAAGGCGCAACTCTTCGCATAGATATGCCAACACCCCTACCGTCCAGACGTTCTTTACTCCATAACTACCTTGCAGATTCATGCTGGAGTGTGGAATCTACCCGTGACATACAAAGATCAGATGGAGTCATCTCAACTTTGAGAGTCTTGAAGCTTAGCTCGCCATTATTTGCATCTTCAATCCCTTCTCAAGGAGTAATACCCTTACTCCGACATCGTATCATGGACGGGATACTATCCTGGGGCAATTTTTCACCTTGTTTCTCTGACAACTTCTTCATACCATGCTATTGGGAATGGCTTGAAGACATTCTTGGTCGCAACAAAGACAGGCTTATGGAATGGAGGCATTACGACGGACTGTATGCATCCTTGTTCTCTTATGACATGAGTCTCACCGTCTTCAAAGCATTCTGTGAACTGTGGTGCCACACTACTAACACCTTTTGCACAGAGAGCGGCCATATGTCAATCTCCTTATGGGATTTGCGGGCTATAGGGGGACTTCTAGCCAACGGTGCTTACTGCGAAGAAGTCATTCCATCGGCCAGAGAACTCCTTTTTGCGGGATGTGGAGATAATGATATTCCAGTAACGTGCTCGTTCCTCTTCTCTACATTCCATAGATTATGCTAAGATGTTTATGGCATTGTTCAACTTATTGCTTCTAAATGGATACGCTTCTGGTTTCGAGGGCGGTAGATTTACACACCTCCTCCCAGTCGTGACAACAGAAAGCGAGTTAAGGCTCCAACAAACACATAATGTCCATCTAGCATGATTGCTCCTCGCACAGGGCGAATGAAGAGAGAGAAGGACCCTTTTGTGACGCTCAACATTCCTGAGGCCCTAATCGAAGAGACCTACCTTGCTGCCTTTATTTCCTGTTGGTTGTGCTCTTTTGTGCTACCAACTGAAGCAGTGTACCTTATTCGCCCAGCTTTATTTATAGCTACAAGCAAACTGGCCCACGGGGAATGCCTAAACCTCGTAATTCGTGCTCTGCCTAACATTTATCAGGGGTTGTATAGAATTTCTACGACTTGGAGCCTGAATAAGTTAGAGGTAATTTTCCCCATTCGCTACGTTTATGGATGGTTAGGGACTTGCTTCCAAACTTATTTTGATCGTCCTCATCATTGGCATGGCCATCCTAAAATGGTAAGGTTTTCTGGTGAAAAGATGAATCGGACTCCTGACGTACAGGAAGCTTGAGAGCTATTGAAATCTAAGGATCCGCCTGTCATGTATTCTAACACTCATATGAAGGATACATCGATCACCTTGATTAACACCCAGAATTTATCCTCAAGCTGGAAAGCATATTTGATTTGCCTCCGCTCTGGGTTTTTGACCTTGCAATAAGGAAGGACAATTGTGATCAAACTGTACTTCCCTTGTAAGTTTGGGTGACAATTTGGCCTCTATCAAGATGTACTAAGTGAGCCACGAATGAATGACTGAGAGGGCGCCTTACATGATGTAGCTCGCTATTGATTCAACCTTACAGAACACATAACAAGGTCCAGCATGACAATTCCTGCTCCATCTGATAAAAAGTCTACATTGGTTACTATTACATATGCTAATTGGTGGCGATCTTCGCCGGGCAATCTTTTCGCTCAAGGGCCTAAATATCCTAGAGGCGAGGCCGCGTAGCCATGAAGAGCTTCTAAAGTGAGAGTTACTGATGATGCATCCACCTTAGTTGTCACTTCCGGTAAAGTGAGTGCACATAAGCCAATCATGCAACAACCTAACGAACATACCGTATTGCCGGCTGAGCTTAGAAGAGAAGGAGGTGATAGTTCCTCATTGGGAGCAGACGCATCTCCTCAAAAAAGTAGAAGTTGTTCACCTGGGAAAGAGAAGATTGGAGCTTTAAGAGGTTTGGGTGTCAGGTCTTCTATTAGTGGAGCGAAGAATTTGTCAGGCTCGAAGAGCAAACTAGACTTTGCAACTAAGCCACCTAACTCCAAGAACAAGTCTAACAGTGTGACAAGCTCACTAAAATCAGATAACAAAGCAAAGGGAGAGGTGCCTCTTATTATCCTGCCCCCTTTTCCTTCCCCCCCCCCCTTTTTTGGGGTCCCCCTTTTTTTTGACTTAATCCTCCTTTTAATGTAGGGATATACTGCCGAAATCGAAGACAGACTTAAGGCCGCATTTGGTGACAAAGACAATGAAGCCACCTTGACTGTGCCTGCTGCCAAGTCAACTGAGGACGATTCTATTAACATAATGCCATCGCCAGTGAAACAAGCAGAGCACTGTGAATCACCTACTCCTTCTGTTGCAACCTACTTCCCTGGGAGAATTGCTTCTGGTGTGTTTAACGATATTGCCTTGAGCGTGAAGCAACGTTTTCAGCAACAGTTGAAAAAGTTCATCCCAAAGACAGAAGGTGACCTTGTAAATATTCGCCAGGAAGCTGAGCAAATATATGAAACGTTATCATCCTTCCAGGCAGATTATTTGGGGCTAAAGAATAGTGTCGAGGCATATTTGAATGAAGTCGGATAGTACCTAAAGTTGAAAGCCCAGTTAGAAGATCAGACTCCTACCGAAGATGTTCTAAGCAAGCGAGCAGCCTTATTAGACAAACTTGGGGAGGCACGAGCTTCAGTGGAAAAGGTCGGTGCACAGTTTTGATGAGACAACTACTGCTATCGCCTAAGCATATAAGCGAAGGAAGCTACTTGAGGCAGATCTTGAATGAGCAAAGGCGAATGAGCTGGAATTGCAAGACAAATTAGTAGAGACTGAAGCTTCATTGAAGAAAGTCAAAGATGGTGTATCTTTTCTTGAAAAAGAGGTTGTTGATTTAGATGTTGTGCCCCAAGTTACCGTAGAAGAAACGACTCAAGTTGAAGCAGCAAGGAAACGTACCTAAGAGCTTCTAGGCACACTGGATGCCTAGACCATATCTGGTGGATTTGTTCTAGATTTTTTTTTTTTCACTTTGCAACTTGTTACTTCTTTTTGGACTCAGTATGTTTTTTTTTATTGCAATAAGATGAATCTTTCAATTCAAGTTTACGCAATAATATGTAGCTGTACGCAATGAATAAAACCCATGAGTACTGACACAATTTATTCATCCATTTTTTTTTACGGCTGTACTTAGGAAATATACCCAAGTTGCCTACGTACCTAAAGGGAATGTAATACCCTAAAGGATCAAGCCATACGTAGTTCAAGGAGCAAGACTCTTTTTTCTTTTTTTTTTTTTGGTTTAGCGGTTCACAGTTTATACTCTTGCGGGCCAGGAGTAGTACAATGGAGTTTAACTTAAAAGAATGAACAGTTTAGGCTCATGTTTAGGAGCTTACATATACTAACACATTAAGGATAATATAGTTTTAGGAACTTGCCATTTATCGACCCAACTCGCACTCTGTCGGTACTGACAATCCTATAAGCGCCGTTGGTGTAGACTTCTCGAATCACATAGGGACCATCCCACTTGGAAGTGAATTTGCTTCCAGTCTTATGTGGGATGATGGTTAGCCTTCTTACCGTGAGCACTTGATCTCTAACTTGAAATGAACGCGGTCGTACCTTTTTGTTGAAGGCTCGTAATAGGCGAGCTTGATAGCATTCCAACTTCTGTTGCACTAGAAGTCTTTTTTCTTCAAGGGCTTCGAGCTCTGCCAGGCGAAGCTTATGATTTTCATCTTCGGTCAAGCCTTCCTGTATGGCAATACGGAGTGAAGGGATTTAGAGTTCCAAAGGCAATACTGCTTCGACCCCATACACCAGAGCAAAAGGAGTTGATTGGGTCGGCGTCTTATATGTGGTTCTGTATGCCTAAAGAGCTTCCCCTAACCCTTCATGCCAATTGCGTTTTGACTTTGCCACCACTTTGCTTAATAAGTTGCAAAGTGTTTTATTGAAGGCTTTTGCCATCCCATTTGCAGGTGCATTGTACATTGAAGATTTGCGCTGGGCAAACTTAAATTTTTCGCAGAGGGCGGTCACTAGCTTGTTGACAAATGATTTGCCGTTGTCAGTGATAATATATCGAGGCATGCCATATCGGTAGATGATATGGGTTCGAATAAAATCAATGACATTTTCTTTTTTGACCTCTCTCAGTGGGATTGCTTCTGCCCATTTAGAAAAGTAGTCAGTTGCTGCCAAGATGTACGAGTGGCCAGCAGAAGATTTTGGAGTGATAGGGCCCACAACATCAAGCCCCCAAGCTTCAAATGGCCAAGATGCCACAGTTGGATGGAGTGGCTTCGGAGGTTGATGAATAAAATTTGCATGAAACTGGCAAGGCTCGCACCTTTTTGCATAGTCAATGCAGTCTTGCACCATGGTAGGCCAGTAGTAACCCATCCTCTTGATTCGATCATACAATTTGGGCCCTACTTGGTGTGCTCCGCATATTCTTGAGTGTGCTTCCTCCATTGTTTGTCTTGCCTCTTTGTTACCCAGGCATCGCAACCAAATGCCGAGAAAGGAACGCCGATAAAGAGTTCCGTTGAAGTACAGGAAGCTGGGAGCTCTTCGTTGGATTTTTGTCTTATGCTTTGGATCGCTAGGGAGCTTCCCATGTTGTAAGTAGTCAATGAGTGGTTGACGCCAATCTTCTCCATCTACTTCTTGAGCACTAACTGCATTGACGTCTTCCTCAAACTCTTCATCAATGGGTGCAACGACCCATAGGTTGCAGACCGGGACGTTCATATTTTTCTCTGCCTCCATTGCCAAAGTGGCTGCAAGATTTGCAAGTGCATCAGCCACCTTATTGGCACTCCTAGGAACATGCTCTAACTTGACGGTTTCAAGCTTGCTTAACAATCACGAGGCACACCGGTAATATGAAATGAGATCATCCTTTTTGACCTCATACTCTTCGAGGAGTTGTTTGATGACCAATTGCGAGTCACCATAGATGTCAAGATCTTTGATTCCCATTCCAATAGCCATTTGAAGGCCCAAGATTAATGCCTGATACTCAACCATGTTATTTGAACACAACTAGGTTAATATGAATGAGTAGGTGAGGACATGCTTCTCAGGGAAGATAAACACTACACCAGCACCAGCCCCATCGCTTCTTGCGGCTCTGTCAAAGTACATTTCTCAAGGTGGGAGAATATCGACAAAGAACACGTCCTCACCTGGTAAGTTATCGTTTAGCTCCCACTCATCAGGAATTGGATGATCTGCTAAGAAATCCGCTAGCGCTTGTCCTTTGATTGCCTTCTGTGGAAATAGACAAGATCATACTGCTTCAAGATCATAGCCCACTTCGCAAGTCGCCCACTGAGGATTGGCCTTGACAAGATGTATTTGATGGGATCAGCTTTAGAAACCACTTGCACTGTATATGCCTGCATGTAATGTCTTAGTTTTTGAACGGCAAATACGAGTGATAAGCATATCTTCTCCATAGGAGAATACTTTAGCTCAGCCCCATCCAACCTGCGGCTTAAGTAGTACAGAGCCACCTCCTTTCCTTCCTCATTCTTTTGAACACATAATGCCCCCAATGACTGTTCTTGAGCCGCTATGTAAAGTATAAGAGGCCTGCCGGGGATTGGCGCTTCCAACACTGGAGGATTTGACAAGTACTCCTTAATTTTCTTAAAAGCTTTGCGGCACGACTCATCCCATTTAAAAGGTGCTCCTTTTTTCATGAGGTGGCTGAAGGGATGATAGCGGCCAGCGAGATTTGATATGAACGTTCGAATATATGCCAAGCCACCTTGAAGACGACGAAGCTCTTTCAGATTCTTAGGCTGGGGCATATTTTGGATTGCTTTGATCTTCGATTGGTCAATCTCTATTCCCTTATGGCGAACTATAAATCCCAAGAATTTTTCAGAAGTGACACTAAATGCACACTTGAGTAGGTTCATCTTTAACTAACATTTTCGCAGTCATTCAAAGACCTGAAGAAGATCTTGGATGTGGTCGAATTTCTTTTTTGATTTCACCACTAAGTCATCAATGTAACACTCAATTGTCTTATGGAGCATGTCATCAAAAATACTTTGCATTGCCCTTTGGTACGTTGCCCCGCATTCTTTAGGCCGAAGGGCATCACTTTATAGCAGAAGATGCCTTTGGGTGTGCGAAAGGTCGTGGCCTCTTGGTCTGCCGGTGCCATTTGGATTTGTTTATACCCTGCCGTACAATCAATGAATGATAAGGCCTCGTGTCCCGTAGTCGAATCAATCATGAGCTCGGTGACAGGCAACGGGAAGTCATCTTTCGGACAAGCGTCATTGAGATCTCGAAAGTTTACACAGATGCGAAGTTGTCCATTCTTCTTCCTCACAGGAACGATGTTCGCGATCCAGGTTGGATACATTACTTCCCGAATGAACCCTGCTTCGATGAGTTTATTCATTTCTTTTTCAATTTCAGGTATCAACTCTGGACGAAAACGCCGCTGGGGCTGCTTTTTTGGAGATACACCCTTTTTGATGGACAAACGATGGACTGCAAGTCTTGGGTTGAGTCCTGGCATTTCCTTATAACTCCATGCAAACACGTCCTTATATTCCGAGAGGAGATCGAAGTACTGCTTTTCTTCCTCAGGTGTCAGTGATGCACTCATATAAATAGGGCAAGGCTCCTCGGCAGTACCAAGATTCAATTCCTTTAGATCATCTACTGTAGCTTGCCCCCCATCCTCGAGGGTTTTAGGAGTTTCTACAAGCTCTATCTCTGAATCCAAATCCTCGTATTCTTGGACCGTGATATGATAGGAATGAGCCACTTCATCTTGCCCCGCCCTTTTGCTTGAGTCAGGGTTACTTTGTTGACCAATGAAGATCACAGTGCGCCTCTTTACTCTTAATGAACCTTCTGTCTTGATGTCCAGGGTTAAAAATCTCTTCATGCGTGAAGGGATAGAACTTTGTACTTCGTTTGTATTACCCAAATGATTAAATACGGAACCTTTGGGGTCCTGAGATGGGGCTTTCAAGGGCTCCATTCCTTTCTTGATCCTATTGAACACGGAAGGCTTTGGTCGTGCCCCAATTCTGGTAAAGACAGATGGACGTTTTATTGAACTGGACGGTTGTAATCTATCGAATACAGAAGCCCTAGTGCTAGGCAGATCATCCTCCTTTTCACTCCCATCTATCTCTTCTACAGAGATGTGTTAGACTGCCGACTGCTTGTTCTTTCGTCGCCCTGAGATTCTGATTGGCTGCAACGGCGTGTAGCCAAGCCTGACTTTAGAGATGCCTATCGAACCCCCTTGCTCCTGGATCACTTTTTGAGTTTCATTGAGACCATGAGCCTTGACTTCGATCACTTTCCCTAAGGTAGCGAGATTTTAAAAGTCATAACCAGCTCTTTCCATAAGCTTGTATGCATTCGGATCGAATCCCTCCTTGGTCCGTGTATGCGGCAAGTCATTCTCCTCTTTCAACAAAGCCTCAGAAGAAGAAACAAACCCAGGGAGAGGGTGTCTGCTCACCTTTGGTTGGTAGACCTTCTGTCCTGGCAATGTGACACTTCCTTTAAGGGCACCCAAGCTTGCCTCGTCAGCATTCCTAGTAATCTTATCTTCAGCCTCTCCATTTATAACTCCACCGAAGGGCGATTCTCCTTCCTTATGACGGGATTTTAGAATGTATCTCAAAACCGGTGTCATGGAGTTTGTTGAAGCTGCCATCTGCCTCGCAACGTGTTTGACAGACTGTATTTCCCTAACTTGCTTATCATCCCTTTCGCCCTGTTGCTGTTTTGTACCATCATGCCCTATTGCCACCTGCGAATTCCTTATAACTTTTGGCTCACCTTTACCTGTGGAGGAAATTATCGATATCATCATTTCCTTAGGCGCCAAATCTTCTTCAAAGAATTTAGCATCAGCGAAATATGACTCTGCCCTAGTGAATGGCTGAGCATCACCATTAGTCTTCCTTTCTCCTGCACGATAATACTTGAGACATTACTGGCGAGTTGAAGCTACTATCCCATGCTCATGAAGCCATGGACGTCCTAGCAATAGCTTGTATGAAGTCTTCGAGTCAATCACATGGAAGATCGAAGATGTTGATAGGTCTCCCACCATCAGCTCAAGGCGAATCATGCCGATCGCACATTGATTCTCCAAGCTAAATCCTTGGATCACCATTCGGCTATTAGAAAGCTCTTCCATCGTGATCCCTAACTCATTCATTGTAGACTTAAGCATGATATTAACTGCCAATCCTCCATCTACAAGGATTCGTTTGACCTTTTGTTCCCTGATATAACCAGTGACGAACAGAGGGTGATTATGGGATTTGGAGCCTAGCAATAGGTCATCATCAGTAAAGGTAATGGCGGTGTTGCAAGCAGCGTAATGAGCAACCTCTTTCGCTGATTGACCAACATCTCTTACCTTATCAACCTAAAGTTTAGGGTGCTGCAAGGCAGCAATAACATGTTGACGTGCCTCTTCTGGCAAGTTGAAAATTTGCCTCCAATCACTACATATCGGTAAAGTCTCTAGCATAGCTAGAGTCTTGTCGTCATCTTTTGGGGGTTTCTTCAACTTTTCTTCCTTCTCATCTTCCTTGTCCTCCTACTCATAACATGAAGTCATGTTAACGGTGACCTTCTGGAAAAATCTCACTGGGAAAAATTCTTCCAGGGTGATAGGAACAAGCGGTTTCTGCTCGAGTAGATCGATAGGCTGAATTTCTTGCCTTTTGCTTGTTTTTGCATTTTTCTTGGCTTCTACGCATCGAGCATTCTTCCTTCTATTTTGCCTTTTTCTCCGGCGAAGGGGTGGTGCCTAAGCTTGTTTTGGATTCCTTGGTCTCCTTCGGGTGACAAGTGTCCATCTTTCTTCGTCCTCGACCGGCGTAAGATTGGTCTTCACCACTGATCCCTGAACCATCAGGGGAACGACGATGGGTTCCAAACTGCAAAACTGAATGGTGAACAGTTCTTCTCTTTGAAAGGCAATCAAGCTACCCTCCTCTTACTCAAGAGATGGAGCAGGCCTTTGCTGCCATAATACAGGAGAGCATTGCATCCCAGCGGAAATATGATAGGTTCCGGTGGAGTCATCTAAGTCCAATATGATCCTCCCGTCCCTTACTAGCTACATAATACGTTCTTTCAATTTAATGCACTTCTCAAGAGGATGACTGATGACTCGATGATAGCGACAGTACCTTGGGTCACAAGTCCTTCCAACCTCTTTGGGCCGCTTTGGTGTAGGAAGTTCAATAATCCCATTCTCAAGCAAATCGTCCAGCATTCCTGAGAAGTCCAAATCAGGAAACGGGTACTTTTTCTCTTGAAGCTCCTTTAGTATGGGTCGTTTCCTTCCACCATCCATAAAGGATGACCCTTTCTTTTCTTCTGGCCTAGATTTTCCTGAAATCTGTATAGGCTCCTCAGCGGAAGTGGCCATGGATTCCTTTGTCGGCACCTTCGAAGGCTTAGAGCTCTTCTTGGTCTCACCTTTGTCTTTCTTAAATTCATAAGAGATAGCTGACTTACCACGACGGTTTGCTATCGTCATTTCTATGTCATGCGCTTTGGTAGCTAGTTCTTGGAAAGTCCTTGGCTTACTCATTTGTAAAACATATAACAAGTCTCACTCCATACCTTGAGCACACATCTCTACGGTGGAGGCCTCAGACAAATGATCCTTGCATTCGAGGCTAAGAGGTCTCCAATGATTAATATAGTCGAGGACAGGTTCGTCTTTCCACTGCTTAGTATATATCAGTTCTATCATACTAACAGTGCGTTGAGCGCTGTAGAATCTGTTGAGAAACTCCTGCTCTATTTGTTCTCAGCTGTTAATAGACTCCGACTCCAAGTCTGTATACCAATCAAAGGCGATCCCTTTAAGAGATCGAACAAACTGCTTTACCAACCTATCTCCCTCAGTGCCAGCATTGCTGCACGTTTCAATGAAGTGAGCGAGGTGTTGTTTAGGATTGCCCTTACCATCAAATTGATTGGATTTAGGGGGCTGGTAGCCATGGGGCATACGAAGGGCATCAATTCTTTTCGTATAAGGCTTAGTGTACAGATGTGCCTTGCGAGTTCCTCCCCCCAATTGAGCCTTAACAACATTTACAATTAGACTTCGAATCTGTTCAACGGACATCGAGCCCAATGAGGATTCCTTCTTTTTCATCCGTTCATCATCAGAGTCTTTGCTGCGGTTAGACTCCTTATCAGACTCTTCGCCATCCGAGCCTTTGCTAGAGGATTCGAATAGTCGCTTTTCCAGTTTCTCATTAGAGTAGCAATCTGCTCACTTTGACGCTTGATTTGAGTGTCTTTCTCTAGACTCTCTTTAGCGAGCCTATCTAATGTTGCTTTCATATTTGCGAGCTGTTCTTCTACGTTGGTGGCCTCCGTCACCATGGCTGGCATAATGATAAAATTTGAGGATTCGGTCTTCGATTGAGCGACTAACTCACTCGGCGATGCCAGTGAAGAGTCACTGCTAGTATAGCCATGATCATCCATCCCTTGCGGAATTGTTTGATGCATCTTGAAGCCAGCAACAAATTTTTGCTTCAAAGGATGCGAAGTGGTTTTGCTGACTCCTTTACGCAGATTGGAGTCAAGGCTTGGGGTCTTACGAGACTGTGACGGAATAGTCCCAATTGACTGCTTTATGGCAATCGCAGCAGCAGCTTTTGACATACTTCTAGTCATGATCCCGCTGGATGTAACGCTAGTGGTTGCCGATCCTTGAGATGTGGATCGGATAGCTTTCCTTAAATGCTGAGGGATGGCGATCTTAGGGGCCATGTTGTCTTTGAATGAATGTAGAGTTCGTGGTTTGGAGAAAGAGATAAGAGGAAGAGAATGTCCCACCGAGCGTGCCAAAAATTTGTAAACACAAAATTTCGCGCCTAAAATAAATTAGACAGGAAATTCAAAAATAAATTAAATATTGTATTGATGTTGTATATGGGTACAATCTCTAAATTTGATACAATGAACTAATCCTCTGATTCGATCTCCTAATGACTTGAGTATTCCGAGGGCTTGATACTTGATCTCGGTTGATGCAAATCAACTGAAGAACTCTGAAGACTGTTCTTGATTTTGATATGCAAGTGGCTGATTATAGTTTCTGAAGCTCTGCAAGTCTTGATCCTTTTCACTTGGTAGCTGGATGCTCCTTGCTGTCTAAGCTCTGAATTTTGCAGATGCTGAGTGCTCCAAATGAAAGGGAAGGACTCTTATTTATAAGCTTTGCCAATAAGAGTTAGAGCCCGGCTCTGGGCCTAGGCCCAGTAATTGTTTTCTTATTTAAATAAAGAAAATAATTATTAATTTCTGCCTCATCGATAACACATGGCAGATTTTAATTTGCTGAATTTAACTTTGACTAAGTGGGCCCACTAAAGTCAACGTAGCACATGGCAATCTGTAATTGATCAAATTTTTTACACGTGGCACCATCTGATTTGTCGTAGAATTTTTTGCCTTCTACAACCCCATTGTGTACATGCCTCTTACTAATTTCATTGTGCAAACATCATTGGCTTAGTAGTTGTTGTTTCCCAAACTAAGGTGACATGTGCGGGCAGCCTCAAGCAAGATGTGCTTATTTGTGATAATGGAGTATATACTTCCAACTAATTTTATCTTAGCCTTTTTGTTATGTTGTTCTTCATGTTCACATGTTATCATAATAGATGCTATTAGTAGATTGCTCTTTCTTATGTAGATTGAATGCGCTGAAACTCACCTCATGGGGAGGTTTTGTTGAAATTGAAGGAGACTATCTTTCCCATAATTTATTTCTAAAAATATGTTGCTTGCGTCTAGGCACATAGGTGTGTATATTATTTATCAATTCCGATAATTAAATTTCATGGTCTATTTTCTCTTCCATTTTGCTTTACCTTTCATTGGTATATTAACATATATCGTAATGTGTTTCCTAGGAGTCATGCTCTCCACAACACCTAAAGGTATATTATTAATTAATCCACCAATCGAACATACTTCAGAGCTTAAGTAATGGTATATTCAATTTGATAATATTGTTGATAGTAATATTTGATCAATGATTTTTCTTTTGAAATATTTTAATATTTTAATATATGACTTTGTTGAGTCATATTTGATGTATGTACTATGTGACCAATCCGCTTTTATGTTTCTTTTGCTAGTTTTTAATACAATTTGTATTAACAATTATTGGCCCAACATGTCTACTGTATATAACATATGTGCAATTACTGCTTAGATATTATCGCTTCTTTACATACGTCAAGAGTGTTTTTCCAATTGTTATTTGTCTTGCTCCAATTGCCATCTGTGCTCCCATGATAATGTGTTTAACCTAAATATAATGTACTGTATATGTCTACATTCAAAAGATTGAACTTCTTAAAGGTATACATGTTGTGGCATTCCTTTAGTACCATTTGGTGTCTTAAAATTTTACAATGTGCTCAATTTTATTATATTGGTAACCTTATTAATTCCTTTGAGCTTTTAGATTTTTCATCAAAGTTGATATCAGAGATAGATTGACACTCGAACTTTTACCGTTCTTCAAGACACTGCATCAATCCTTCTTTGTACTACTAATGAAGTGTTAAGTGGATATTCAACATTGGTAACCTTATCATTGTTGTGTTTTGTACTCCATTTTCCATACATATGTATATAGATAGATTAATAAACCTAAACAACAATATATGTAACCATAAGCTGAGCTTTCATTATATGTCACATTGGACAATCATCTAGAGAAGTCGTGGGATTTTGTCAGGAAACCTCCTCGATTAGGAGAAATCGAACCCTCTATTGATGTAATTATATCAGTTGATTGGGAGGAAAAAGTTTCTTTCTTACGACGTCACAAAGATAGTTCTTTCTCCATATAACAAGAATATAAACATGTACATTTCATTTTGCGCGTGCATTTCTATACTTTTAATCTAATTATGAATGTTATTTTTGTTGTTAATACAGTCAAAAGAAGAATCGTTGTAGGATGCCAATAACTCACCTACCATGCCATCTGCCTTAAGTCATTCGTATCTTCACTATCGTTTACACTTGGACACGTGCTTTATTCGTTCAAACATTTTGTAGTCATGAGGTTTTTATTCTTTTATACGCTTAATAATTATTTTCTATGAATCTTACACTTTCAACATGTTCACTGCTCATCCAAATTCTTTAAATTAGGATTGAAATCTTCGCTGTCTGTTTATATCCATGTATTGACGTCTATAACGCCGACCTACTTAAGAATTAATTTTGAAGTATCGTTTGCTTGTGCAAAACTTCATTCCATGCGCCGGGGTGCGCTAATTTTTGAGGGAGAAACACTAGTTGTGGAGACCACATTCATACAGCGGAAAGACAGCTGCAGAAAGGGGAAGGGAGGAAGAGAATGGCATCAATCGTGAGGGTTGCGCCGCCGGCGGTGAGACCTTCGAGGGGGACATCGCCGTCGCTTTCTAACAGCAGATTCATGGCAGCTTCGTCATCATCATCTACGTTTTGGCGACGTTTCTCTGGCTTGTCCGCATCATCTATTCTCACCTTCAGTTTCCTTCCCTCTAACTACGATGCAGTTGTCCATCTTCGCTTCAACAGGCTCGCATCCTTCCGCTGCTTCTCCGGCAAGTCACCCTCACCTGAGCGAGTGCTTGAATTGGTCGATGTTGTTGTCTTCTGAAACTTTCTCAGGTTGTCGAGTTCACTTTAAATTGTTTCTTGATAAAAATGATTCCAGGATTGAAATCTGAGTAAGTTCTGTTGGTTTCTATAATTTCGATTGAATCAGGTAGTTTTCCGAAGCAACTGGGTTCAGCCCATGCAGTTACTTTTTTAGAAGTCTGGTAGAATTGTCACCATTTCTGAATTGATTTATGCTAAAATTCTGGCTGACTGTGGCAATTTATTATGAAAGCACTGGAGATAAATTCTGTATTCCTACTATAATAGCGGGCTAAATCAAATGGCCTGCAGTTCTCAATTTCATGCCTTCTGTCAGATAGGAGGTATGCGGGTGTTTTTCCAACCCAGGGTCTATCAGAAGCAGTGATATATGCATGTGGCTGTTAACCTATGTGCTTTTGAACTCATATTGCTCATTTTACAGTAGTATAAAAGCTGGGTTCATTATTTGGTATTACTTGAGCTAATGATCAGAATAAACTTGTGCAAGTTGCAGTAGTCTTTTTAGGAGTCTACTGCTTTTAAACTATGTTACTCCAACTCTTCATTTTACCCTACTGTACTCGTGTACCCTTGAAACTTGGACAAGGGTGTGACACTTGACACTTCAAATTACAATGAAAATCTACAAATTTTCTTGAAATTAGGTGAGTCTGGCACTCGGACACATATCCTTATTGGACACCCGTATATGAGTTAAAGCAACATAGCTTTCGAATAGCTTGGATTATTGAGCAAGAAGTTCGTAGAATATGGTCATGAATCTGTAATATTGCATCTCGGGCATATGAAAGTCGCTTTTCCTGCACATTTCCACTTTCTCTTTTTTGTTCAAGTTTCTGTTATTTTTTTTATATAGTATGGCTTCATTATGGATCTTTGATTTGTGCAGCTCTTACACCTGAGTTGAAGAGAACTATAGATAAAGTTGTTACTTCAAACAAGGTGGTTCTATTTATGAAGGGCACCAAAGATTTCCCTCAATGCGGGTTCTCCAACACCGTTGTGCAAATATTAAAGTCACTCAATGTGCCATTCAAAATAATTAACATCCTGGAGAACGAAGTTTTATGTCAAGCTATGAAGGAGTATTCAAGCTGGCCCACCTTTCCTCAGCTCTATATCGATGGGGAGTTTTTTGGTGGCTGTGACATCACTGTTGGTGAGTCTTCCTGACTCGCTACTGCCTTATGTTGATCTTGATGATCCTCAAATTTTGTTTTCCTTCTTTGGGTGATTAGTTAGCATGAGGTTTGCCTGTGATGTTTTGGTCTGGTTCTGATAGTTGTTGGAACTACTTTCATCTACACTGTGCTTCTTGATATGATAAAATTCAATGGGGAGTATATTTTTGATCAATTTGGAGTATATTGAATTAATTTACCTTAGTTGTGGGTTTTATTTTAGATGGTTTACGTCTGTGTAATCTTTTTTTTCTTCTTCTTGGGGTTGGGAGAGCATTAGCCCAATGTGGGTTAATAAGGAGGCCTAATGAGAAAAAGCTAGATTTTAGTGGTGGTGGCCTTTGAGACAGTACTGCATCCTTTTTTGGTTACTCCTTTTTTCTCGGTGAATTTGCTGCAGCATGGGGGGGGGGGTGGATTATTCTTTCAGGTTGTTCAATCATGAGAAGCTTTGGCATTTTTGAAGTGACCATGTCTTACGTTGCCTCTGTGAATCATCATTTATGGCTCTCTGGCTGTTTTTGTTGCTTTTTTGCCATATCTATGATTTTGCTCAAATCTTAGTTTAAAAAAGCGCGCCTCAGGCGCACTGAGGCGCGAGGCGACCACTGTGACGTCTCAGAGTGGGTGAGGCGAGGCGAATCCTTTAAGCCCATTCAGGCGTGCCCCTCAGCGCACCTCAGTTTGAGGCGCGAGGCGACTGAAGCGAGGGCTTTATTGATCTTAATCGGGAAGTGAAGCTATAAGAAAAAGAAGAGAACTTTTGATCATTAAAATCACCAATTTTGTTAAAATTAGCACTTATCTTAGTCTTATATCTCGATTTCGAGCATAATTCCTATTCCCTCATGCAAATGACAAACTCTAAAATTACAAAACCCCAATGTTCGAACTGTCAAGTATGGAGACCTAATGGTGCCAAAGGGGGTTGAATGTCCATCTTCATATTGTTCCGGTTGTCAATCTTCACTGGAATTAGTGTATTGGGCTCCGGTTACCAGCTTCCTTTTTCCCTAGTGTATGGGGGGTCATTAGAAGTCTAGATGGGAAGAGGCTAGTTTAGAATTTGTGCATATTATTTCCTTTTTCATTCATAGTTTTATTATTTAATGGAGATTTCCTATAGTCTTAATTTGTTATATTGTGGAAAATTCTTTCCTTCTCCTTTTATTTTTTATTTAGGAAAGAATCAGCCGGCTTTTTTTATTTATTATATTTTTCTGAGTTAAAGAAGCAATTTTTTCTTTCCTTTCTCTCAGTTTTGATTTTTCTTTCCTTTCCTTTAAAAACTTATAGTAAGAATGTTTGTTACTTATTAGCATTTTGATTTGTATTTAAATAATATAATTTACTTTTTATCGTATTTCAAACTATTTTACGAATGTTTTTAACATTGTAACGGTTTATATTGACATCTAATTCCATATTGATGCAATCATATAACTCACACCTCGCGCTTCGGAACCCTTTGCGCCTCAGTTCGCCTCACGCCTTTTTAAACTAAGAATCAAATCCTTGGTGATAGTTCCAGAAACTGGCAGCTGCTTGGGTTGTTCTTTGTTTTGGAATTTTTTGACTGATGGTTATGGTTTTCCACACAGATTGAATGAATTGACTATGTATGTCATCTATTTGAGCATTATGTTTTTATTTGAACTTCTTGCATCCTATTTTTGCTTTCTTAGTTTCTTGTGTCTTCTCACATAATGGGAAAATTTTGCTTGAATTTTTTACACAATTGTTGGCGTGACAATGGATTATGCTACTTTGATTTGCGTACAAGCTCTGATATGTTTACATGTCCAAGTGTTCTAGTTGCCATTTTCATTAAATTTTGAGGATTTTTAGTATAGTTTAAAGTGTCTTGAGTGTCATCTGCATGTGTGGGCATCAGTGTCAAGCATAAGCTCTGGACTAAAATAAGGAGTCTGAGTAACATATATAAGTGGTCTTGATTATAACATTGAAAAAAAAAAAAAAAAGGAACCATAGATAAGTAGATCGGGTAGTTTGATACCAATTGTTTTCTTTGAGTACCACTACCAACTCAAACACTTTAGATATAATATGATGGTAGGTAGAAGCTAACATAAGCGAACGTGATCACAATGAAATATTAGCAGAATAAGCGCTAATTTACATCCTACTGAGAGGGCAGATTTGGAAGTTCATAAGGAAAATGCAAGAGCTCTCATGCTTTTGTGTTTCTTTTAATTAAATGGGGGTAATGATTAGAGTTATTGATTCTTTAACAACCAAATAAGCCAATATGAGATCCCTTATTACTGTTGGGCTTGAGGTGATGTACACTGCCTTAAGTGGAGTTTTTAAGATTTTTGCCCTTGAGGTTTTATGCGTTCATTTTTTTTTTTTTTAAAATAACGCTGTGGTTTGATGAGTTCATTTCTTTTAACCCTGTGGTTTTTGCATTAAATTTTTTAGTACGTTTACCTAAATGCATAATTATATTTTATTTCCTTCTTTACAAAAAAACTGATTAAAATGACAGTTACATTGTCTTAAGATTTGCTTTTTTAATTTTCTACCTAAACCCCCCTGGCCCCAGGTACCACCACACCCACCAATCCAAACTACTGACAGTGGGCTCCTGGCAGGTTGCTGCCGACTAGAAGTCCACTATCAATGTCCCCAGCCTCCAGCGAATCCACTGACAGTGCACCAGTGGCTCCCTCAGACCCTCACCGTTCCTCCTGGTCCCTTTTTTTAGTGGTGCAGGGTTTGTGGTGGTGTTTGGGGTGGGAGAGGGGTGGAAGCCTGGAAGGTTAAATAGTACCCCCCAAAAAAAAAGAGAAAAAGTGTAATAAGGGTATAAAAGTCGTTTTCAGGGGAAAAAGGGGACTAAAATATGATAAGACATTTAGGTGAAGTTACTAAAAATCTAATGCAAAAGCTAAACGGTTTAAAAAATTAACTTGTCAGGCCATAGGGTATAAAAAAGCTAAAAACTTGCCTTATGCATGAACTGTGGAGAGTCATTTCGATGCATGCAGCCATGGGAAACAAGACTGGTTGAACCAACTTAGCTCCTGCCACTATGAACATAGATTAACTGAGAAGCTAAACAAGTTAATCCTCATGAAAAGCCGTCTAAACAACCACAACTGTTGAATAGGATTTTTTTACCTTCATCCTTTGCTCCTGAATTCATAGTGGGGGTTGAATCTTTTACCACAAATCCAAGCTATTAGGGGGTTATTCCTTCTCCCCCACCGCCCCCCCCCCCCAAAGAAAAAAAGAATGGCAACCATTATGAATCAGAGTGGGTCAACCATAAAGACAAATTAAAATGCAAATACAACATAATGAATCTAAAGAGATGACTTTAGTGAAAGGCTATGCCACCACTCAAGATTATGGTTCAGATACTACCGCCCAAACAATTTTCGTCATCAACTTCTCAAAAGGCCAGGGAACCAAAGGATTCAAGAAAGAGACGACTCTCACACAGACCATCTTACAAAAGAAGCAGAATGAATGAGAGATTTTAAGAGAAGTGAAGCATGAAGTTTGGTTCCTTTGCAAAGTTGTAAAATTTGAGTCTCACCTGAGTTGCCTTATAAAGGGGGCGGGCAAGGCTATTCATAGCTTTTAGTAAGCTTGCATTCCTCTTAAACGGTTAATATGGGACAAACAAACATATATGCTTAAACAAAATGGAACTGGGGGAGAAAAACCTGTGGAAGTATTAAGCCTAATCCTGGATATCATCCTTAATTCCCCCCCCCCCAATACTTAGATTATGGTAGAGTGTCCAAGAATCCAAACCTACAATTTGATCTTAAAATTTGAACTCAATTTGGAGATGAGGACGTTTCAGCTCCTTGAGTGCTAGCTAGCTGGGGTGGATATATGCTTACTTATCAACTCCTTCATGTAATGACTTAATTAACACTCAATAACGAGATTTATGGCAAAAAATTAAAAGGGTGATCAAGGTATAGGTACCAAACAAAATAGTGAAATATTAGTTTGGATCAGCTAGGATCAAGTTTGTGGTTCTTCTTCTCCTTGATTCAAAGATGCATGTCCAACCTTTGTAAGTTGTTTAAGCCTTTAGAGAGGGTAGAAAGTTGATTAGGCTGTCCCCCGACCCTGGCCCCGGCCCCCCTCTCCCTCCCCCCCTCCCCCAAAAAAAAGAAAAAGAAAAAGGAGAAGATGTGGCTGGTTTACATTCTTTAAATTGGAGTCTGCTTGGATGAATCTTCCTAAAGTTGTAGAAGGCATGTCGAAAAGGATCAAAAACACAAGGATCAATGCACACTGATCTCTCCGGCCTTAGGACCTCCAAAAGATGCCAAGGTTGACCTGAACTTGCATCATTGCAACCACGAGATAGAATTGGACTTCCTAGGTCTAGTTGAGCTTTTTTTATTCAGCTGTGGATGCTCTACAACACATTATCATTCCAAATTTCCGATCAACGTCTGCGCCATCTGGAGGACCTTTCAACTCAAAAGTTGTTGCCCGTCCTGAATTTCTTTCTCCTGCATGGTTCCTATAACCCTTGCTGCTTGTAATGTCTTATCAATATTTTTTAGTGGTGGCTCATCCTAACCTTAGTGTATGAACAATTGAGTATTACATTTGAACTGTGCCAGAATCTAGTCTCATACATCAGCTTGCAAGACTTCAGCTTGCTTTGATGTCTTAGATTTCTCCTTACTACTTTCATGTTTTACTTAATTAGTTATTTGTGCACAGCTTATGCTGTTGAAAATACATGACTTAAGGACTTTGAGTTTGTGGCTCCTAAGGCTTGTTTCAACATTTTGGAGGAAGCTCAAGTAAATAAATTGTTGCTAAAACCCTGGAAAAGTATATATTCTCATACCTGAATAGGTATTCTCAAACATCTTCTAAGATCTAATTTGTTTCTTTTCCCAGAGGCATATAAAAGTGGAGAACTGCAAGAGTTGCTGGAGAAGGCTATGTGCTCGTAATTTGTTGAACTACTTGTAATTCTCAGTTTATCTTATACTTTATTTTTCTTATCTGCATACTCCGACACCATTCCATGTAATTGTGTATTATTTGGCTCCCTAAAATATCTTTTTAGAAGAATGATCTAATTTTCTCAGTTCTGTGCGTTCTTCTGAATTTCATGGGACTGTTAATTTGGTTATGAATTTCTGTTTCTTTGCTGTGGGCTGTACTGTTGCAATACGTTTTGGTTTTATAAGGCAATTTTCTAGAAGTATGCAGAGAATAGTTCATCTGCCACAACTCCCACATCTTCCCAACTGGTGGTATGGTGGGAATTTGTGCAAATAAACATCAGTCCACCCTGGAGTGTTAATTGTCTTAGGTATATCGTGCAATGTGCATCCTTTCCTATTAACTTTGGAAAATTCACATGTAGCCAAGCAATCTCTCAAGCCCCAAACATTAGTCTACCCTAGTGTGTCCTTAAATTACATTGACCCAAGTATCGGGTGTCAGATATAGGTATGGATTACAATCATCAAAGTTTTTAAATTTAGGATAAAAGCATGGAGTCGAGTGCTTGAATCATCAAAGCTTTAAATTTAGGATATGGGGTGATATACCAAGAGAGGAAATTCAATCATAAATTCAAGTGGAAAAACAAACTCCAACAGTAAGTATCACGAACTAAAAATTACGGAATAACCAAATAGACTAGGACGATTTCGGGTAGGACACACCACCTAAGCCAAGCATAGTTCTCGTAATCCTCTGCGAGCAACATTACGAGAATCACACCGGCGCGGCCGGTTGAACCGCCAGCCGCTTAGTGGTCCAATCCGGACATACATTGTAAATAGCCTATCATTCGAACTTGTCAAAAATTGGTCAAAATGTTGTTAAACTGGCAAAACCGTCCGGAAAAACTGGTAGTCTAAATTGGTGAACATGAGTTTTTTGAACTTTGAGATAACGTAACACCGACATTAGTTTGGCGTCACTGATGACGGAGCGAACTGTAGCGAAAGGGGGTGTCGATTCAGATCCGACAAGGTTTTAAGCAACCATGGGTTTTGAAGAATTTAGATCCATATGAACTTACGATGAAGATGACTTAAATTTGAGCCATCGAAGGGAGATAGGAACAGAAAGAGAAGATGAGGAGCAACCTTCACGTTCTATGCGAAGATGCAGAGACGAAGGTTAGGTTTGTGGAAAGAAGCGAACCCTAGGAATTAGAATTACTGGCTTCAACTTCCTTTATTACTCTTTTTTATTTCTTAAAACTTTTCTAATGCTTTTTTGGATGAAATAGGCTTTGATGGATAGACGTCTGCTTGGACCACGTGATATGAGACTTTGGTTAATTTTTATATAAATTCTTTCTATGCACAGAAATACTAATATATGCAAAACAATAATATACTCTTACTAGTATCTTTGTTTTAAAAATGCTTATCTTGGAAATATAGATAAAAATGAATATAAAGTCTACGGAGTCATACTGGTCCAACTCGATTTAACAATAAAGTTAACCAATCGGTCGAACGCCGGTTCTAACGGTCCAATTATTTGACCCATTGACCCACTTGTCCGATCAGGCGATCCCTTGGTTAGTTCTCTTAACATTGTCTCCAAGGAAAAGACACACCACCAAGGAAATGATTAAGACTCACTTGAATACCACAATACTAAGCCAAAGCTAAAGATAATCAAGTAGAGAATTCACGGAGTTAAATGAGTCACGCTCAACTACGTTTATAAACTCACAATTTGTCCTTGCAACTTAGCTTGAATAAGACTTATATAGAGTTGACAGTTACTCTTAGAAACTACCATGCGCAGGGAAATATGAAATTATAATTACTAGACAAGCATAAAATGTAGAATAAACAGATTACTAAATAAACTAGTAAGAAAATGATGCAAAAGAGAAAACTCGGGGCTTTAAATCTTGTTTCCATCATCTTAGAGACTTGTTGCCTTGAATTCCTACCCTAGAATAGGTAAATGAAGCTTTGAAACCTGATGATCGTGCACTTATTACCTTGGAGAAAAGATTTCCAATGCATTAAATGCTTTTATTCTTTAGTGCATTCACACTGCAGTTGGGTTGATTCAACAAGCCTTGACTTCCTTATTTCTGGTCCAAAAGTTATGAAATAACAGTCATAAGAAGTCTTGAAGTCTCTATTTTCATATGGAAAATGCTTCACAGGATTTGGCCTAACCGTTTGAGAGAAATGGCTAAACATGACAGATGGTTCAAACTGGAAGTGTACGGATAGGTTTTTGAAATGCTTCCATATCGCTTATTGACACTGGACTTGGCTTGAATTATTCTTCATGTCCTTGATGTTAACTCACTAAGAAGACATCTTGAACTTTGTCTATGATGTACCTGCCGATGGTCCAAGCTAGAACTCAAATTAAGAGTGAAAGCTTACAAAACAAGGGAGAATACAATCATGAGAAAACTAAGGAAAGTGGCACATAATATGTTGGTTGTGAGGCAACAAATATGTGAGGGAGGAATGGAACTTAGAATCAAAGGATTCTAAGTGAAAATCAAAAGGGAGTTTGATGTAATTTGATGTATATCACAAGGGATGAATGGAACCAAGTTACAAGCTACCAAGATTATGAAGCAACCAAGTGAAAACCACACGAATAGGTGTGGCACGGTCGTGCCTTTAGGCACGGGTAGGCCGTGCCACTTTTCTGGTTTGTGACACCATGTTTCTTACTTTTGCAGGGTTGAGTATGGTTTGAGGTTTGTGATGGAAGCTAGACTATTAGAGGTAGTCTAAGCCTTGATTAAGCATGGGGATGGATATGTGAGTGGCTTGTAAATGAGAAAAGGTGGGAGAGAAGCAAAGTTAAGATTCACTAACTCCAAATTAAAGCTAGCAAACTCACTTTAACTCTCTTTGAATCCTTGAGTATAAACACCAAATGAGATAGAGCTAAACTTGAAGAATGGATACAGAAACACCACCAAACTCAAGTTTAGAGTCTTTAACCTTGGATTAAGATACAGAAACACCACTTAATTCAAGATTAAAACCTACTTGTAAGAGAGACACGTGGGACAAGTGAAACACCACCATCTTGCAAGCTTTCATTCGACCACTCAAGCATGACATGGCACACATGCATTTTTCAGTCCTTTTGAGGTGGCTAGCCGTGCACTCTTGCCTTCCTAGCTGGGAAATTGAGTCATTTACATTCCTTAGTACAAAGGAAAAGGCTTAGGAAGATAAATTAAGTGCTTTGTAATATAAACTTTCAGCTTATGTGTGTTTTAGCTTAAACCGTGTATTACTAAGCATAGGATTAGTTTAATGACTTTCCTTGCCTAGAAGGAAAGCTCTTTTCATGTAATCACAAGGCTATATAAGTGCCTTGGCTGCTCTTTTGTAAAACAAGAAGCTTGAGTATTGAAATTAAGAAAAGACTTTGTGTCTTGTGTTCCTCTCAAACACTTCACTTGCTTATCCTTAATTAGGCCGATTAAGGTGGTGTCCAAGTGAGTCTTAATCATTGATTAGGTGGTGTATCTGTATCCTAATCAAAGGTTAAGGGCCCTAAGCTAAGTGATTAGTGGTGTATCTTATCTAATCACAAGGCTTAGAACTATCCAGATTCCATTGAATTCACTTAAAGTTCATGAAGTTAGCTTTGGGTTCCTTAAACCAAAGCTCTCCTTTTTTTCATGTTCTAATCAGTGAACTTCATTCCTCTCTTCTTTTTTTTCTTTTCATATTCATTTCAAGCTTAATCAAGGCCAAGAATTCTTGCTTTGATTCAGTTTTGAGCCAAAACACAAAAGCCATCTCAAAACCGTGAAAATCACAAACTAGGCGTGCTTAGGCAGCAAGTTAGCACGGTCACCCTGTGCCCTTGAGCACGACCGTGCCTCCTTTGGTTCGTGAGTTTTCCACTTGTTTTGGTTGTGTTCTTGTTGTAAGTTGGCTTGGGTTGTTCCAATATGATGTAAAGGTCAAGGGGTATGGGAATACACACCAACCTCACACCAAGTAAAGGCTAAAACTTGAGATTGCTCACGGATGGACGTGGCACGGACGTGCGTGGAGGCACGGGTACACCGTGCTAACTTGCTGCCTCAAAGAACTAGATTAGGCTAGTTTTGCCCGGTTTGAGTGCTCTTCAATTCTAACTGATTTTCTAGCTTTTTGGTGAGGTGGACTTGAAGGAAATGGGTGTGAATGATAGTAGAAAGAGTGGGATAAGGAAGGGGAATGTAGAACAAGGGAGGTGAAGATGAATACTTTGGAAAATTAAGCAAACAACCTTGCTAATGATCCGGTAGGATGCAAGGAGAGAGATAAGCTAAACTCTTGGATTGGATACAGTAATCACCACCAACCCTTGAGTCTAGGGCCCTTAATCTTGATTAAGATACAGAATCACCACTTAATCAAGGCTAAGACTCACTTGAACACCACTTAGTTTGGCCTAAACTAAGATAAGCAAGCAAGGATTTGGTGAGGAAGCTTTGAAAGCTCTCTAGGGTTTTTTCATTGAACAAAATCTGAAGTGTGCTTCATTATGGCCGTGCTTTCCCTTTTGTTGCTGGCCTTACAACCTTTCCTACTCAGCAAGCAAGTTAGAAGACACCTCACCTTACCCTCCTAGGGAGGAAAGGTGTTAATTAACTCTAATTCCCACGGTTAGAGTTAATCGGTTACAATCATACTTAATGCTAATCAAAATACACTTAAAACTTCAAGGAAAGCAAGACAAATGAAGATTACTACTTAATTAACTTATCCTTAATCTCATTCAGCTTCAAATGCAGCAAGGAAAGCATGTGCCCAGCCGAAAAGTGATCTCCTCTTTGCGGCTGTCCAATAGGAAGTAAGATAGCACCCTCCTTGTCTTCCAATGAGAATCAAGAGACAATTCTTCTTGCAGCCCTTTTTTCATTGGTTGTGACCTTCCCTAGGTTTCCTTGGACGTGTGCCAACATAGAAGAGAGTGCCCATTCAGCTGAAGAGAAGGAAACCCACCGGTGGAGGTAAAGTGTAGCCGGGTTCACTAAACCAGGTTCAAGGCAGCTTCATACCCGGTTTTCAAACCAAGTTTAACCACAGCAAAAATGGGTATGATATGGGTTTTAGCCGTGGGGGGGAAGTTCAAGGTGTGTAAAAACCCCCCCATTCAAGAAATTAAGGTTAAACAAGGTTTAAGAAGGGTAATCACACCTAAACTTTCAACTGCGCAAAATTGGGCCAAATCTGCCCGGTTGGGAAAATGCCTTTGATCCTCCATCCTCTTGTGTGCATGATGTGAAATCAATGCTTGAACTTGAAAGCTAACATCCTGAGGATTCCAAAAATGCAAAAATATTGGCTTTACGCCATCATATGACTGGAGAAATCAGATGCACAAAACCGGGTTTATGTTGGCCGGTTAACCCGTTTGTGCCATTTTCAATTTCTTGCCAATGGTGAGCCATTTTCTGAGTTTGGGACCTTGTTCTTGGACGATTTGGACTTAATACATCTTGACCAAGGTCTTCGCTAGGTAGGACCCCATCATCCTCCCCTTGTTGAAAAGATTTGATCCTCAAATCTGGTGGGGAAGTGTCCGGATAGTAGGGGCTCAAATCAGCTACATTAAAGGTGGCTGAAACCTCAAAATCACCAGGGAGATCAATCTTATAAGCATTGTCGTTGATCCTCTCCAAGACTTCAAATGGACCTTCCGCTCGTGGCATGAGTTTGTTTTTCCTTTTAGAAGGAAAACGTTCCTTTCTTAAATGGATCCATACCAAGTCTCCTGGTTGAAAAACAATCTTTCTCCTATGCTTGTTGGCGTGTGCTTCATAGGCTACATTAGTCTTCTCAATTCGAGCCTTCACCAACTCATGGAGCTTTTGAATTTCTTTTACTCTTTGTGTGGCATCAACATGGGGCTTTTGATCTTGGGGTCGTGGGGTGAGGTCATTTGGACTTAAAGGATCAACCCCATACACCACTTTAAATGGTGAAAGACCAGTAGCTTTGCTAGGTGCCCGATTGAATGCAAACTCAGCATGGGGTAAGAGTAAATCCCAGGCCTTCACATTAGGTTTAATCAAAGCCCTTAGGAGAGTACCCAGGGTTCGATTAGTGACTTTAGTTTGGCCATCAGTCTGAGGATGACAGGTAGTACTAAACAGCAACTTAGTACCAAGCTTTTTCCACAGGGTAATCCAGAAATGACTGAGGAACTTCGTATCCCTATCTAAAACAATGGTCTTAGGGATACCATGCAACCTTGTTACCTCTTTAAAATAGAGCTCGGCAATGTGTGTAGCATCATTGGTTTTGCAGCAGGGAATGAAATGTGCCATTTTCGAAAATCTGTCTACCACCACGAAGATTGAATCCTTTCCCCTTTGAGTCTTAGGTAGACCCAAAATAAAGTCCATACTCACATCTACCCAAGGTAGGGTAGGTACGGGTAATGGCGTGTATAATCCGTGGGGTAAGGTATGACTCTTGGCTGCTTGGCACGTTCCACACCTTCTAAGGATGTCTTGAACATCCTTTTCCATCCCTGGCCAATAGTAGTGTTCCCTTAACATGGTTAAGGTTTTTGACTCTCCAAAATGACCGGCCAGGGAACCTCCATGAATTTCCCTAATTAGTAGTTCACGAGTGCTACACTTTGGAATGCATAACCGCACTTCTTTGAATAAATAGCCTTCTTGGGTTAGGAAGTCGCCCTTTGGATGCTTCAAACAAGCTGCATAGAGAGGTCCAAGGTCTTTATCTTCAGCATATAGACTCTTAAGATGCTCGAAACCCAGAATAAGGGCGTCTAACTGAAACATAAGGAGATGTCTCCTTGATAATGCATCTGCGCCTTGATTCAACTTTCCTGATTTGTGCTTGATAGTGAAGTGAAAAGACTGTAGGAATTCAACCCACTTAGCATGACGTGAGTTCAGTTTGTGCTGACCTTGAATATACTTCAAAGCCTCATGATCTGAATGAAGTATAAACTCACTAGCCACTAAGTAATGACTCCAATGTTCTAGACACCGAATGATCGCATAGAATTCCTTGTCATAGGTGGAGTATTTTCTTCTTGAGTCACACAGTTTTTCACTGAAGAAGGCTAATGGCTTGCCTTCCTGAGTTAAAACTCCACCAATTCCTACTCCTGAGGCATCACATTCAACCTCAAAAACTTTCTCAAAGCATGGTAGAGAAAGGACCGGTGCTTGAGTAAGTTTCTTCTTTACTTCTTCGAAGGCGGATTGAGCTTTAGGAGTCCATTGGAATGATGAACCCTTAAGCACTTCAGTCATAGGGGACATGATGGTGCTGAAGTTTTGAATAAACCTTCTGTAAAACGAAGCCAAACCATGAAAACTTCTAACATCATGTATACTTTGTGGTTGAGGCCAAGTGCGAATAGCCTCTATCTTCCCTTCATCAACTTTAATGCCTTCACTAGAAACAATGTAACCTAAGAATGTAACCTCATGAGTAAAGAAGGTACACTTCTTAAGATTACCATATAGCTGCTCACGTTCAAGGACATGCATGATCTGATTGAGATGATTTTGATGTTCTTGCTCGTCCTTGGAATAGATAAGAATGTCATCGAAGTAAACCACCACGAACTTGCCAATATAAGGTTTGAATACTTGATTCATCAACCTCATGAATGTGCTAGGAGCATTGGAAAGACCGAATGGCATAACCAGCCACTCATATAAACCTCCTTTAGTCTTGAATGCAGTCTTCCATTCATCTCCCTCTCTTATTCTGATCTGGTAGTAACCACTTCGAAGATCAATCTTAGAAAAGACTTTAGAGCCATGTAACTCGTCTAGCATGTCTTCAAGCCTAGGTATCGGATACCTATACTTGATGGTGATCTTGTTTATGGCTCTGCTGTCCACACACATGCGTTGGCTGCCATCCTTCTTGGGAACCAACAAAGCAGGCACGGCACAGGGGCTTAAGGACTCACGCACAAGTCCCTTTGACATCAATTCCTCTACTTGCCGTTGAATCTCCATGGTCTCCTTTGGGTTCATTCTGTAAGCTGGCTTGTTTGGAAGAACTGAGCCAGGAATGAGGTCAATATGGTGTTGGATATCCCGTTTAGGGGGTAAACCCGAGGGTATCTCTTCTGGAAACAAGTGACAGAATGCTTGGATGAGTGATTTAGCAAATGGATAGGTTGGTAATGGGGATTCTGGTTCTTCTTGTATGGTTAAGATCTACTCCTTAAAAGCCTTGAATTCATGATTCGAAGCCCTCAAAAGAGTTTCACTAAAAGTGAGTAAACAACCAGAATGTTCATGGCCTTTTGTGGGTTTGTTCTTGAGAATTTCGGATGGTGATAATGGTTTTAGAGTAATCTTCTTGCCTCCCATAGACAAGGAATATGTGTTCATGAAACCATCATGGGTCACCCTTCGGTCATACAACCAAGGCCTTCCCAACAATACATAGCATGCATCCATAGGTATAACATCACACCAAAGTTGGTCTTGATAGTTCTTACCAATGGATAATGAAATGAGACACCTTGAATTGACTTGAAGCCCTTTGCTTTGATTCAACCATTGTATATTGTATGGATGGGGATGGGCCGTAACTTGCAAACCTAGCTTTTCAATCATGGTAAGGGACACCACGTTTGCACAGCTCCCACCATCAATAATCAACGAACAGACCTTGCCTTGAACCGTGCACCTAGTGTGGAATATGTTTTCTCTTTGTTCATCCTTGGTGCTCTTTTGGCCGTTCAAGACTCTCCTCAAAACTAACATTTCTCCCTCATCAGCTTCCTCCTCAACTTCTTCTTGACTCTCTTCATGCTCTTCTTCAGTTTCACCTTCATTTTCACCTTCCTTTTCTTGCTCATCCACGGTTCTCCATTCGGCCAAAGTGATGACCTTGCGGTTTGGGCACTCTGAAGCAATATGGCCAAGTCCTTGGCACTTGAAACATCTTCTAGTGCTCATAGGATTGGGGTTTGGTCGAATTGGGGTAGCTGGGGCCTTTTGTGGTGCTTGGGTTCTTTGTGGATTGAAAGGAAAGGGATTTTGTGGCTTGGAAACTGGTTGGGAACTCCCCTTGTTAAAAGGTTGGTTCCGGATTGGAGGCTTTTGATGTGGAGGTTTGAAAGTTTGCTTAGCTTTCTTTTGTTGCTCAACCTTGTGAGCAAGTACACAAACCTCATCAAATGTGGTGTAAGCTTGTAATTCCACAACATTAGAGTACTTAGGATCAAGTCCTCCCAAGTACCTTACAATCGTTTGCTCTTCTGGTTCTTGCAAATCACATTTAATCACAAGCTTCTCAAATTCTCTAGTGTATTCTTCAACACTAAGATTGCCTTGACTCAGATTATGAAGTTGTGAATAACAATCTTGGACATACGTGGGGGGTAAAAATCTAGCTTTTAACTTGGATTTCATTTTCTCCCAAGTTCTGATTTTGGACTTACGTTCCCTAACTCTCTTAGCACACAAGTTGGTCCACCATAAAGAAGCATACTTACGTAGTCTTAATGCCACCAACTTGACTTTCTTTTCTTCTGGAACGTCCTTGTATTCGAATACCCTCTCCACAGTGTGCAACCAGCCCAAGAAGTCTTCTGGATCAAGCTTACCTTCATATTCTGGAATCTCAACTCGAAAATCATTAGAGTTACCTTGTCCTCTTGGCTCTTGTCGTGGTTCTCTGAATGGCCCTTCATCACTTGAGGACTCTAGGTGGTGACTGAACACTTGCTCTCGGCCTTGCGATGCAGAATGAAATGATTCTTCATTGAGTTTTTGCTTTTGCTTGAGGAAGACGCCCAATTGCTTTCGTAAATACTCATTTTGGGCCTTGAGCTGTTCGTTAGAAGAAGTAATCTCATGATTATTCTTCAAGACAGCATCAAGCTTTTCTTCTATGCTCATACTAGTACTCATGTTTGTGTTTGAGAAATGAGAAAGAAGGGAGTTTGGATGTGTGGATTCAATACCTTAGGCCAAAGATGAAACTCAACTCTGATACCAAATATGATGTAAAGGTCAAGGGGTATGGGAATACACACCAACCTCACACCAAGTAAAGGCTAAAACTTGAGATTGCTCACGAATGGACGTGGCACGGACGTGCGTGGAGTCAAGGGTACACCGTGCTAACTTGCTGCCTCAAAGAACTAGATTAGGCTAGTTTTGCCCGGTTTGAGTGCTCTTCAATTCTAACTGATTTTCTAGCTTTTTGGTGAGGTGGACTTGAAGGAAATGGGTGTGAATGATAGTAGAAAGAGTGGGATAAGGAAGGGGAATGTAGAACAAGGTAGGTGAAGATGAATACTTTGGAAAATTAAGCAAACAACCTTGCTAATGATCCGGTAGGATGCAAGGAGAGAGATAAGCTAAACTCTTGGATTGGATACAGTAATCACCACCAACCTTTGAGTCTAGGGCCCTTAATCTTGATTAAGATACAGAATCACCACTTAATCAAGGATAAGACTCACTTGAACACCACTTAGTTTGGCCTAAACTAAGATAAGCAAGCAAGGATTTGGTGAGGAAGCTTTGAAAGCTCTCTATGGTTTTTTTCATTGAACAAAATCTGAAGTGTGCTTCATTATGGCCGTGCTTTCCCTTTTGTTGCTGGCCTTACAACCTTTCCTACTCAGCAAGCAAGTTAGAAGACACCTCACCTTACCCTCCTAGGGAGGAAAGGTGTTAATTAACTCTAATTCCCACGGTTAGAGTTAATCGGTTACAATCATACTTAATGCTAATCAAAATACACTTAAAACTTCAAGGAAAGCAAGACAAATGAAGATTACTACTTAATTAACTTGTCCTTAATCTCATTCAGCTTCAAATGCAGCAAGGAAAGCATGTGCCCAGCCGAAAAGTGATCTCCTCTTTGCGGCTGTCCAATAGGAAGTAAGATAGCACCCTCCTTGTCTTCCAATGAGAATCAAGAGACAATTCTTCTTGCAGCCCTTTTTTCATTGGTTGTGACCTTCCCTAGGTTGCCTTGGACGTGTGCCAACATAGAAGAGAGTGCCCATTCAGCTGAAGAGAAGGAAACCCACCGGTGGAGGTAAAGTGTAGCTGGGTTCACTAAACCGGGTTCAAGGCAGTTCATACCCGGTTTTCAAACCAAGTTTAACCAAGCAAAAAGGGATATGATCTGGGTTTTAGCCGTGGGGGGGAAGTTCAAGGTGTGTAAAAACCCCCCCATTCAAGAAATTAAGGTTAAACAAGGTTTAAGAAGGGTAATCACACCTAAACTTTCAACTGCGCAAAATTGGGCCAAATCTGCCCGGTTGGAAAAATGCCTTTGATCCTCCATCCTCTTGTGTGCATGATGTGAAATCAATGCTTGAACTTGAAAGCTAACATCCTGAGGATTCCAAAAATGCAAAAATATTGGCTTTACGCCATCATATGACTTGAGAAATCAGGTGCACAAAACCGGGTTTATGTTGGCTGGTTAACCCGTTTGTGCCATTTTCAATTTCTTGCCAATGGTGAGCCATTTTCTGAGTTTGGGACCTTGTTCTTGGACGATTTGGACTTGATACATCTTGACCAAGGTCTTGGCTAGGTAGGACTCCATCATTGTAAGTCTCAAGGGTAGGAACAACCCAAGCCAACTCACAACAAGAACACAACCAAAACAAGTGGAAAACTCACGAACCAAGGGAGGCACGGTCGTGCTCAAGGGCACGGGGTGACCGTGCTAACTTGCTGCCTAAGCACGCCTAGTTTGTGATTTTCACGGTTTTGACATGGCTTTTGTGTTTGGGCTCAAAACTGAATCAAAGCAAGAATTCTTGGCCTTGATTAAGCTTGAAATGGATATGAAAAGAAAAAAAAGAAGAGAGGAATGAAGTTCACTGATTAGAACATGAAAAAAGGAGAGCTTTGGTTTAAGGAACCCAAAGCTAACTTCATGAACTTTAAGTGAATTCAATGGAATCTGGATAGTTCTAAGCCTTGTGATTAGATAAGATATACCACTAATCACTTAGCTTAGGGCCCTTAACCTTTGATTAGGATACAGATACACCACCTAATCAATGATTAAGACTCTCTTGGACACCACCTTAATCGGCCTAATTAAGGATAAGCAAGTTAAGTGTTTGAGAGGAACACAAGACACAAAGTCTTTTCTTAATTTCAATACTCAAGCTTGTTGATTTTACAAAAGAGCAGCCAAGGCACTTATATAGCCTTGTGATTACATGAAAAGTGCTTTCCTTCTAGGCAAGGAAAGTCATTAAACTAATCCTATGCTTAATAATACACGGTTTAAACTAAAACATACATAAGCTGAAAGTTTATATTACAAAGCACTTAATTTATCTTCCTAACCCTTTTCCTTTGCATTAAGGAATGTAAATGACTCAATTTCCCAGCTAGGAAGGCAAGAGTGCACGGCTAGCCACCTCAAAATGACTGAAAAATGCATGTGTGCCATGTCATGCTTGAGTGGTCGAATGAGAGCTTGCAAAATGGTGGCGTTTCACTTGCTCCACGTGTCTCTCTCACAAGTAGCTGAGTGGTGTTTCATCAAGCAGCTCAAAATGACCTAGTTGGCAGTCTTCCACCTTAAGCAAGCCCATCTAGGAGGGAAATCCACCTTGCTAAGCAACCGGGTATCTAGGTGCCCGTTTCTGCCGTGACTTGTGCTTCATGGTTGACACCTCAAACGCTGAGTAATCTTGGATTTCCTTACATGGAAGGAAACCTCAAGATGTCTAGTTTACCCTTGTTTTTGAATCATAGCATTTGGACATCGTTTACCCCTTGAATGAGCCTGATTCCCCAAACCGTGCAGATTAGACTCCAAAACAGCACAGGTTTACTAATTAGCTTAATTCACTAACCAATTGAACTCCAAATATGGTAATTCCAATTGGAAATGAAAGCTAAGATCTTGGGGACCCAAAATATGTAAAAATTCAAGACTTAAACCAAACTATATTATAAGAAATAAAAAGAACAAACCCGGGTTCATCCTGGCCCTGCTGGGCAGTTTTGACACCTTGGGTTTAATTGCTGATTTGAACGACCAAATGAAATCCAAATTGGATGAAACTTGATTTGTTGGAAAGCTAACATCTTGATCTTCAAATCCATCAAAATATATTAGACGTAAACCCTTAGCATGTTTGAGAAATTAAGCACACAAAAACGGGTTAGCTGCTGGATTTAACCCTTGCCCTACAGTTTCAATGTTTAATCAAAACTTGGATGATTTATTCATCCTTAAACCAGCATAATAAGATTACTAATTGATTTGATTCTTTTTTAACAAAAGGGATGGAGGGATTTCCATCATACTCCCCTTGTTAAAAATGATTTGCCCTCAAATCATAGTGGGTAATGAACTCCTCTTTTGCTTCAATTCTGGTTGAAATAAAATCAACCATGAAAACAAGTCTCTTTTGAACTTAGAGACTTTCTTCTTTACCTTCCCTTTGTTGATTGGAATGGTGGACGTAGGGGGCTCCTTGAACATGATTGGAACCACTTTCTCACATGCTCTTAATTCAGGATTAGGAACTGTAAGGAATGATTTTGAATTGAATTGACAGAAGGTTCGTTTGAGTGTTTTGGGTGTGGGTGGAGTGGGGGAAAAGGTTGATGGTTCACCAAAAGTCATGAAAAGAATATTTCGATTCTCTTTGTATTTTGGTGGGTGGTAAGTGTCTAAGTGAGCATTTCACCTTCATCCGCCTCAATCACTATCTCCTCGAGATCATCTTCTTTATCCTCTTTCTTTTCCTCTTTTATTTCGACCTCCTCAGTTGCCTTCCATTCAGCCAAGGTAACATACCTTCAGTTTGTACAATCTGATGCTAAGTGACCAAAGCCTTGGCACTTAAAACACATTGGGATGTTTTTAGGAAGGGGTTTTGGTGTGAGTTGTGGGGGTAGGCCCTTTTGTGGAGTTTGGTTTTTTTGTGGAGAAGGGGAAAGGGATGCCGTGGGTTGAGGAACATAAGATGAACTCCCCTTGTTTAAGGTTTGTTCATATGGTGAGGGATTTGGATTTTCATGCCGTGAGGGCGGTTTGCTCTTCTTTTGCTGCTCAACCTTGTGAGCTAGCACACATACTTCATCAAAAGAAGTGTAAACTTGCAAATCAACAACATTAGCATACCTAGGATCAAGACCTCCCAAGTATCTAACAATTGTTTGTTCTTCTGGCTCTTGCAAATCACACTTAATCCCAAGCTTTTCAAATTCACGAGTGTATTCTTCTACACTCAAATTACCTTGGTTCAAATGGTGGAGTTGGGAGTAGCAATCTTGAACATAGGTAGAAGGAAGAAATCTAGCCTTGAGCTTTGACTTCATCTTCTCCCAAGTTCTGATTTTGGACCTCCTTTCTCTTACTCTTTTAGCACACAAGTTAGTCCACCATAGAGAAGCATACTTACGAAGCCTTAAAGCAATCAGCTTCACCTTCTTGTCTTCTGGGATGTCCTTGTACTCAAAAACTCTTTCAACTGTGTGTAACAAATCCAAAAAATCTTCAGGATCAAGCTTGCCTTCAAATTCTGGAATTTCAACCTTGAAATCATTTGCACTAGCTTGATTTCGTGAGTCTTGTCTAGTCATTCTCAATGGTTCATCTTCACTAGATGAATCAAGAGTATGGCTAAACACTTGTTCTTGCCTACATGGTTCGGATTGGATGGGTTCTTCACACGCCTTTTGCTTTTGCTTCATGTAGTTTCCAAGTTGTTTTCTCTAGTACTCATTTCGAGCCTTGAGTTCTTGATTACTCACACTCATTTCTTGCATTTGCTTGGAAAGAACTTCAAGCTTCTCTTCCACAGACATGCTAGTACTCATTGTGATCGCAGGAAGGAACGGTTTATGCTTGACTGTGTTTGGATTGAGTTTGGGAGCGGGGGGTTCAGGCAAGGATCTGAACTTGCTCTGATACCAAAAATGATGTAAGTCTCAAGGGTAGGAACAACCCATGCCAACTTACAACAAGAACACAACCAAAACAAGTGGAAAACTCACGAACCAAGGGAGGCACGGTCGTGCTCAAGGGCACGGGGTGACCGTGCTAACTTGCTGCCTAAGCACGCGTAGTTTGTGATTTTCACGGTTTTGAGATGGCTTTTGTGTTTGGGCTCAAAACTGAATCAAAGCAAGAATTCTTGGCCTTGATTAAGCTTGAAATGAATATGAAAAGAAAAAAGAGAAGAGAGGAATGATGTTCACTGATTAGAACATGAAAAAAAGGAGAGCTTTGGTTTAAGGAACCCAAAGCTAACTTCATGAACTTTAAGTGAATTCAATGGAATCTGGATAGTTCTAAGCCTTGTGATTAGATAAGATACACCACTAATCACTTAGCTTAGGGCCCTTAACCTTTGATTAGGATACAGATGCACCACCTAATCAATGATTAAGACTCACTTGGACACCACCGTAATCGGCCTAATTAAGGATAAGCAAGTTAAGTGTTTGAGAGGAACACAAGACACAAAGTCTTTTCTTAATTTCAATACTCAAGCTTCTTGTTTTACAAAAGAGCAGGCAAGGCACTTATATAGCCTTGTGATTACATGAAAAGGGCTTTCCTTCTAGGCAAGGAAAGTCATTAAACTAATCCTATGCTTTAGTAATACACGGTTTAAGCTGAAAGTTTATATTACAAAGCACTTAATTTATCTTCCTAAGCCTTTTCCTTTGTACTAAGGAATGTAAATGACTCAATTTCCCAGCTAGGAAGGCAAGAGTGCACGGCTAGCCACCTCAAAAGGACTGAAAAATGTATGTGTGCCATGTCATGCTTGAGTGGTCGAATGAAAGCTTGCAAGATGGTGGTGTTTCACTTGTCCCACGTATCTCTCTCACAAGTAGCTGAGTTGATGGAGACCATCGTGAGAAGCCCAAGGACCATCAAGCTCAGCCCAAGGAGGACTCACTCAAGCTTCAAGAAGTCAAGGAAGTTGCCAAACTTTGCCGAAAATTGGCGTTCATACCCGAAGAGGTAGTGTCGCCTTCATCCAGAAATTTCCCGCTTTTTGTGTGCACTTTTGGCCTACCTAAAGTGGTCCCACAATTTGAGGCTCCACATGGTTTTGAAGTTTAAGATTTCAGCTTTCAAATAAGCCCAAGGTTGTTTAATTTGGACGTCATTTGATTGGGCAAAATATCACTCAAAGATACGTTATGCTGATCCAGTCCAGTCTGAGATAGGTGCATTGTTTGGGCCATAACTTTCAAAACGCTTGTCCAAATTGAGCAAATGAGCCCATTCTGGGAAATAGACTTCCAGGGCTTTCTAACAAGCCTAAGACCGCGTGATTTGGCCGAGTATTATGGAAGTTATGCTCTGTTGAACTTGAGGCAGTTGCAAGGATTAATGCTGGGAATATGAAGAGTCTTCGGTTACATATACTTGTATGGCTGATATTGTGCACGTTTTAGATGCTTCTAGATTGATGTAATCAGCTGCAAAAATCCTAGAATATTCCTCATAACCTCCCCCACCCCTTTTATGATGAGTCTTTTCATTTTTCTTAGACTTTTCATTAGCTAGTTTTAATTCTTAGGAGTTATTTGAGTCCTTTGATTGTCTTTTGCTGAGTCTATAAAAGGGGAGGGGCGTGTGAAGCTATTCATTCAGCATTGTAAGAAATTTCCAAAGCAATACAAGTACTTTGAGAGTGTTTCTCAAAAGTGCAACTAAATTCCTAGTTCTATATCTTGAATTGTGGCAAATTCAAGTGGTGTTCTAGGTTCTCTTCCTTTTTCAATTGGAGTGATTCATTGGTTAAGACAAGAGTTTTAGCCCAAGGTCAAGTCATTGAGTGGCTCCGTGAAGGATTATCTCAATTACAAGATCTTGTTCTATTCCTTTTTCTTGTGTAGTGAAATTCTTCATCCATCTCATCCATCTTTCATTTCTCTTTCCAATTTGGCTTATTTGAGTTGGAGTTTGATTTGGTTTTGGTTCACTTGCCACCCACATATACATCAATTGGTATCAGAGCCAAGGTTCTTAGGTGACCCACATCACACCCACATACATCCCAAAAAGCCAAACATACAAAAAAAAAAAAAAGGGGCACAAACCGGCAAACCCAGTCTCGAAGACCAGAGAAGCAGCACGGTGCCCCCGTGCCATACCACACGACCGTGCCATATTCATTTTCCAGAAATCTGCAAGCCGAGACGAAGCACGGTGCCCCCGTGCGCCACCAAGCACGACCGTGCCACGGTAATTTTCTGCATTTCTTCAAGTCGAAGCATAGCACGGCCTGCCCGTGCCCCCTTGCACAACCGTGCCACTTTCCCTGCTGCCTATTCTTCCTTCAAAGCATCTCCAACATGTCTACAAAGTCCACAAGAAGCGACCAAGCACGTGTGGAAGAGTTAGAAGCGCAAGTCACTTATCTTCGAACTCACCTTGGGCAACTTTTGGAGGAAAAACGAAGGTGGGTTCATAGCCCCACTCCCTCTCGTCCTCATGAACCGGTGGTCGAATTGGAAGAAGAAGTCTTTCAATCCCGAGCCAATTCTAGTGACGAAGAAGCCCCAAGGAGACGAAGGCAAGGAGGCAATATTGGTGGTGTCCGAATTGACATCCCCGAATTTGAAGGCCAACTTGACCCGGACTTATTTCTCGATTGGTTGCACACCATTGAGAGGATCTTTGAATATGAGGACATCCCGGAGGACAAGAAGGTAAAACTCGTAGCCCTTAAACTCAGAAAATATGCTTCAATCTGGTGGGCTAACCTTGGAGCGAAAAGAGCAAGGAATGGAAAGGGAAAAATCAGAACTTGGGCCAAAATGAAAGAAAAACTCAAGGCCAAGTTTCTTCCCTCTCACTATGTGCAAGACAATTATCTCAAGCTCCATCGACTCAAGCAAGGATCCAAGAGTGTGGAAGAATACACTCGGGAGTTTGAACAACTCCTACTCAAATGCGACTTGAAAGAAGATGACTCTCAAACCTTGGTAAGATACTTAACCGGACTTGATGAGTCTATTGCTCATATTGTTGAGTTGCAACCATATTCATCCCTTGATGACTTGAGTTCTCTAGCCTACAAGGTAGAGCAACAAAAGAAATCAAAGGGAAAGAGTGTCCTTTCCAAGTCTCTCTCTCGTCCTTCCCCCACACAAAAGCCTCCGTACTACCCTCCTCGTCCACAAAATTCCCCACCATCACAAACCAAAAACACCACTCCAACCCCTCCAAAACCCTCCACACAAGAACCCAAATCAAAGGACAAGGTTCGTTGCTTTCGGTGCCAAGGTATGGGACACTATGCATCTGAGTGTCCAAACAGGAGGATCGTTTCCCTAGCGGAGTACCAAGAAGCATGTGATGAACATGCCTATGACGAAGAAGAAGAAGAGCACCGTGAAGAAGGAAGTTTGGAAGAAGTTGAAGAAGGCCCCGATGAAGGAGAATTGCTAGTTATCCGCCGGGCCTTGAGTGGAATTGCCACTCAAAAGGACATGGAGCAAAGAGAAGCCATTTTTCACACCAGGTGTACCGTAGGAGACAAGGTTTGTTCCCTTATCATTGATGGAGGTAGTTGTGCTAACGTTGCCTCAAAGACTATGGTGGACAAACTCAAGCTGCAAGTCTCTCCTCGTCCAAATCCCTACACCATACAATGGTTGAATCAAGGCAAAGGTTTGCAAATTACTCACCGTTGTCTTGTTTCCTTTTCAATTGGGAAAAACTATAAAGATGAGATTTGGTGTGATATAGTCCCCATGGATGCTTGCCATATATTATTGGGTAGACCATGGCTTTTTGATAGAAGTGTCATCCATGATGGCCGGATGAACACTTACTCTTTTCTCAAGGACCGTAAGAAAATCACTCTTACCCCTCTCAAAAGTCCTTCCCCCTCTCAACCAAAAGACAATCCTCATTTGGAAGTCTTCTTTACTACTCTTCTCAAATCTGAGCACCATGAGTATGAGTCTTTTAAAGACTTGATACTTTTACAAGAAGAGTCTAAGCCACCATCTCCCTCACATCCACTACTCACCCCTCTCCTACAAGCCTATCACCATGTTTTTCCACAAGAAATTCCACATGGCCTTCCCCCTCCAAGATCTATCCAACACAAGATAGACCTCGTTCCCGGATCCGTACTTCCAAACAAGCCGGCATACCGGATGTCTCCAAGCGAAACACAAGAAATCCAAAGACAAGTGGATGATCTCTTGTCCAAGGGTTTAATTCGGGAAAGTCTAAGCCCATGTGCCGTGCCCGCCCTCCTTGTTCCTAAGAAGGATGGTAGCATGCGTATGTGTGTTGATAGCCGGGCGATAAACAAGATCACTATCAAGTACCGGTATCCTATTCCCCGATTGGAAGATCTATTGGATGAATTACACGGAGCTGCTATCTTTTCTAAGATTGATCTTAGAAGTGGCTATTACCAGATTCGCATTTTTGAAGGTGATGAATGGAAAACTGCCTTTAAGACTAAAGGAGGTTTATATGAGTGGCTTGTAATGCCATTCGGGCTTACTAATGCCCCGAGCACTTTTATGAGACTCATGAACCAAGTTCTCAAGCCCCTCATTGGAACTTGTGTTGTTGTTTACTTTGATGATATCTTGGTCTATAGCAAGACCGAGGAGGAGCATGCCAAGCATTTGCAACAAGTTTTGGAGATTCTTTCTCAAGAACAACTTTATGGCAATATGGAGAAATGCTTTTTCTTCACTCCTCAAGTGGTATTCTTGGGTTTCATTGTTTCCGCCCAAGGCCTCCAAGTTGATGAAAGCAAGATCAAGGCTATTCAAGAGTGGCCAACTCCTACATCCATCACTCAAGTAAGGAGTTTTCATGGCCTAGCCTCATTTTACCGGAGGTTCATTAGAAATTTCAGCACAATTATGGCTCCTATGACTGAGGTAATTAAAGGCAAAGAGTTTTCATGGAACGAGCAAGCACAACAAGCTTTTGAAGAGATCAAGAAGAAGCTCACTAGTTCCCCCGTTCTAGCCTTGCCCGACTTTACCAAAGTCTTTGAAGTAGAGTGTGATGCATCCGGGGTAGGAATTGGAGCTGTCCTATCTCAAGAGAAGAGACCCATTGCCTTTTTCAGTGAGAAGCTCAACGATGCCAAGAAGAAGTACTCCACCTATGACAAGGAGTTTTATGCAATCATTAGAGCATTGGAGCATTGGCGTCATTACTTAGTTGGAGGTGAATTCATCCTTCATTCTGACCATGAAGCTCTCAAATACATCCAAGGACAACATAAGCTCAACCCTAGACATGCTAAATGGGTAGAGTATCTTCAGTCCTTCCACTTCACTATCCAACATAAGGCGGGAACTCTCAACAAAGGAGCTGATGCATTATCAAGAAGGTACTTATTACTCTCTACTTTGAGTACTAAAGTACTTGGATTTGAAGTTGTTAAAGATTTGTACCCAAAAGATGATGATTTCAAGGACATTTTTGAGAAGTGTCTTAAACACCCCCATGGGGTGTTCCACTTAGAAGATGGGTTCCTATTCAAAGGTTCACGCCTTTGTATACCTCAATGTGGATTTCGAGAACTGCTTATCCAAGACTACATGGAGGAGCCCTAGCTGGCCATTTTGGTGTCGAGAAGACTAGATCAATGTTGAAGGAACACTACTATTGGCCTAAGATGTCAAGAGATGTAGAGCATTTCATCAAAAGATGTTCTACTTGTCAAATGGCTAAGAGCCATTCTTTGCCCCAAGGATTGTATTCTCCACTTCCCATTCCTCAAGCCCCTTGGGAAGATATTAGCTTGGATTTCATCACGGGTTTACCTAGAACCCAAAGGAACAAAGACTCCATTATGGTGGTTGTGGATCGATTCTCCAAGATGGCGCATTTCATCCCTTGCCACACCACTAATGATGCTACTCAAGTGGCTAGTCTTTATTTCAAGGAGATTGTGAGACTACATGGCATTCCAAAGAGCATGGTATCCGATCGTGACTCCAAGTTTCTTAGTCATTTTTGGCTAACTCTATGGCGCAAATTGGGTACTCAACTCAAGTTTAGCACTACTTGTCATCCCCAAACTGATGGACAAACTGAAGTCACCAATAGGACTTTGGGTACCTTACTTAGAGTCCTAGTGAAGAAGCATTTGAAGAATTGGGATGAGTTGCTACCACATGCCGAGTTTGCATTCAATCGAGTGCCTAGCAAGTCCACCCAACTCTCTCCATTTCAAGTTGTCTATGGCTACAATCCCAAGAGTCCCTTGGATCTTGTTCCCATTCCAACTCCCACAAAATTTAGTTGGGAAGCTGAAAAAAGAGCCAAGGAGATCCAAGAATTTCATGCAAGAGTTAGAGATAACATTGCCAAGGCTAATGAGAGAGCCATGCAAAGCGCCAACAAGCATCGCAAGGAGGTACATTTTCAGCCAGGAGATTTGGTATGGATTCACATGATGGAAGGAGCGTTTCCCTTCAAAGAGAAAATCTAAGTTGATGCCGCGTTCCGATGGTCCATTTGAAATCCTTGAGAAGGTTGGGCCCAATGCATATAAGGTTGATCTACCTGGAGATTATGGAGTTTCGGCTACCTTCAATGTCTCCGATCTTAGCCCCTTTTTCGATGATGAGCCCCTTCCTAGTTTGAGGGCAAACTTTCACTTACCCGGGGGGAATGATGGAGACCATCGTGAGAAGCCCAAGGACCATCAAGCTCAGCCCAAGGAGGACTCACTCAAGCTTCAAGAAGTCAAGGAAGTTGCCAAACTTTGCCGGAAATTGGCGTTCATACCCGAAGAGGTAGTGCCGCCTTCATCCAGAAATTTCCCGCTTTTTGTGTGCACTTTTGGCCTACCTAAAGTGGTCCCACAACTTGAGGCTCCACATGGTTTTGAAGTTTAAGATTTCAGCTTTCAAATAAGCCCAATTTGTTTAATTTGGACGTCATTTGATTGGGCAAAATATCACTCAAAGATACGTTATGCTGATCCAGTCCAGTCTGAGATAGGTGCATTGTTTGGGCCATAACTTTTAAACCGCTTATCCAAATTGAGCAAATGAGCCCATTCTGGAAAATAGACTTCCAGGGCTTTCTAACAAGCCCAAGAACGTGTGATTTGGCCGAGTATTCTGGAAGTTATGCTCTGTTGAAGTTGAGGCAGTTGCAAGGATTAATGCTGGGAATATGAAGAGTCTTCGGTTACATATACTTGTGTGGCTGATATTGTGCACGTTTTAGATTCTTCTAGATTGATGTAATCAGCTGCAAAAATCCTAAAGTGGTTCCACAACTTGAGGCTCCACATGGTTTTGAAGTTTAAGATTTCAGCTTTCAAATAAGCCCAAGTTTGTTTAATTTGGACATCATTTGATTGGGCAAAATATCACTCAAAGATACGTTATGCTGATCCAGTCCAGTCTGAGATAGGTGCATTGTTTGGGCCATAACTTTCAAACCGCTTATCCAAATTGAGCAAATGAGCCCATTCTGGAAAATAGACTTCAGGGCTTTCTAACAAGCCCAAGAACGCGTGATTTGGCCGAGTATTCTGGAAGTTATGCTCTGTTGAAGTTGAGGCAGTTGTAAGGATTAATGCTGGGAATATGAAGAGTCTTCGGTTACATATACTTGTGTGGCTGATATTGTGCACGTTTTAGATGCTTCTAGATTGATGTAATCAGCTGCAAAAAATCCTAGAATATTCCTTGTAACCTCCCCCACCCCTTTTATGATGAGTCTTTTCATTTTTCTTAGACTTTTCATTAGCTAGTTTTAATTGTTAGGAGTTATTTGAGTCCTTTGATTGTCTTTTGCTGAGTCTATAAAAAGGGGAGGGGCGTGTGAAGCTATTCATTCAGCATTGTAAGAAATTTCCAAAGCAATACAAGTACTTTGAGTGTGTTTCTCAAAAGTGCAACTAAATTCCTAGTTCTATATCTTGAATTGTGGCAAATTCAAGTGGTGTTCTAGGTTCTCTTCCTTTTCCAATTGGAGTGATTCCTTGGTTAAGACAAGAGAATTAGCCCAAGGTCAAGTCATTGAGTGGCTCCGTGAAGGATTATCTCAATTACAAGATCTTGTTCTATTCCTTTTTCTTGTGTAGTGAAATTCTTCATCCATCTCATCCATCTTTCATTTCTCTTCCCAATTTGGCTTATTTTGAGTTGGAGTTTGATTTGGTTCACTTGCCACCCACATATACATCATGTCTTCTCCAAAATGACCAGCTAACGAACCATCATGGACTTCCCGGATGAACAACTCACGTGTGCTGCACTTTGGGATGCATAATCGAGTACCTTTAAGGAGAAAACCCTGCTGTAGCAAGAAATCCCCTTTAGGCCATTTTTGACACTCCAAAAACAACGACCTAAAGTCTTCATCATCTTGGTATAAAGCCTTTAGATGCTCGAACCCGAGGACACAAGCATCTAACTGGAATAATAATAGATAACGCCGAGATAATGCATCGGCGCCCTGGTTCAGCTTCCCGGACTTATGCTTGATAGTGAAGTGAAAGGACTGGAGATACTCCACCCATTTGGCGTGGCGAGAGTTCAATTTATGCTGGCCCTGAATATACTTCAAAGCTTCATGATCTGAATGTAAAATGAACTCAGTAGCAATTAGGTAATGACTCCAGTGCTCCAAGCTACGAACGATAGCATAGAACTCCTTATCGTAATGACTCCAGTGGAAATTCAGGTTTATCACTTCATTTGCTGGCCTAAACACTCAGCTAAAGTAGACCAGGCAGAACCGGACTCCGACCAGTACGTTTGCGAAATGGACCTGGTTCCTCAATTTGCACTTAACTTGATTTTCTTGATTAGAGCAGGTAGTTAACATCGTAGGGAACCAAGATATGCAAAAGTTAAGGATTATACCTCATGGAGGCCTAAGCAATAAAGTGCACAAAATCAGACTAAATTCTGCCTTAAACCCAGGTGTGACCGTTTGATCTCCTTGCAAAATGTAGGTGATCCGTTAGACTTTGGATGCTTAGACTTATTTGAGATCCTCATTGGATTAACTAGGGAGGACTCCATCATCATCCGCTTATTGAGGAGATTTAATCCTCAAATATTCAAGGTAGTCGTCTGGAAGATACAGCTTAAATCTGCAACATTGAATGTGGCTGATACTCCAAAGTCACCTGCTAAGTCAAGCTTATAAGCGTTGTCATTCACCTTTTCTAAAACCTAAAATGGACCTTCAGCTCTTAGGATTTGTTTGTTCTTGCATCTTGAAGGAAAACATTCCTTCTTTAAGTGAATCCAAATGAGGTCACCTAGTTGAAAGACCTTCTTTCTCCTATACTTGTTAGTGTGGGCATGGTATGATGCATTAGTCTGCTGTATTCTTCCCTTAAATAACTCATGGAACTTCTAGATCTCTTCTAGTCTTATTGCTACAATAGCGCTTGGCTTTCGGTCTAGAGGTCATGGGAAAAGATCAAGTAGACCACGGGAATCAATTTTATGGACCACTTTGAAAGAGGATAGACCAGTAGCCTTGCTAGGGGCCTTGTTGTAAACAAACTCAACATGTGGCAAGAGCAAATCTGAAGCTTTGGCGTGAGGTTTAGTCAAAACTCTTAGGAGAGTTTCGAAGGTTCGATTAATAACCTCAGTTTATCCATCAGTTTGTAGATGACAAGTGGTACTATACTTGAGTTTAGTACCCAGTTTCTTCTGCAAGGTAATCCAAAAGTGACAAAGAAACTCAGTATCCCTATCAAAAATAATGGATCTAGGAATACCATTTAATCTGGTCACCTCTTTGAAATACAACTTCGCAATGTGTGTAGCATCATTGGTCTTGTTGCATGGTATGAAATGTGCCATCCTGGAAAACCTATCCCCCACAACAAAGATTGAATCTTATGTTCCTTTGGGTTTTAGGCAAGCCTAGAATGAAATCCACGCTTACATCTGCCTAAGGAAGTGTAGGGATGGGTAGAGGCGTGTAAAGGCCATGGGGAAGACAATAACTCTTAGCCACTTGGCATGTGCTACACCTCGTCAAAGTGTCTTGGACATCCTTCTCCATTCTTAGCCAGTAGTAGTGTTCCCTTAGCATAATCAAAGTCTTGGACTCTCTATAATGGCCAGTAAAAAAACCTCCATGCACCTCTCTAATCAAAAGCTCATGGTTGCTGCACTTAGGAATGCACAATTGTGTACCTCTGAATGGAAAGCTCTCTTCGACTAAGAAATCACCATTGGGGTGCTTTTGACGCACAGAAAACAACTCCCAAAAGTCTTCATCATTAGCATATAGACACTTTTAGATGCTTGAAACCAAGTATGCAAGCTTCTAACTAAAACAGGAGTAAGTACCTCCTACATTATGCATAGGCTACTTGATTGAGTTTCCCAGACTTGTGCTTGATTGTCAAGTGGAGTGACTGCGGATACTCAACCAATTTGGTTTAAAGCGACTTCAGCTTATGTTGGCCTTGAATGTACTTTAAAGCCTCATGATCAGAATACAAAATAAACTCACCTGCCACAAGATAATGACTCCAGTGCTGAAGACAACGCACAATTACAAAAAACTCCTTAACATAGGTGACATACTTTCGTCTTGAATCACATAATTTATCAGTAAAGAAGGCCAAAGGTTTACCTTCTTGAATAAGAACTCCACCTGTACTAACACCAAATGCATCGCATTCAATCTCAAAGACGTTCTCAAAGCACCGTAAGACAAATATAGGTGCTTGAGTTAGTCTTCTTTTCACTTCCTCAATGGCAGATTGGGCTTTAGGGGTCCATTTGAATGATGTACCATTAATCACCTCTATCATGGGAGATACAATGGTACTAAAGTTCCTTATAAACCTCCTTTAAAAGGAAGTAAGGCCATGGAAACTCCGTACATCGTGCATGCATGTGGAGTAGGCCATGTCCGAATGGCCTTTAGCTTGCTCTTATATACCTTAATGCCTTAATCAGTAATAATATAACCTAAGACAGTCACCTCATGAGTGGCAAGGGTGCATTTCTTAAGGTTACCAAACAACGTTTCACATTCAAGAACTAGCATAATCTGGATAAGATCATCTTGCTACTCTTGCTTGTTCTTGGAGTAAATCAGAATGTCATCAAAGTATGCAACTACAAACCTCCCAATGTAAGGTCTGAATACTTGATTCATTAACCTAATGAACATTCTAGGAGCATTACAAAGACCAGATGGTATAACTAGTCATACATATGACCCTCCTTTAGTCTTGAATGCCGTCTTCCATTCATCTCCCTGTCGAATTCTGATTTGGTGGTATCCACTTCGAAGATCAATCTTTAAAAACACTTGTGAGCCATGTAACTCATCTAGCATATCCTCAAGTCTAGGTATGGGATACCTATAATTGATATTAATCTTGTTTATGGCTCTACTATCCACACACATACGCATGCTGCCATCCTTCTAAGGAACTAGTAAAGCCGATATAGCATAAGGGCTTAAAGACTCATGTGCTATCCCTTTGCACATTAGTTCCTCAACTAGCCTTTGAATGTCCATTGTTTCCTTAGTATTCATCCTATAAGTTGGTTTATTTGGAAGGATAGAACATGGAATGAGGTCAGCATCGTGTTGGATATCTCTTTTGGGAGGTAAACCCGTGGGGATCTCCTCTGGAAATAAGTAGTCGAAATGGGTGATTAGGGAAATATCTATGAGGTGGTTGGGCGAGGAAGTTTCTGGTTCCTCTTGAACATTCAGAATCCACTCCTTAAAAGCCTTAAACTCATGATATGAGGCCTTTAAAGGTGGTTCACTGAAGATGAGAAGCAAATCAGAATGTTCAGCTGCCTCTTGGGGTTTGTTTTTGTTAAGCTCGGATGGGCAAAAAGGAACCAAGGTAATCTTCTTCACTCCTTTGGAAAAGGAGTATGCATTCAAGAATCCATTATGCATTACCTTCCTATCATACAATCAGGGCCTGCCTAGTAAGATATGGCATGCATCCATAGGGATAACATCACACCATAACTAATCTTGGTAGTTCTTTCCAATGGAAAGAGAAATAAGGCACCAGGAGTTAACTTATATTGCTTTGGTTTACCCATTAGATGTTGTATGGAGGGGGATGGACCATAGCTTACAACCCTAGTTTCTCAATCATACTAAGAGACACCACATTAGCACAACTCCCTCTATCCACAATCAGAGAACAAACTCTCTCTTAAACCGTACACTGGGTGTGGAATATGTTTTTCCTTTGTTCATATTTACCACCCTTCTGGCTAGTCAAAGCTCTTTTCAAAACTAGCATTTCACCCTCATCTGCCTCCTCCTTTACTTCCTCTAAAGTTTCCTCAAGATCACCCTCATCATTTTCCTCCTTAACCTCATGCTCTTCCACAGCTTTCCATTAGGCTAGTGATCACCTTCTGGTTTAGGCAGTCAGCGATAATGTATCAAAGTCCTTAGCATTTAAAGCACCTTCTAGTGTGCATAGGACTAGGATTAGGTCTGTTTGGAGGTGGTTGGCTCTTTTACAAATTTTGGGTTTTTGTGAAACAGAAAGGGCAGAATTTGTAGGCATAGGAAATAGGATAGGGCTCCCTTGTTAACAGGTGTATTCGGGGGTGGAGGCTTCATAGACTCAAATTTAAAAGGCTGTCTTGTTTTCTTTTATTGCTCAAACTTATGAGCAAGGACACATACCTCATCAAAAGTAGTGAACTATTGCAATTTAACCAAATTAGCATAGTTAAGCTCAAGCCCTCCTAGGGATCTGACTATGGTTTATTCCTTAGGTTTGTGGATGTTGCATTTGATCATGAGTTTCTCAAACTCACATGTATACTCTTCAACATTGAGGTTACCCTGTGTAAGGTTATAAAGTTAAGAATAACTATCTTGAATGTAGGTTGGGGAAGAAATCATGTCTTTAGTTTTACCTTCATCTTCTCCCAAGTCCTAATCTTGCTTTTATGGTTCCTAACTCTCTTAGTACATAGGTTAGTCCCCCATAAGGAGACGTATTTCCTTAGCCTAAGAGTAACCAGCTTGACCTTCTTGTGTTTAGGAATGTCCTTGTACTCAAAGATCCTCTCTACCTTATGCATCCACTTAAGGAACTTATTTGAATCTAATTTGCCCTCAAATTCTAGAATCTCAAATCCAAAGCCATTAGAGTTAGCTTGAAATCTTGGTTCAATCCTTGTTCCCCTCACTAGTTCGTCCTCACTAGATGAACTTAAAAGGATTGCTTGCTGGTGGCCCTTAGGCTAAGGAAGTATACCTCTTTCAGGCTAAGGTGTAGGAAAAGTAAGATCATGACATAGGAGAAGATGAAGGCAAAGCTCAAGTCACAGTTTCTTCCACCCATCTAGATCTAGGATAGTTACCCTCAGCTCCATAATTTTACACAAGGTGGCCTCAGTGTTGAAGAATACACATGTGAGTTTGAGAAAATCATGATCAAGTGTGATATCCAAGAGCTAGAACAGTTGACCATAGTCAGATACTTAGGGGGACTTAATCCTAGGCATGCTAACGTGGTTGAATTGCAATAGTTCACCTTCTTTGATGAGGTATGTGTCCTTGCTCACAAGGTTGAGCAACAAAGGAAGTGTTCAACCTGAAATTATGATATTTATACGCCTTTTATTGTCTAATAATTATTCGAAATGATTGGTTAATTAGAATTTTAATAATATTTTTGTTCATTTTGTAGGGATTGGAAAAATTTGGAGAAAGATCAATAATGCTTACATGATTAACATTGGACCAAGTGGAGAAATAAAGAAGAAAAGAAGATGAAAAAGAGTCGACCCAGTCAGCTGCCCAGCGCTCACCGAGGCCCAGATGCTAGCCCGTTTCTTTCTTTTCCCCTTTCCTTTCTCTTCTCTCTTTTCCCTTTCCTCTTTTATTCCCTCATTGGGCCAGGCCCAACCGGGTTTCTTGAAGAACCCAAAAACGCAAGGCCTGCTTTCCCCTTCCTTTCCGGAGCCCACGAACCAGCCTGTCCTTCTCACTTAATCGTCACATACAACGCACATAATCCAGGCCCCCCCTCTTCTTCCTTCGTTTTCCTCATGCCTAAAAAAATGGGAACCAGAGAAACATGGCATTTCCTATTCCTCCTCCTTTAACCCTTCATCATCCCCCATCAAAACGCCATGGCCCTCTCTTTTCCCCCTTTCGCCTTCATCTGGCTGCTGTTTCATGTTCCCCATGCCCATAACCGAAGCTTTTCTCTCTGCTCTCTTCACCTTCCTCTCCGGTTTTTTTTTTTTTGGGGAAACCAAAGGAACCCGAAGAACAGAGGACAACTGCTCCCCTTCATCTTCCTCTCTATAACCGCTTTTCTCCTCCATCTTCCTCCATCAATTCCTGGTTTCGCTGTTACTAGCAAAGAAATTTAGGGCCATGAATTCGCCACTAATTCAAAATTAATGGGGGGACCAAGGGAGCGACTTCTGGTGCTTCAAAGAGGCTTTTAATGGCTGCCTGAAATAGAGGAGTGGCTTAGAGTAGAGTAGAGGATAGCATCGTCTTTTCGATTTTCTTTCCCTTTTCAATCTAGATTATAATTTCACGAATTAGTGTAATTTGATTATAAGTTGTCGGTTGGTTGAGACTGCAATTCAATTTCACGATTTGTGTGGAACTTTTATTGCAATTTCACAATTCTCTGCTCTCGTTTTCTTCTTCTCGTCCTTTTCTTAGTTTCTGTTCAGTTTTGTTTCCAGTTGCAGGCTTTAATTGGCTAATTTCAGCTAACTGTTGGTGAGTTCATATTAGTTGTAGTTTGGCTCTTCTCATTTTGGCTAGCGCTTTACAAAGAGTATCATTCACCAATTCATGAATTAATCTGGATTATTGGAATAGCTTGACCTTGGTATTAGATAATGTTAGCATTTAGTTTTTTTTAGTTTAGCTTAGAATTTTTAGAAATCTAATTTCACAATCATCCCTGAGGATAGCATCTGTAATTCCTATAACGACAACCGTATACTTGCGGAAAATTACAACAAGTTCTTGGCGCCGTTGTCGGGGATGGCGTTGTGAGATTAGGTTGTATAGTCGAGTCGTAATTTAGTTGTTTGCGTCGATTTCGTTTTCGTTTTTGTTTCATATTTTTGGTTTTTCGATTTTGTGTGTGTTAGTTTAGTTTTAACTTAGATTATTTTTGATTTTTGATTTGAGTTGTAGTTTTAGCTTTTGGTCAATTTAATTTTGCTATTGTGTGTAATTTTGCCACTTAAAAAAAAAAAAAAAAGAAGAGACTAACAATTTCGTTATTGCGCAGGAAACAGGCACAGAAGCAGTAGCAAGAAAGAGGGAAAAAAAAAATTTAAAAATGCTCTTCTTTTATGTTTGTGTTTATTTTATATTTTGTGTGATATTTAAGTATTTTTGGTCTTTCTTTTATTTTCGTAGCATGGTTTTATTTTTGTTAGTTTTTTTTTTTTGTTCACTTAATTATTTGAGGCTTTTGTTTTGGTTTTAGTCATTGGTTTGTAAATAGTATCCTAGATGCATTTTCTTTCTTAAAAAAAAGTAAAAATAAAATTAAAACTTGAAAATCCAAAAAAATTGAAAAATTCTTAAAATTTAAGAAAGCACTAGATTCAAGAATGCCAGTTTTTAATTTTTCACAATTTGAACATGAACCTTTCTGGAGCTATTTATCGCGACTTAATGCTTATCGTGTTCAATAGAATCAAAATTTTCAAAAATGGAAAATTTGTGAGGTCATTGCTGTGCGTCTAAATTCTCACTATTGGGGTTATGTTGAGTCTATTTATCCTGGAGGTGTGCTAGGTTTATTATCTAAAACTCAAGATGATGATGTAATCCTTAGAGAATCACAAGAATTAGGTGAAGAACACTTATGAAAACAAGAGAAGGGATGTGTGTTTCTCAAGTTTAGATTAAGTGTTTAGGTTTGTTTGTGATGGAATTAAGTTAACTGATTAGGAATCCACCTAATCCTTAACTTAGGGTCCTTAACTTTGACTAGGAATCCACCTAATCAAAGATTAAGATTTCCAAGATCACCACCTTAAGTAACCAACTTAAGGATAAGCAAGGAAGGGATGAAAGATTAAGACTTCAAGTCTTAAGCTTAACACAAGTTTTTGTATTCAAAGTTGAGTGTCTTCAAAAAGAAGGCTACAAGGCCATTAAATAGGCAAGGATGGCCGGTCATAAGAGGTTTCCTCCCTAGGAGGGTAACCTTCTGTGCTAAGTAAAATAGCTTACATCCGGTTCTAATATAATCCTAAATAACCGGTGTAATACCTTGACAAACAACTGAATACTAACTTTGCTAGCTAATTAATCAAGAATACAAGCTTTCCTTTTGCTGAAGGAAGTCCATTTCGGCACCCACCATAGGGAGAAGGGAAAAATCTGAAGTTAACATGTGTCCTTGAAGTGGTCAAATCCAATTTTGCCTTGTGTTCTTCTCCCATTGGTTCACATGCTTCACATTCGTTGGACCACCATGGAGTACGTGTGCAGGCTTATGACTGGACCCAAGATGTTGTTTTGAGGCTAAGCAAACCCTCTTTGCTAGGTAAAACCAGCCGGCTAAGCAAGGGATATGATTGGACCAAAATAAAGGTCCATTCGTACAGCGACACTCAGCTGCTTGTCTGATGTATATGTGGGTGGTAAGTGAACCAAATCAAACTTAAATAAACCCAAATAAGAATTGAACCAAAGTAAAGAGAAAATGGAAGGTTGATGAAGATGGAATGAAAATAATAACAAAAAAAGAACAAAGGATAAACAAGACCTTGCACTTGAGATAATCCTTCGCGGAGCCACTCAAGGACTTGATCTTGGGCAAATCCTCTCGTCTTCACCAAGGAATCACTCCAATTGGAAAAGAAAAGAGAACCTAGAACACCACTTGAACTTGCCAAAATTCAAGATATAGAACTAGGGATTTTTTTTGGACACAAATGAGAATCACTCTCAAGGTGTTTGTACTACTCTTGGAAAAGCTTACAACTCTGAATTCAAATGCAACTACATAACCCACCTATTTATAGGCTAAACAAAGATAACCAAAAGACTTAAAAACTCCTAGCAATTAAAACTAGAAAATTGAAAAGGCTTGGAAAATGGAAAAGACTCAACATAAAGGGGTGGGGGAGGTTACAAAGAATATTCTAGGCTTCCAATCAGCTGAAGACATCCATCTAGAACACTCCAAGTCGTGCATGAAGTCATCCACATGATGTCATGTAACCAAAGTCTCTTCATTTGCCCAGCATTTAATCCTTACAGCAGCCTCCACTTCAACTGAGCATAACTCTCAGCACACACGTCCAAATCAGGTCATTCTGGGCTTGTTGGAAAGCCCTGGAAAGCTATTTTTCAGAATGGGCTCATTTGCTCAATTTGGATTAGTAGATCAAAAGTTATGATTCGAACATTACACCTATATCAGAACTGGACTGGAGCAGGACAACTTCCCTTTGAGTGCTACTTTGCCCAATCAAATGACGTCCAAATTAAATAAAATTGGGCTTATTTTAAAGCTGACATCTTAAGCTTCAAAACCATGTGGCCCCTCAAGTTGTGGGTCCACTTGAGCTAGTCCAAAAAATAAGCACAAAAAAAATTACCTTCCGTAGGGATGAATCGGGCACCAATTCTTCCGAAAGGAATATGAGTTTTATCCAGATTTTCGGCACTTGCTTGACTACTTCATGGTGTCTAAAGTCCTTGAACTCACATAATAAGAGAAAATATGAGAGTTCCCATGCACGCTTTTGTTTGACACTTTTCTTCTTGGAAGTTAACCTTAAAAAAAAATGATGCATATGGGAATATGCATCATTGTCGTGGTCCAATCATGGCGATTTTTACCTTGTTAGAAAGCTGCTGAAGACTAGTTTAATCTCCAATTTGAATCATCTCATTTGGACTTCTGTAGCTCCCCTGATTAGCAAAACATTGAAGGTATATCACTGCAGGACAAAATCTGGATAGGCCGTGAAGATGCTTGAATTTCGTGGACCAAATGAACTTCAATTAACTTGAAACCACTTGGAATTGAAAGCTGAAATCTATCTCTTGAAGGGCAGCAAAAAAATTGGACTTTTAAAACATATTTAAGCCTCCATAATTAAGTAAACAAAACCGGGCTTAACATCGGATGATATCCCGGGTAAAGCAAAATGATCTTGCCTTGCCAAATGACTTTGGATCAAAGATTGGACTGATTTTCTGGGATCATTTGGGACCTCATGGACTAGATGATTAATCGTGGATGGTCCTCCATCAGATGAGGTATGGAATTTCTTTGAAAATTAGCTTAGGATATTTAGGAGTTTGAACAAGCTAAATAGAATTTTGGATAATCAACTCATGGTGAGTATGTTTTTCATGCTAATCCTTCCTATCAGGACTGCTTTATGCATTCACATAACCCCCCTTATTCTTACGTGTCCCTTATTTTGTGTGAATATTGTGACTCTTCTGATCATGATACTTGTAACTGTCCATACCATACGTACTTATGTTGATGCTACCTATGCAGGTGTGGAAAAGACGATAAATGCATTGACTGATAAAATGGTAGAAAACATGAAAGTGAGAATTGCTAAATATTCTCAATGTTTTAATCAAAGTAGGGAGAATTCTAATGAGCCTAACTCTAGTTTAGGATCTCCTAAACCTAAAGTTAGTCTCTATGATGATTTTAAACCCTCTTATGCTGCTAGGCCTAACTTGAATAATGACATGCCTTTGCCTAGTGCAGAGCAAGAAGGGGACTTCCTTACATCTCTATCACAAGACCTTGCACCTCACACTAGCTCACCTATGGACGTTATTGAGGATGTCTTAGTTTCTGACCCACCCACCACTTTGAATGATTCTTTTGAGTTTGAGGAGGGTGATGAATGTGAAAACCCTAGTGAGTTAGATTTGAGCGTCACAATTGATTTTGAGCATCATGAAATAGAAGACTCAGAAGAACCTATTTCACATGAGTCATGTGGGGAGGAAGCTACACCCACTAAATTGGAATTTAATGATGATATTCTTTCTATAGAATATGAATCTTTTTCATGTGGGTTTGATGTGAATGTGGGTTTGGATGTGAATCTGTGTGCTGAATACGAATCTTTTTCTTTTGACCCCATCCACCCTGACTTTCTTTTGGGAAACTACAAGTCTGAATTTGTTGAGTCTGAGTCCATTGTCACTGAACATTTTGAGTTAGACTAGACTCCTACGCACATTGAACTTAACGGACTTGTGGATTTAGGACTCACTAATTTGTCTAGACCATTCATTCATGATGACATACTTTCTAGGCCCATGACCCACTTGCTGGCTATTTTTAAGTACGTCTATCTATTTTCTAATTGGGCCCAACTATTTGACAAATTAAAGAGGGCCGTTACTTGTGCTGCACTGTTATGGTGGATGTACTCTATTTGGTGCCAACTCCCACATGTTCATTGTCTTAATTTCATTGAGAGTTGGTCTTCTGTGTTTGACAAGCTGCTTTGTGCTTTATTGGGATTTGATTTAAGTAGCGATGTTCCGTTTGATATGGAGTGGCTGATGTTTCATAGGCCTCTATTTGCGCCAATTTCTGGAGGCATAACTTAGGTGTAAGTCTGCACTTAACCTGGTATACACGTGCCTCTTTATCTCTTTTTTTTAATTTTGTTTTCGTTTGTATATATTTGTTGCTTTGTTTTATTTTTATTGTTTTCTTTTTGAGTTTTAGAGTAATGTCATTTTTCTTTCTTTTTAAGTCTTAGTCTTCTTTTTGTATATTCGTTTATCTTTTCAGTTTTTTTTTTTTCTCTGTTTCTTTTCACTCCCAATGAGGACATTGTAAGATTTAGATGTAGGGGTGGGGAAACTTTGAAAAATTTTGAAAAAAAATTGAAGAAAACAAAAATTGAAAAAAATCTGAAAAATTTTGAAAAATCCAAAAATGATTTTTGTTTTGTTTTCGGGGAACCTTTGTACTATTCTGATAAGCTTAAATCCCTCCTGCTTTGATTGTTAGTTTGTATGGAAGCATGATGTGCATATTAGCTCTTTATCCTCAGTGTGTCATTCTTAGCCCTAATTCTAACCCCATCTGTTCATTATTACCGTATAATCCAATCCCTATTTTTATCATCCTCATTATCTTAAAGTCTTAGTTTTCCATGATCGGCTCTCCCACTTGGTTTTGACAAAATTATTTTTGGTTTTTATTTTTAAAAAAAAGAAAAGAAAGGGAAAAAAAGAGAGAAAAACATGAGAATGAGAAAAATGAAAAAAAAAAGAAAAAAATGAAAATGAAAATGAAAATGAATAGCAAAAGGAAATGAAATGAAATTGGAATGACAAGTTACCCTTTGAGGCATGTGCTACTGGGCGTTACCCTTTGAGGCAGTACTGCTACTGGGAAAACTTACTTCCTATGTTATTAAATCAATAATGTAGTTTGTGTCAGTCAAGTGGAATTGAGTTTAATTCAGATAAGCCTAAGCCCTAGGATGATGATATACATGCACACAAGCACTAGGATAGATTCCAAGTCTTGGTGTCTAGTGAGGTGAAATGTTAGTGCTTTAATGACATTAATGGGGTAGCGAGCCTTGATGAGTGCATTCTGCTTATATGCAAGCCAATATCTTTACTATAAGGGTGATTTAGTAGATTGGAATGTGTATATATCTTTCCCCAGTTTTGTACATATTAATTTTTGAAAACAAAACTCAAAAAAAAAAGATTTTCAAGTTTCTGTTTATGTTTTCTTTATAGATTTTGTGGGTATATCTTCTCCAAACCCTCACGAGACCTTACTCATCCACTAGGGGTAATCTAGGGGTTTAAAGGGCTTATTACGCATGCAAAGTGCAACTGTGATTCCTACAAAAGTGAGTTAGGACTTAGTTTTCTTTTGTAGGATTTTTAGTTTTTATTTTACTTGAGGATGAGCAAAAGTTTGGTCCGGGGGTATTTGTTCAACCTGAAATTATGATATTTATACCCCTTTCATTGTCTAATAATTACCCGAAATGATTGGTTAATTAGAATTTTAATAATATTTTTGTTCATTTTGTAGGGATTGGAAAAATTTGGAGAAAGATCAATAATGCTTACATGATTAACATCGAACCAGGTGGAGAAATAAAGAAGGAAAGAGGATGAAAAAGAGCCGGCCCATTCAGCTGCCCAATGCTCACCGAGGCCCAAATCCTAGCTCGTTTCTTTCTTTTCCCTTTTCCTTTCTCTTCTCTCTTTTCCCTTTCCTCTTTTATTCCCTCATTGGGCCAGGCTCAACCGGGTTTGTTGAAGAACCTAGAAATGCAAGGCCTGCTTTCCCCTTCCTTTCCTGAGCCCACAAACCAGCTTGCCCTTCTCACTTAATCGTCACATACAATGCACATGATCCAGGCCCCCCTCTGCTTCCTTCGTTTTCCTTGTGTCTAGAAAAATGGGAACCAGAAAAACAGGGCATTTCCCATTCCTCCTCCTTTAACCCTTCATCTTCCCCCATCAAAACGCCATGGCCCTCTCTTTTCCCCCTTTGCCTTCATCTGGCTACTGTTTCATGTTTCCCATGCTCATAACCGAAGCTTTTCTCTCTCCTCTTTTCGTCTTCCTCTCCTTTTTTTTTTTTTTTTTTGCAACCAGAGGAACCCGAAGAACAGAGGACTACCGTTCCCCTTCATCTTCCTTCCATAACTGCTTTTCTCCTTCATCTTCCTCCATCAATTCCTGGTTTGGCTGTTACAAACAAAGAAATTTGAGGCCATGAATTCGCCATTAATTCGGAATTAATGGGGGGACCGAGGGAGCGGCTTCTGGTGCTTCAAAGAGGCTTTTAATGGCTGCCTGAAACAGAGGAGTAGCTTAGAGTAGAGTAGAGGATAGCATCATTTTTTCGATTTTCTTTCCCTTTTCAATCTAGATTATAGTTTCACGAATTGGCGTAATTTGATTATAAGTTGTTAGTTGGTTGAGACTGCAATTCAATTTCACGATTTGTGTGGAACTTTCGTTGCAATTTCATAGCTCTCTGCTCTCGTTTTCTTCTTCTCGTCCTCTTCTTAGTTTCTATTCAGTTTTGTTTCCAGTCGCAGGCTTTGATTGGCTAATTTCAGCTAAGTGTTGGTGAGTTCATATTAGTTGCAGTTTGGTTCTTCTCATTTTGGCTAGTGCTTTGCAAAGCGTATCATTCACCAATTCATGAATTAATCTGGATTATTGGAATAGCTTGACCTTGGTATTAGATAATGTTAGCATTTAGTTTTTTTTAGCTTAGCTTAGAATTTTTAGTAATCTAATTTCACAATCATCCCTGAGGACAACATTTGTAATTCCTATAACGACAAACGTATACATGCGGAAAATTACAATAGGAAGACCAAACAGCCCTTTAAATGTGAGTTCAGCAAACCTCCACCCCGGAACACATGCTTTAAGAAGGGGAGTTCTAACCCACCTCTTAAGCCCACAAATCCTTCCTCACCATTCCCTCAAAGAACCCAAGTTCCACAAAAGAGCCAACCAACTCCAAACAGACCCAATCTTAGTCCTATGAGTGCAAGAAGGTGGTTTAAGATCCAAGGATTAGGACACATGATCACGAACTGCCCCAACCAAAAGGTGATTAACTTAGCCGAGTGAAAAGTTATCGAAGAGCAAGAGATTGAGGAGGAAAATATAGAAGAAATTAAGCGAAACCTTGAGGAAACACTAGAGGAGGTAGAGAAGGAAGCAGATGAGGGCGAAATGTTGGTCCTAAGAAGAGTTTTGAGTGTCCATAAGGGTACCAAAGACAAACAAAGGAAGAATATCTGTCATACTCGGTGCACGGTTCAAGATAAAGTTTGCTCCTTGATCATTGATGGAGGGAGTTGTGCCAATGTAGTTTCTCTTAGTGTGATTAAGAAACTAGGCTTACAAGTCACGACTTACCCCCATCCTTACAACATCCAATGGCTTATTCAGAGCAAGGGGTTATAAGTTAACTCCTGGTGTCTCATTTCTCTATCCATTGGGTAGAACTCCCAAGATGAGTTCTGGTATGATTATCCCTATGGATGCATACCGTGTCTTGTTAGGTAGGCCTTGGATGTATGATAGGAAGGTGATGCATAATGGGTTCTTGAATACATACACCATTTCCAAAGGAGGAAAGAAGATCACCTTAGTTCCTTTATCCCCATCTGAGCTCCACAAAAGCAAACCTCAAAAGAAACCCGAGCATTCTGGTTGTTTACTAACCTTTAGTGGACCACTTTTAAAGGCCTCGTACCATGAGTTTAAGGCTTTTAAAGAGTGGATTTTGAACATCCAAAAGGAACCAGAAACCCCCTTACCGATCTCCAGTCATTTCACTTTACAACTAAGCACAAATCTAGGAAACTTAATCAAGGTGCTGATGCATTATCAAGGAGGTATCTCCTCCTATTTCAGTTAGATGCTTATGTACTTGTTTTTGAGCATCTAAAATGTTTATACATTGATTATGAAGACTTTGGGGAGTTGCTCTCTGTGTGTCAAAAGCACCCCAAAGGAGATTTCTTAGTCCAAGAGGGCTTTTTGTTTAAGGGTACACGACTGTGTATTCCAAAGTGTAGCACCCGTGAGCTATTGATTCGGGAGGTGCATGGTGGTTCCTTGGCTAGTCATTTTGAAGAGTCCAAGACCTTAACGATGTTAAGGGAACACTATTACTGGCCAGGAATGGAGAAGGATGCTCAAGACATCCTAAGGAGATGTGGAACAGCAAGTTGCTAAGAGTCATTTCCTTCCCCATAACTTATACACACCCCTTCCAGTACCAACTTCACCTTGGGTGGATGTAAGCATGGATTTCATTTTGGTTTACCTAAAATCCAAAGGAACAAGGATTCCACCTTTGTGGTGGTGGATAGGTTTTCAAAGATGGCACATTTCATACCTTGCAACAAAACCAATGATGCTACACACATTGCAGAGTTATTCTTCAGGGAGGTAACCAGATTACATAGTATTCCTAGATCCATTATTTCTGATAGGGATACGAAGTTCTTAAGTCTTTTCTGGGTTACCTTATGGAAGAAACTTGGTACTAAACTTATGTATAGTACCACCTGTCACCCCTAAACGGATAGGCAAACCGAGGTGACTAATTGAACCCTAGGTACTCTCCTAAGGGCTTTGATTAAGCCTCATGCTGAAGCTTCGGATCTACTCTTACCACATGCTGAGTTGCTTACAATAAGGCACCAAGCAAGGCTACTAGTCTATCCCCCTTTAAAGTGGTCTATGGTATTCATCCCCTTGGCCCACTTAATCTCACTCCACAGCCCTTAGACCAGAAACCAAGTGCGGGTACAGCAGCTGGAGTAGAAGAGATTCAGAAGCTTCATGACTTATTTAAGGGCAGAATAGAGAAGACCAATGCATCATATCAAGCCCAAACTAACAAGCATAGCAGAAAGATGGTTTCTCAGCCTAGAGACCTCGTACGGATACACCTTATGAAGGAACGCTTTCCTTCTAAAAGAAAGAGCAAGTGGACACTAAGAGCTAAAGGTCCATTTGAGGTTTTGGAGAGGGTAAATGACAATGCATATAAGGTTGATTTATAAGAAGACTTTGGAGTTTCAGCCCCATACAATGTGGCAGATTTCAGCCCCATTCAATGTGGCAGATTTCAGCCCCAACCTTTCAGATGACTACCTAGCAGATTTGATGATCAAATCTTTTCAACAAGGGAAGGATGATGGAGTCCTACCTAGCCAAGATCTTGAGGATGTTCAAATGAGTCTAGCAGTTCTCAATTCAGCTTCCAAAGTCCAAAAGATCACTCACATTTTGCATGAAGATCAAATGGGAACAAAGGGATACAAAACAGTTATTAGGCTTGGTTTTGTGTTCTTGATTACTTAGGCCTCCATCAGGTTTAATTTCTAATTTTTTGCATATCTTAGGTCCCTAAGATGTTATCTACCTAGTCCAATTGAGAAATTCAAGTCATATTAAGTGAAAGATAACCAGGTCATTTTTGCAAACTATGCAGACTAGAGCTTGGTTCTAACCGAGCTGAGTTTTCTGAGGTTTTGGGCCAGCAAATGAAGTCTTGATTCTGCATTTCCCTCGGACGAGTTAAGAGACATCTAAAGCTTTCCAACCTTATGTGGCAATGCAAATCATGCCCACTTTTTGCATGGGATATGTGGCGTCCAAACAGAGCTTGCAATCTGCTGCATTCTGCCTAGTTCCACCTAATTAGTGCATTTGGTGGTTAATGTCATTCCAGCCATCCAATCCTTCCCTAGCAGCATGATTAGGTAGTTAAAGGAGACTTGGACACAATCATTGGCATATTAACTTAGCCAAATGAGGAACAAATGAGAAACAAGTAAAGAAAGACATAAGTGATCTCATTGGCTAGTCGTAAAGCAAGGATGAGGCCAGCCATCTTTTTCCCTTTTTCTCTCACACCTTAGTAGTTGGCTTTTTGCTTAATTGCTTAATTAGTAAAAAATTTAGCTTTAATCCTGAAGGTTAAACTAGACATAATGGTTGTAATTAGGAAGGATTAAGCTAAACTCTACTCTAGTGTTTCACAAGTTTAGCTAAAATCGTGAACTAAGCTAGATTAGGAGGTTTCCTAATCTTGAAGAAACCTCACCCCCTTTACTTGACTAGCTTGTGTGTTTGTATGTTAGAGTATAATGGGTATAAACAAGCATTTTGGGAATCAGATTACATACTTTGAATGAGAGAAAAGAGAGCAGTGCTCCTTTGAAAAACCGAATACTTAGCTTGCATATCTCTAATTAGGTCGATTAGAGTGGTGATCAAGTCGAGTTTTAAACTTGATTATGTCATGTTTCTGTATCTTAATCATAGTTGAAGGGCCCTAACCTTGAGCTTGGTGGTGTTTTTGTGTCCAAGTTTCAGGTTTGGTTTCTATCTTTCTCTTACATTGCTTTTAGGTTTCATTGAACTGAAGCCTAGAGTACCGTTTATTCTAAGCTTAACTCTCATATCCTTTGAGTGTGAGATTAGCTCAGTGAGCTTTCCATCAACTTAACATGATTTTCTTGATTGAACCAGGTAGTTAACATCTTGCGGAATGAAGATATGAAAAGTTTAAGGACTTAAACCTCATGGAGGCCTAAGTAATCAAGTACACAAAATCCGACTTAAATTCTACCTTGAACCTGGGTCTGACTGTTTGATCTCCTTGCGAAATGTGGGTGATCCTTTGGACTTTGGATGCTGAATTAAGACTTTCTAGATTTATTTGAGCATCCTTATTGGACTAGCTACGTATGACTCCTTCAATGGGGATGGGTCGTGGCTTACAAGCCTAATTTCTCAATCATGCTAAGAGAAACTACATTGGCACAACTCCCTCCATTTATAATTAGAGAACAAACTCCCTCTTGAATTATACACCGGGTGTCGAATATATTTTCCCTTTGTTCATCTTTGGCACCGTTCTTGCCACTCAAAGCTCTTCTCAAAACCAGCATTTCACCCTCATTTGCCTCCTCCTCTGCTTCCTCTAGAGTTTTCTCAAGATCAGCCTCAACATTCTCCTCCTTTTCCTCCTCAATCTCGTGCTCAGCCATGGCTTTCTATTTAGCTAGTGTGATCACCTTCCTGTTTGCGCAGACCTCGGCAATGTGTCCAAGTCCTTGGTATTTAAAGCACCTTCTGGTGCTTAGAAGACTAGGATTTGCTCAGTTTGGTGATAGTTAGCTCTTTTGTAGAGTTTAGGTTCTTCATGGAATCGAAGGGGAAGTATTTGTAGGCTTAAGAAATGGGTTAGTGCTCCCCTTGTTAAAGGGTGGGTTCGAGGGTGCGTGGAGGCTTTGTAGACTTACGTTTAAAATGTTGTCATATTTTCTTTTGTAGCTCAACCTTATGAGTAAGGACACATACCTCATCAAAGCAGTGAACTTTTGTAATTCAACCATATTAGCATACTTGGGCTTAAGCCCTCCCAAGTATCTAACTATGGTTTATTCCTCAGCTTCCCGGATGTCACATTTGATAATGAGTTTCTCAAACTCACGTGTATATTCTTCAACATTGAAGTTACCCTGTGTCAACATTGAGGTTAGGTCGGGAGAAGAAGATGTGGCTTTACTTTTGGCTTCATCTTCTCCCAAGTCCTAATCTTGCTTTTATGGTTCCTAACTCCCTTAGCATATATGTTAGTCCACCAAAAGGAGGCGTACTTCCTTGGCCTAAGAGGAACTAGCTTGACCTTCTTATCTTCAGGAATGCCCTTATACTCAATGACCCTCTTTACTGTATGCATCCACTCAAGAAACTCATCTTGATCCAATTTCCTCTCAAATTCTGGAATCTCATCTCTGAAGTCATTAGAGTTGGCTTGGAATATTGGTTCAATCCTTATTCTCCTCACTGGTTCATCCTCACTAGATGAACTTTAAGGATTGCTTGCTTCTTGTTCTTCCTCTCTATGACCTAATCGAGTAGGTTTAACATATATCTTTTACTTCTATTTCATAAAGCTACCAAGTTGTTTCCTTAAGTACTCATTTTGAGCCTTAAGTTCTTGATTAGAATCCTTAAGTTCTTGGTTAGAAACGAAAATGGCTTGGGTGTTCTTCAGAACAGCTTCAAGCTTCCCTTCTTTGCATCCGAGCTAGTTTGAATAGGATGAGGTCTGTGTTTAAGAATGTGTTTAGGAATGATTCTGGAAGTGTGGGGTTGAATACCAAGCGAAGGAAAAACTTAGCTCTAATGCCAAAGTTGATGGAAGTGTCAATGAACTAAACTCACACTCAAGGAGAATGCAAGCTAAGCTAGAACAAACTGAATTCCAAGCTTAAGTTCAATGGAATTTGAAAGGAAAGTGTGGTAAAGATAGAAACTAATCTTGAAACTTAGATATAGAAACACCACTAAGATCAAGATTAGGGACCTTAAACTTGATTAAGATATAGAAACCTCACTTAAACAAGCTTAAGACTTCACTTGAACACCACCTTACTCGGCCTAAGCACAGATAAGCAAGCTAAGTAGTTCGATTTGATAAAAGGAGCAAAGTTGCTTTTCTCATTCCAAGTAAAAGCATTCTGATTACAAAAGCGACTCCCTAAGCCCTTATACACATGTACACAAGCTGGTCAAGAAAAGGAAAGGAGGTTCTTCAAGATTAAGAAACCCCCTAATCTAGCTTAAACCCGACTTATGCTTAATCCTACCAATCAGCAAAGTATATGCTTGCTTTAATTACTGATGGAGTCCTACCTAGCCAAGACATTGAGGATGCTCAAACAAGTCTAGTAAGTCTCAATTAAGCTTCCAAATTCCAAGTAATCACTCATATTTAGCAAGGAGATCAAACGGGCACATACGAGTTCAATAGAGTCTTTAAGCCCGATTTTGTATTCTTAATTACTTAGGCCTCCATGAGTTTTAAGTCCCAATTATTTGCACATCTTGGTTCCCAAGATGTTTCTACTTTGTCTAATCAAGAAATCCAAGTTAAGTACAAATAGGAGAACTAGGTCATTTTTGCAAACAGCGCTGAGTACAGCTTGGTTCTAACCAGTCTGAATTGTTTGTGCTTTTGGACTAGCAAATCAAGTCAAAAACCTAAATTTCCACTTTGAGGAGTTAGGAGACATCCTGAGGTTTTCCCCTATGTAAGGAAGTCTAGATCATACCCACTTTTTGCATAGGATATATGGCATCAAAAAATAGCTTGCAAACTATTAGGAAAAGTCGATTGGTGCATTTGGTGGTTATTGTCCTTCTAACCATCCAATCTTATCATAGCAGCATGATTAGGTAGTTAAAGAAAGCGTGGACAAAATCATGGGTCAGCCAAATGAAGAGCTAGCCACTTTTCTCTTTTCTCCCACATGCTAGCAGCTGCCTTTTTACTTAACTACTTGATTAGTAATGAGCTTAGCTTTAATCCCAAAGATTACATAGACTCAACGGCTACAATTAGCAAGGATTAAACTAGGTTTTACTTTGATGTTTCATGTGTTAAGCTTAAATCGTGAACTAAGCTAAATTAGGAGGTTTCCTAATCTTGAAGAAACCATATGTCCACCCTTGACCAGCTTGCTTGCTTGGGTATAAGGGTTTGGACATTTGCGTTTATAATCAAATTGTATACTTTGAATGAGAGAAAAGAGAGCATTGGTCCACTGAGAACTGAAATACTTAGCTTGCTTATCCTTACTTAGGTCGAGTAAGGTGGTGTTCAAGTCGAGTCTTAAGCTTGATTAGGTGGTGTTTTTGTATCTCTATCATAGTTTAGGGGCCCTAATCTTGAGCTTGGTGGTGTTTCTATATCCAAGTATTAAGTTTAGTTCTATCCTTTACCCCATTTTAGTTTCAGGTTCCTTTGAGTTCTAGTTGAGTACTTCGTGCACTTAGCTTTTCTATTGTAATCCTTTGAGTGAGAGTGGAGTTTAGTGAGCTTTCCATCATATTTGGTATCAGAGCTAAGTTTCTCCTTAGCCTGGTATTCCCCCCCCACACTTGCAGATTCGTTCCCTACACACAATCCAATCACAAACCCCGTTTCAACTCTAGATTAGCCGATTACACCATTTGTGCCAGCATGAGTTTAGAAGAGAAGCTTGATGTTGTTTTGAAGAACAATCAAGCCATTACCACTTCCAACCAAGTGCTTAAGAGTTCTAATTGAGAATTGACAGCTCAAAATGAGTATTTAAGAAAACAGCTTGGTACTTTCTTGAAATAGAAGCAAAAGGTACACAAAGAACCAACCCAGTTTGGTCACGGAGAAGAAGAAGAAGCTAGCAACCTTTTGAGTTCATCTAGTGAGGATGAACCAGCCAGGATAGCAAGAATGGAGCCAAGATTTCAAGCCGACTCTAATGATTTTAGAGTTGAGATTCCAGAATTTGAAAGCAAGTTGGATCTTGACGAGTTCCTGGAGTGGATGCACACGGTAGAAAGAGTTTTTGACTATAAAGACGTTCCTGATGACAAGAAGGTCAAGTTGGTGGCCCTTAGGCTAAGGAAGTATGCCTCTCTATGGTGGACTAACCTTTGTGTCAAAAGGGGAAGGAGTAGCAAAACCAAGATTAGGGCATGGGATAAGATGCAGGCAAAGCTCAAGTCACGGATCCTTCCTCCCACGTATGTTCAGGATAGCTACTCCTAGCTACATAACCTTACTCAAGGCAATCTGAATGTGGAAGAATATACTCGTGAGTTTGACAAACTCATGATGAAATGTGACATCCAAAAAGTCAGAAAAACATACCATAGTTAGATACTTGAGGGGACTTGAGCCTAAGTATGCTAACATGGTTGAATTACAATAGTTCACCACATTTGATGAGGTATGTGTCCTTGTTCACAAATTGAGCAACAAAGGAAGACCAAACATCCTTTCAAATGAGCATTCAACAAGCCTCCACCCCGAAACACACCTTTAACATGGGGAGTTCTAACTCACCACCAAAGCCTAGAAATTCATCCCCATTGTTCCCATAAAGAACCCAAGCTCCACAAAAGAGCCAGCCACCTCCAACCAATCCCAATCCCAACCACCTCCACAAAAGCCCGGTTTAGCTCCCAATCTGCGTGGTTTGATTAAACTTGTGGTTTAGGCATCTAAATCATAACTTAAGCTTGGTTTCTTAATAGGGGTTTGTCAACAGCTAGAGGTTTCCCCCCATGCAGAGAAACACCACATAACCCGCCACTAACCTAGGTAAACTTCACGTCCAAATGGCACCTCAATCGGCTTCCATGCGGCTGATTGCTTCACCCTTAAGTTTACCTTCTTAGTTGGGTTTTCTCCACCTCCGCCCTTCCTACTTGGGTGCTTGCTAATCTAGTGACTCACCTAAGTAGCCACACATGTGTGCCACATAGCTGGACAAGTGTCAACATCCTTAAAGGCTAAGTAAGCGATGTGTCACATTACTTCAAGGCAAGGAAAGGACGCCAAGTGCTCTCAAAGTGGCTAGCCATATGCACATGCAAGTTGTCATTTTCTCTCTCTAGCACATGCCACGGATCAGCCTTGGATTAATTAAAAGCTTAGGTTAGAGTTTAGTTGCTAATCTTTTGTAAAACTGGACTTGTTATTTATAATTAGTTTAATTAAGCATGCTTATGAGTTTTGTTTATTTTTAAACTAGTTTAGGACCTTTTCTAAGCATGAAGTAACCTTTTAACGGTTTATTAATGTTACAGTAAATTAAAGACCGTGTATAAATAGCTAGGATGTGCCATATTATCAAAACAGTGTTGATTTGAAATTAAAGTTCAGCGTTGTTCCTTGAGTGTATGTGAAATACTTTACTTGCTTTTCTCTACTTAGGTCAAGTAGGGTGCTGATCAAGTGAATCTCAAATTTTGTTTAGGTGGTGTTTCTATATCCTAAACACAGTCAAGGGCCCTAAACTTGTTTCTGGTGGTGTTTTTGTACCCTTAAACAAGCTTAGTTTTCACTATATAAGTCTTTGGTGGTGAATCTGTATCCAAGGATTAGTCTAGTTTCTATCCTTTTCTTTCCTTTTCCATTTAGAATCCCTTGATTCTAAATCCCTTCCCTGCATATGTTTTAGCTAATTCACACCTAGCTTATAACTTCTTTCTTTCCTTGAATTTCTCTTGATTGTAATCTTTCTTGGCTTTAGCTTTCACTCTTGAATTGAGTTAAGCTTAACCCTTGAGAGATACATCAAACCATTTGGCCTCGAGAACTTCAGTCATGGGAGCAACAATGGTGCTAAAATTTCTCCAAGTTCCCATAAAGCTAAGCCACGTAAACTTCAAACTTGTTAGATTGGGGTTGGAATGGGCCACTCATGGATGGCCTTGATTTTGCTCTCATCCAATTGAATGCCTTGAGCCGAAATCACATAACTTAAGAATATGACTTGTGAGAAGAAAAAGTGACATTTCTACAAGTTCTCATAAAGTTTTTGTTGGGCTAGAATACTGATGTATTTCCTCACTAATAAACCCACATTCAAGATTAGAATGCAAGCAAGCTAAGAAGGAGATGAAAATTGAAGCTACGATTCAAAGGAACCTGATTAGAGTGAACAACCGAAGATAGTTTCTAAACTAAAGTATGGATACAGAAACACCACCATGAATCAATTTAGGGCCCTTAATCCTTTTTAGGATACAGAAACACCACCTAAGGAGTGATTGAGACTCACTAGATCACCTCTTTACTCGGCCTAGGTAAAGGTAAGCTAGTTTGAGTGTTTAAAGAGAAATCGAGGTTAGGGGCAAAGCTCGACTGAAATTCTAATTCATTCCATCTATAATGCAACGATCAAGCTAGCAAAAACTTAAGTAGGCTCCTCCTCAGCTGCCTAGTTGCTTAGGAGTTTCCTTAGTCACTAGGAAACCTCTAATCTAGCTTATACAAATCAGAATGCAAACCTAGATTAGCTTAGAGTAAGTACATCATATACTAGCTAATTACATGTTTAATTAAGCTAAACTCGAACTTGAACACGTTATTAAGGCACTAAGCTATCGGTCTAGACATGTGAGCGAGAAAATGGCTACTGATTTCACTCACTTTGCAGCTGGCCAATCAGAACCATCCACGATCTTTATCTTCTTCCCTAGTGGCTAAGGAGCCTTGCAAAGCTATAATATAGCCAATGATGGGCCTACTGATAGCCTAGGCAAGCAAGTGGGCAACTTGGTAGGCACAAATCCATTCCTTTGAAGAGATCTCAGTTGTTGATTTAAAACAGTCAAACCCACCGTTTGGCACTAATGTTCAACAGCTTAGTTGTTCCGCTTCTACCTTATTTAGATTTGATTTCATTGTATGAATTCCTTTATTAGGATGTTGATAATCATCCCAAGTAAAGAAATTAGGTCTAAATTAGGTTCAAGTGGGTGAACTAGCTGGAAACTCAAAACGGGTTAGAATAGAGCTTAATCTAGAATGGTTGACTTATAGGGGCAAAATCTTCATGAAGCAGCTGATTTAACTTGGTTTCATCTTCATGGATTATTATTTAAAGATGTTAGGTAACATCCTATGCAAAAATAATAGCTTTAAACCTCTTGGAAGTTTAGGAAATCAGACAAACAAAACTGAGTCTTTGCAAAGGTTCATACCCAAGTAGTGTATAACTTTGCAGGAGCTATGCTCGGAATAAGGCTTGAGTTTTGGTGCTTGAACTTGCATTACCTAGATCATTTTGAGGGGATGAATCTTGAACAAGTGCTTGATCTTCGTCATCCTCCCCTTATTAAAAGGAATTTGCCCTCAAATTTGCTAGATGTGCATCTTCTAGATAAGGGCTCAAGTTTGCTACATTGAAAGTAGCTAAAACACCATAATCTGCCGTGAGATTAGCCTTGTAAGCATTGTCATTTGCTCTTTCTAATTCCTCAAAAGGACCATCTGCCCTTGGCATTAGTTTGCTCCTCCTTTTTGAGGCAAACATCTCTTTTCTCAAGTGAATCCATACTAGGTCTCCTAGCTGAAATACCACTTTTCTCTTATGCTTGTTTGCTTTAACTTAGTAGGAGGTATTAGATTTCTCAATCCTAGTCATGACGTGCTTGTGGAGCTTCTGGATTTGTTCAACTCTCTTGTTAGCCTCCACACTTAGTTTCTCTTATGAGCTTCTACGTACCAAATCAAGGGGGCTTAATGGATCAACTCCATAAACTACCTTAAAAGGAGACATCCCTGTGGTTCTACTGTGTGCCTTATTGTAAGCAAACTTAGCATGGGGAAGGTCAAGTCCCATGCTTTTGCATTCTATTTGATCAATGCTCTTAAAAGAATGCACAAAGTTCTGTTTGTTACCTCAGTCTGACCATCAGTTTGGGGGTGGCAAGTGGTCCTGTACTTGAGCTTAGTCCCCATCTTCTTCCATAACGTAATCCAGAAGTGACTTAGAAACTTTGTATCAAAATCAGAAACAATGGATCTTGGGATCCCATGCAATCTCGTAATCTTCTTGAAGTAGGGCTCAGCAATGTGGATGACATCATTGGTCTTGTCACAAGCAATAAAGTGAGCCACCTTTGAGAATCTGTCTATAACCACAAAAATAGAATCCTTATTCCTTTGAGTTTTAGGCAAGCCAAGGATAAAATTTATGCTTACATCAACCCAAGGGAGGGAAGGAACTGGCATTGGGGTGTATAACCCTTGTGGCAGTGAGTGACTCTTAGCTACTTGGCAAGCAACACATCTCCTCAAGATGTCTTGAATGTCCTTGCTTATGCCTGGCCAGAGGTAATGTTCCCTTAACATGGCTAAGGTCTTGCTCTCTGATGGAAATCTCACTAAACTGAACTCTCAAGCAAAGCAATGCCAAGTATAAGCTAAGTAGATGAAGCACTCAACTTAAGCTCAATGAAACCCAAAACTGAAATGGAGTAAAGGATAGAACTAAACTTGATACTTGGATACAGAAACACCACCAAGCTTAAGGTTAGGGCCCTTAAACTATGGTTAAGATACATCAATGCTCTCTTTTCTCTTATTCAAAAGTATGCAATCTGATTACGAAATAAACTACCCTAATCCTTATACTCAAGCAAGCAAGCTGGTCATAGATGGGAGTGGCGTTTCTTCAAGATTACGAAGCCTCCTAATCTTGCTTAGTTCACGGTTTCAGCATAACTCGTGATAAATCAAAGTAAAGCCTAATCTAACCTTAGCTAATTACATCCTTTGAGTCTAGTTAATCTTTTAGATTAGCTAAACTCATTACTAATCAAGTACTTAAGCAAAAAGGCAACTGCTAGCTTGTGAGAGAAAGAGAAAATTGGTCGATTTCTTTCTTACTTTACAGCTGGCCAAAGAGGATGCTTCTACCTTTCCTTCCTTGTTCCTCATTGGTTCTTCATTTTGCTATCCCATGATTGTGTCCAGGACTCCTTTAAATCATGTTGCTAGGATACGATTGGATGGCTGGAATGACATCAACCACCAAATGCACCAATTAGGTGTAACTGGGCAGGCATTGGTTGGCCGCCACATATCTCATGCCGAAAGTATGCATGATCTAGATTTTATTGCATGGATGGAAACCTTAGGATGTCTCCTGACTCCTCTAAGTGGAAATGTAGAATCATCACTTCACTTATTGGTCCAAAACCTTAGAAGACTTAGACCAGTCAAAATCGGGTTCTAAACTGTATTGTTTGCAAAAATGACCTGGTTCTTCAATTTCCATTTGACTTAACTTGAATTTCTCAGTTGGATCGAGTAGATAACATCCTGGGGAACCAAGACATGCAAAAAATTTGGACTTCAATCTCATGGAGGCCTAAGTAATTAAGAACACAAAACCAGGCTTAAAAACTATTTTGCACCCATTTGTGCTAGTTTTATCTTCTTGTAAACTGTGAGTGAATCATTGAACTTGGGAAGTTGAATTGAGACTTAATAGACTTTTTTGAGCATCCTCATGGTCTTGGCTGTGTAGGACTCCAACATCCTCCTTTTATTGAAAAGATTTGATCCTCAAATCTGCTAGATAGTCATCTGGAAGGCAAGGGCTCAAATCTGCCACATTGAATGTGGCTAAAACTCCAAAGTCCCTTGGTAAATCAGCCTTACATGAATTGTCTCCAGGTTGAACAACCATCTTTATCATATGCTTGTGCAAGACCCACATTCTTTATTTTAAGTTAACCTGGCTATCTTACCTTCTACGTTATAAAAATCGCATTTTATTAACGATATGATTTAAATTATTACTGATGCGCTTATGTGAACGATAATTTTATTACAAAGAATGTTTCGTCGCTATTAATATTATTATTATTAGTTTTGAAAATCTTTCGATGATTTTTAGTATGCGTTAATATAGATTATTAACGAGTACTCAACCGATTAGGAACCCGAACACGATTAGGTTGCTTACCTTAGAATTAGTTTTGAAGCTTAAAAGATCGAACCTTGATGTATTTGGGATTGAATAATCAATGAAGGGTCGTGTTATCAGTTTGGGTTTAGAATAAGACGTTCAAGATTGGACTAGCTAATTTAGTTAATAAGCAAGCTTGAAACCCCAAAAAAAAAAAATCAAAAGGGGGCCGAGCCCCTTCTCGTTCTCAGCCAAAAACGCGAAGGGGAGGATCTTCTTCAAGCTTCTCACGACCCTCCTCCCCAGCAACCACCACACAAATAGAGAGAGGGAGAGGGTGAGAGAGGGTCGGAGAGTAGGCCGGCGGCAGGCGCGACGGTGACCGGCACATTTGCGGCATCGACAATAGCGGGCTCAGGCCGAGGGTCACGTGAGATGAGGGTCTGAAGGTTAGGGTTTTGAATACCCCAACACCACGCCATCGTAGCCCCTAAAACCGACCACCACAGAGGGCAAAAGAGAGAGAGGGAGAGAACACCAGTGACCAAGCGGCGGTCGAGCGTGTCTCCGATGACGAGGGAGGTCCGAAAGGGGGCTAGAAATGGGCTGGGGAGGCTAGTTCGAAAATGATGTTGGGCAGCGAATTAGGAGGCTTGAAATTCAACTTCAAATGTCCCCAATTAGCCCAGGAATCGGGTCCTCTAGCTTAGAGTCGAGGTGGGTCTTTCTCGCCTCCTAAGTATTAGTAATTTTGAAACATTTTAACCTTTAAGATGAGATGCATGTTAGTTCAAGGTTGATTACGCTGATTGAAATTTGCGAAGTGATTATGTATGTTCAGTTCGATTAAATTCAAGCCCAGATTATGCATGTTAAATTAGTTAATTCACACTTAAACTGATACTTGCTAAATTAGCTAAATCACGTTTAAAAGTAGCCTTGAAATGACCTAAGCACGCTTTAATTCGATGCATGTTAAGTTCAGTTAACTTTTACCAGAAGTAACTTCGAATTAACCTAGTAATATTTCGAATTAACATGTTAGCATTCGAATTGATGCTTGTTTAATTAAGTTAATTCATGAATCGATGCTTGTTTAATTAAGTTAACTCATGGCTAAAAAGTAGTTTCAAATTAACATGTTAGCATTCGAATCGAAATAGGTTGAGTTTAGTTAATTCATGCTCGTTTAATAACATCGAAGTGAAATATGAATGCTTAGAATCGATATACGTAGACTTAGTTAAATCATTCTCATTTAGTAACTTCGAAGTGAAATTCGAATGTTTAGAATCAATACATGTAAACTTAGTCAATTCATGCTCGATTAATAGTTTCGAAAAGAAATGAGTATGCTTAGAATCGATACTTGTGTGATTAGTTAATTTATATTTGAACCGTGACTTCGAAATAATAAATGAACACCTCGAATGTGATAACATTCATGTTTGATTAGCTTAGTTGGTTCGTTAAGTGTTATTTCAAGCTAAGGCATTATAGACATATACGTAAATGTGCTTATATATATATATGCTTGCCGTAACGCACCGCTGGATGGTGCTGCTTGCCCAGGTAAGTGCATAAACCCCATTACACGTCTCTTTATAAGTTTTCATGATAATATGTTGCGAGCGGGGGTGAGTTTGAAAAGTGAAGTTAGTATAGGAGTCAAATAGCTCCCCCCTTCGAGGTGAAGTTATGGGTGCTCATTGATATAATATGTTCTTAATGTGCTAATTGACTTCATTGATTGACTTTTATGCGATCCAGTTAAGTCGATCGAATAAAATGTGAGTCATGTGTTAGGATGTGAGTCTAATTCACTTATATTGTGTAAGCTAAGCAACGGTTCGAATAGTAAATGTTTTCTTCGTGTGCTTTGATAAGTCAATCGATAATTACAACACGTTAATAAGACTTAAGCGATTGAAAATCTCTTTCTAAGCTCGTCTTTGCCCCTAAAGTACAATTTGCTCCTCGAGCCCCTAATGGAGTGAGCAGACGTGCTCAAAGGTTGGTAGAGAAGAAGCTCAAAACAGATAAGCTATTTTTCGCTTTTGAAATTCAAGGTTTTGAAACGTTAATGTCCTTTTGACTGTCGAGCTCCGTTTTTACTTTACACCAAAGGACTTGCATCCCTTTTGCAATGGTGAATGAGTTTTGGCTCACAAGTACATGCCCTTGTGCCATACGTATCGAGATTGGCTGTTATGATTGATAATCCTACCAAATGATACCTTGTTGTTGTGAATTTTGAATTGTCTGTGTAGAATTAGGAGATATTTTCCTATGCAAATGCTAATGGCAGGACCTTGTTGAACATTGCATAAGTATGCTTGTTGTTCCCTTCTTTGCCATTATTGCCTAAACCGTGCATTACTTGCTTTCTCCCAAAATAGACTGTGATTCGTGATGTCCGGTGGTAATGTTTTGGTTAGATGATATACCTAGAAAGCACAAGGGAGAAAGCACTTAGTAGACTTTGGAATTGTACGTAGTAAACAATCCCTACTTAGGTAAGTGACCTACACAGCAAGACCCCTAGATCGCTTGGGGACAAGTGTGTGTCTCGTAAGATCATTAATGTCGACCACACTCAACAATCATGGTCATTGGTCGCTGACCTCTCCCAAAATTGGATGAGTTTTATGGCGAACCGTTGACCACAGGGTGCAAATAGGGATTACATGCATATATACATGTCTAGGTGTTCTTTCTATGTGAGATCCCCGTGAGTCTGCAAGCCTTAAAAGAATTATTACAGCGTCATGTGCTGTATGAGACCATGGGAGTATCTATAGATAGAATTGTTGAATGTGGGTGAACTATTGAGTACATGAGCATTCTTGATGCCTGTTTTGAGCCTGTGTAGGATACAGTGCAGTTGGGCGCCTAGTCTAGCATGTGTGACTTACTGCGTGATATGATTTTGGCGTGGTGCTTGTATTACATGACTCCTATTGGTTCCTATTATAGTTTGAACGACCGCATGCATTAGCACACTGACATGCCCTTTATACACTGAAACATGGATTAACTCTGTGGGTTATGCCTAATTTCAGGTGTGACATTATTGCGAACATGTGTATAGCTCGTGTGTGTTGTCATTTATAAATGTTATGTGATGCTACGGGATGCCTGTGTGATTCCCCTGCTGCTTTAATGTGTTATAGGAGCCTCCAAGTTAACCGTTGTGATCCTGAAAGTGTCTTGAATTCATGTTTCAGAATGAGATTACTAGTGTATGACCTTAAGATGTCATTGTCCTGATTGTCATGCCTTTAGATGCCGACTTATAGATGCATATGTATAGAAGTATTGCTTGCCATGCGACCTAAGTCTAGATTATCGAAAATCTATGTTCATTTTCAAAACAAACTTAATACGGTTCCCATGCCAACTCATTTGCCCCTCTTCAATGCGATTTTCCCTCGGCAACTAAATAGAGTGAGTAGATGCTTGATGAGGATTGGCAAGGAAGAGGCTGGATACCATAAGCTTTTTCTTTTGATTTAAAAGTAGTGTTACAAAATGAAACCTTTTGGAAACCTATCATGTAGACTATAGTTTGTGTACATACACTATAGGAATGACTGAACATAGTTTTAGAATTTCGAGGACGAAATTCTTTTAAGGGGAAAGAATGAAAGACCCGCATTCTTTATTTCAAGTTAACCTGGCTGTCTTACCTTCTATGCTATAAAAATCGCATTTTATTAATGATATGAGTTAAATTATTACTGATGCGCTTATGTGATCGATAATTTTATTAAAAAGAATGTTTCGTCGCTATTAATATTACTATTAGTTTTAAAAATCTTTCGATAATTTTTAGTATGCGTTAATATAGATTATTAACGAGTACAGAACAGATTACGAACCCGAACACGATTAGGTTGCTCACCTTGGAATTAGTTTCGAAGTTTAATAAATTGAACCTTGATGTATTTGGGATCGAATAATTGATGAAGGGTCGTGTTATCGGTTTGGGTGCAGAATAAGACGTTCAAGATTGGACTAGCTAATTTAGTTAACAAGCAAGCTTCAAACCAAAAAAAATATATAAATATATCAAAAGGGGGCCGAACCCCTTCTCGTTCTCAGCCAAAAACACGAAGGGGGGATCTTCTTCAAGCTCCTCACGACCCTCCTCCCCAGCAACCACCACACAAAGAGAGAGAAGCAGAGGGCGAGAAAGCACCGAGAGTAGGCTGGCGGCAGGTGCGATGGTGACCGGTGGGTTCGTGGCGTCGACAATAGCCGGCTCGGGCCGAGGGTCACGCGAGATGAGGTTTTGAAGATTAGGGTTTTGAAAACCCCAGCACCACGCCACTGTGGACCCTGAAACCGACCACCAAAGAGGGCAAAAGAGAGACAGGGAGAGAGCGCCAATGACCAAGTGGCGATCGGGCATGTCTCCAGCGATGAGGGAGGTCCGAAAGGGGGCTAGAAATGGACTGGTGAGGCTAGTTCGAAGATGATGTTAGGCAGCAAATTAGGAGGCTTGAAATTCGGCTTCAAATGTCCCCAATTAGCCCAGGAATCGGGTCCTCTACCTTGGAGTCGAGGTGTGTGTTTCTCGCCTCCTAAGTATTAGTAATTTCGAAACGTTTTAACCTTTAAGATGAGATGCATGTTAGTTTAAGGTTGATTAGGCTGATTAAAATTTGCGTAGTGATTATGTATGTTCAGTTCGATTAAATTCAGGCCCAGATTATGCATGTTAAATTAGTTAATTCATGCTTAAACCGATACTTGCTAAATTAGCTAAATCACGTTTAAAAGTAGGCCTTGAAACGACCTAAGCACGCTTTAATTTGATGCATGTTAGGTTCAGTTCATTCATGCCTGAAGTGACTTCGAATTAACCTAATAATGTTTCAAATTAACATGTTAGCATTCAAATCAATGCTTGTTTAATTAAGTTAATTCAGGAATCGATGCTTGTTTAATTAAGTTAATTCATGCTTAAAAAGTAGTTTCGAATAAATGTGTTAGCATTCGAATTGAAATAGGTTGAGTTTAGTTAAGTCATGTTCGTTTAATAAATTCGAAGTGAAATATGAATTTTTAGAATTGATATATGTACGCTTAGTTAATTCATGCTCGTTCAGTAACTTCAAAGTGAAATATGAATGTTTAGAATTAATGCATGTACACTTAGTCAATTCATGCTCGATTAATAGCTTCGAAAAGAAATGAGTATGCTTAGAATCGATATTTGTGTGATTAGTTAATTTATACTTGAACCGTGACTTTGAAATAATAAACGGACACCTCGAATGCGATAACATTTATGTTTTATTAGCTTAGTTGGTTCGTTAAGTGTTATTTCAAGCTAAGGCATTATAGACGTATACGTAAATGTGGTTATATATATATATATATATATATATATATATATATATATATATATATATATATATATATATATATGCTTGCAGTAACGCTCCGCTGGATGGTGCTGCTTGCCCAGGTAAGTGCATAAACCCCATTACACGTCTCTTTATAAGTTTTCATGACAATATGTTATGATTATCTAATTGCAGACTGAGGTGGTAGTTGGATGGTTTGAGGTATAACTATGAGTGGTTCGAGGTTCTTTGTGGTCGGTGCTTGTGAGGAGGGAGCCTGGGTTGTGAATTAGCTGCAATCATGTGGATTGCGAGGCCATGTGCGGCTTATGCTGAGATTGATTGATTATGAAGTGTTTGAATGTGTTACGTGCAAACCCCCTCCCTTTATGTCATCGAGTTTCTTGTTGCGAGTGAGGGTGAGTCTGAAAAGCGAAGTTTTCATGTTTTTAACTAATAGTAGCCATACCTATTAGCGAATCATAGCCTATTTTAACTATGTAAATACAGTTTTGGGAGTGAACTCGCTTGAATAGGGGAATCCCTAAAGAATTTAAATAAAAAGAGAATGCGAAGTATGAAAAAGGATTTCGCTATGAGAGGCTATTAGCCGTTATGGCCCATACGCTTTAGATTGGCTAAGATGCTTCAGACAATATGATATGAATGATGCTAGCCTAGGGGATAAATCCTGGTACTAGAAAACCCTAGAAGACCCTGACGAGGGTAATGTAATGGTCCGATATATTATATGTAGTCGTCCTGGGAGTAAGAGCTTAAGCATGAGCATTAGGTCTCGCTATGGGGTTGAGAATAGATCTCATCCAATCTGCACCCTATAATGATCATATGCCAAATGTATTTTCCTAATAAGCGAAGAAAAACACTCAGCATTATGCCATTTCAAGTTTTTCAGAAAGAAAGTTTTTACAGGCCATTAAGAGGCCAGATGAATGAAATGTGAAAAGCTTATAAGAGTCAGTGTGCGATCGATACAAAAGAGATTTCTTTTAAAAAATATGAGCCTTAAGAGGCTAAGAAAAGAGTTTTTATGTGCCTCAAGAGGCAAAATGAAGTGTTTTCAGTAAAAAGAAAGAAAGCCTTATGAGCATATTTCATGCGGACCCTATGAATGGGATTTGAATGAAACTTGAAATGTGTGTGTGTCTTATGCATAGCATATGAATGAAATGTCAAGAAAAGTATGATTATAAAAAGAGATAACCTTATGTGCACTTTGTATGAATGAGGTTTCATGCATAGTTTGAATGGAATGCTAAGTAGTTATGTTTATGAAAAAGAAATATCCCTATGCTGAAGCTATAAAGAAGAAAGTTTCTGCGCTTAGCCCTCGATGCTTGGTTATGTGTTTAAGTGCTTCTTAGTTAAGGAATTTAGGGGCCTAAAAATGAGTTTTAACAGCTAAAAATGAAGTTCATAGATAGTGATCGTTCCTTGAGGATTTAAGAATGCCTAATATGATAGTAAAGTATGAGTACGTGGTATGTGACTATGAGTATTATTACCTGCAACGGTTTTGGTTTTAAGGGGTCGGGGAACACTCATGGAGCATGTGGTTGCTCATCCCACTGCTCTTTCCTCTTTTTCCCCAGGTTTTCTTTATGATAGGAAGAAGTTGAGTCAGCTATGCTAAAATGAAAGTTACCGTTGCTTAAAGGGAGTCAAGTGTGCCCATAGTGAAGTAGTCTCGCTGCTTGATGATGTTATAAAATGTATTCTTAGTTTGTAAACGTTTGTAAGTAAGTATTCTAGTTCATGTAATGCATATGGTATAAAGGTCGCTCTGTATGGCTGTGTGAGCCAACTGTCTAATTAGTTAGATATCTTTTGGTCAAAGTTAGTTACATTTTGGGATGTAAACCCCAATACTCCGATTATGTTAACCGTTGAGTTGTATCTTTCATTTCTTCTTTATTAATGAACTATATTGTTTGAGTACTCTAAGCAAGTTGCTCGTTAAGTTATGAACTCTGCGTAGCCGTTGAGCTTATTTTAAAATGTTGTATGCTTCCGCTAATTACAGGGGTTTATTGTAAGGGTTTTAGCCTGAAAATGGTCAGTTTTTAGGGGAAACTCTGTCCATTTCGCCCTAGAAATTAGGTAGGAAGTAAGAAAACGTAACGCTCCTGGCCATAGGGGTTGGGGGTGTTACAGCTTGTTAGCTCGGGCTTCATATGATGCATTGGTCTTCTCTATTCTGCCCTTAACTATCTCTTGGAGCTTTGAATCTCTTCCACTCTAGCTGGTGAATCTCCACTAGGCTTTTGGTCTACAGGCCAAGGAGTGAGGTCAACTGGGCCAAAGGGATCAATTCCATCAGCCACTTTAAAGGGGATAGACTAGTAGCCTTGCTTGGTGCCTTATTGTAAGCAAACATAATGTGTGGCAAGAGTAGATCCCACGCTTTGGCATGAGGTTTAATCAAAGCCCTTAGGAGAGTACCTAGGCTTCGATTTGTCACCTCGGTTTGCCATCAGTTTAGGGGTGATAGGTGGTACTACACATAAGTTTAGTACCAAGTTTCTTCTATAAGCTAATCCAAAAATGACTTCAAAACTTTGTATCCCTATTAGAAATAATGGACCTAGGAATACCATGTAATTTGGTTACCTCCTTGAAGTGCAACTCCTCGACGTGTGTAGCATCATTGGTTTTGTTGCATGGTATGAAATGTGCCATCTTTGAAAACCTATCCACTACCACAAAGATAGAATCCTTGTTCCTTTGGGTTTTAGGCAAACCAAAAATGAAATCCATGCTTACATCCACCTAAAGCAGAGTTTGAACGGGAAGGGGTGTGTATAAGCCATGGGAAAGGGAATGAGTCTTAGCAACTTAGCACGTTCCACATCTCCCTAGGATGTCTTAAACATCCTTATCGAGTCCTGGCTAGTAGTAGTGTTTGCTTAACATAGTTAAGGGCTTGCACTCTCTAAAATGAAAAGCCAAAGAACCACCACGCACCTACCCAATCAATAGCTCACGGGTGCTATATTTTGGAATACACAGCCGTGTACCCTTAAACAAAAAGCCCGGACTAAGAAATCTCCTTTGGGGTGCTTTTAACACACATATAACAACTCCCTAAAATCGTCATCATCAGTGCATAAACATTTTAGATGCTCAAAACCAAGTATATAAGCATCTAACTGAAACAGGAGTAGATACCTCCTTGATAATGCATCAGCACCTTGATTGAGTTTCCTGGACTTGCACTTGATTGTAAAGTGAAATGACGAAAGATACTTAACCTACTTGGCATGGCTGAGTTTAACTTGTGCTGGCCTTCAATATGCTTCAAAGCCTCATGATTAAAATGCAAAATAAACTCAATTGCCACAAGATAATGACTCCAGTGCTCAAGACATAGCATAATAGCATAAAACTCTTTGTCATAGGTTAAATACTTTTGTCTTGAATCACAAAATTTCTCACCAAAGAAGGTCAAAGATTTACCTTCTAGAGTAAGAGCACCACCTGTTCCAACACCAGATGCATCATAGTCAACTTTAAAGACATTCTCAAAGCACGGCAAGGTGGGAACGAGTGCTTAAGTTCGTCTCCTTTTCACTGCTTCAAAGGCAGATTAGGCTTTAGGGGACCATTGGAATGATGCACCCTTAATTACCTCAGTCATGGGAGCCATAATGGTGCTACAGCTCCTTATGAACCGCCTATAAAAAGACACAATGTCGTGGCAACTTCACATATCATGTGTACTTTGTGGGAGAGGCCATGACCGAGTTGCCTCTAACTTACTCTCATTTGCCTTAATACCTTCACTAGAAACAATATAACCTAAGGATGTCACCTCATGAGTGAAAAAGGTGCATTTCTTAAGGTTGCCATACAATCTTTCACATTCAAGAACAAGCATAATCCGAGTAAGGTGACCATGATGCTCTTGCTCTCTTAGAATAGATCAAAATATCGTTAAAGAATACAACCACAAACTTTCCAATATAAGGCCTGAATACTTGATTCATTAACCTTATGAATGTACCTGGAGCATTGGAAAGGCTAAATAGCATAACAAGCCACTCATATAACCCTCCTTTGATCTTAAAGCTCGTCTTCCAATCGTCTCCCTCTTGGATTCTGATTTGGTAGTATCCACTTTGAAGGTTTGTCTTTGAAAACGCATTTGAGCCACGTAACTCATTTAGCATGTTCTCAAGTCTAGGCATAGGATACCTGTAGTTGATTATGATCTTGTTTATGGCTCTGCTATCCACGCACATATATTGGTTGCCACCCTTCTTAGGAACTAATAAAGCTGGTACGACACAAGGACCTAAGGACTCATGTACAAGCCCTTTGGACATTAGTTCCTCCGCTTGCCTTTAGATCTCCATGGTTTCCTTAGATTCATCCTATATGCTGGCTTGTTTGGAAGGATAGAACCTGGAATGAGATCAATACGGTGCTCGATATCTCTCTTAGGAGGCAAACCCATAGGTATCTCCTTTGCAAACAAGTGATAGAATTGGTGTATCAAGGAAATGGCAATAGGGTCGCTTGGTAAGGGAGTTTCTGGTTCCTCATAAATGCTCAAAATCCACTCTTTAAAAGCCTTATACTCATGGTACGAACCCTTAAAAGTGGTTCACTAAAGGTTAGTAAACAACCAGAATCGTTGGGTTTCTTTCGAGGTTTGCTTTTATGGAGCTCGGATGGGGATGAAGGAACTAAGGTGATCTTCTTTCCTCCTTTGGAAAAGGAGTATGTATTTAGGAACCCATTATGCATCACCTTCCTATCATATAACTAAGGCCAACCAAATAAGATATGGCATGCATCCATGGGGATAACATCACACCATAACTTATCTTGGTAGCTCTTACCAATGGATGGAGAAATGAGACACCGGGAGTTAACTTATAACCCCTTGCTCTGATTTAACCATTGGATGTTATAAGGATGGGGGTGGGTCATGGCTTGCAAGCCTAGTTTCTCAATCATGCTAGGAGAAACTATATTGGCACAACTCCCTCCATTAATTATCAAGCAGCAAACTTTATCTTGCACCGTGCACCGAGTATGAAAGATATTCTCCCTTTATTCGTCTTTGGCATCCTTCTGGCCACTCAAAACTCTTCTCAAGACCAACATTTCATCCTCATCTACTTCTTCCTCCACCTCCTCTAAGGTTTCCTCAAGGTTACCCTCAAGATCCTCCTCATTTTCCTCCTCAATGTCTTGCTCTTCGACGACTTTCCATTCGGCTAAGGTAATCACCTTTTGGTTTGGGCAGTTCGCAGTAACGTGTCCTAACCCTTGGCACTTAAAGCACCTTCTTGTACCCATGGGACAAGAATTGGTCTTGTTTAGGGCCAGTTAGCTCTTTTGTGGTGTTTGGATTCTTTGTGGGAAAGGTAGGGAAGGATTTATGGGCTATGGAGGTGGGTTGGAACTCCCCTTGTTAAAAGGTGTGTCCTGGGATGGATGCTTACTAAACACATGTTTGAAGGGATATTTGGTCTTCCTTTGTTGCTCAACCTTATGAGCAAGTACAAACACTTCATCAAAGGTCATGAACTACTGAAGCTCAGCCACATTAGTGTACTTAAGCTCAACTCCTCTGAAGCACCTAACTATGGTTTGCTCTTCTGGCTCCTGAATATCACACTTAACATGAGTTTCTCAAACTCACGTGTGTATTCCTCTATATTTAGAATGCCTTGAGTAAGGTTATGAAGCTAGGAGTAGCTATCTTAGATGTAAGTCGGAGGAAGAAACAGTGACTTAAGCTTTGCCTTTATCTTCTCCCAAGTTATGATCTTACTTTTCCTACTCCTTACCCTCTTGGCATAGAGGTTAGTCCACCAAAGGGAGGTGTACTTCCTTAGCCTAAGGGCGATCAGCTTGACCTTCTTATCAGCTGGAACATCTTTATACTCAAAGACTCTCTCTACCATGTGCACCCACTCAAGGAACTTATTTGGATCCAACTTGCCTTCAAATTCTAGAATTTTAACTCTAAAATCATTAGTTGGCTTAAACTCTATGCTCCATTCTTACCGTTCTTGCTGGTTCATCCTCACTAGATGAACTCAAAGGGTTGCTAGCTTATTCTTCTTCCTTGCAACCAAACCAGGTTGGTTCTTTGTTCACCTTCTGCTTCTGTTTTAAGAAAGTATCGAGCTACTTCCTTAGGTACTCATTTTGAGCTCTCAGATCTTGATTAGAACTCTTATATTCTTGATTAGAAACAGTAATATCATGATTATTCTTCAAAACAGCATCAAATGTTTCTTCTATGCCCACACTAGTACTCATTGTATAACCGGTTGATATAGAGCTAAAATGGGGTTTATGTTTAAGGACTGAATCTAAAAGTGTGGAGGGGAATATTAGGCCAAGGAAAAACTCACCTCTGATACCAAATATGATGGAAAGCTCACTGAAGTCAACTCTCAAGCAAAAGAATGCTAAAGATAAGCTAAGTACACAAGCACTCAACTTAAGCACAATGAAACCCGAAACTAAAATGGAGTAAAGGATAGAACTAAACTTTATACTTGGATACAGAAACACCACCAAGCTCAAGGCCCTTAAACTATGATTATGATACAGAAACACCACTTAATCATGTTTAAGACTCGACTTGATCACCACTCTAATCGACCTAATTAGAGATAGGTAAGCTAAGTATTTTGTTTTGAAAGGAGCAATGCTTTCTTTTCTCTCATTCAAAAGGATGTAATCTAATTGCAAAATGAACTTCCCAAACCCTTATACTCAAGCAAGCAAGCTGGTCAAGGATGGGAGTGAGGTTTCTTCAACATTAGGAAACCTCCTAATCTTGCTCAGTTCACAGTTTAAGCATAACCCATGATACATCAAAGTAAAGCCTAGCTTAACCTTAGTTAATTACAACCTTTGAGTCCAGTTAATCTTTTGGATTAAAGCTAAACTCATTACTAATCAATTACTTAAGCAAAAAGGCCACTGCTAGCATGTGAGAGAAAAGGGAAAAGTGGTCGGATTCTTTCTTACTTTACGGCTGGCTAATGATGATGCTTCTGTCTTTGCTTCCTTGTTCCTCATTGGTTCTTCATTTGGCTATCCTATGATTGTGTCCAAGACTCCTTTAGCTACCAAATCATGATGCTAGGACAAGATTGGATGGCTGGAATGACATCAACCACCAAATGCACTAATTAGGTGCAATCAGGTAGAATGCAGGCATTGTTTGGACACCACATATCTCATGCAAAAAGTAGGCATGGTCTAAATTTTCCTACATGGATGGAAACCTTAGGATGTCTCCTAACTCATCCAACTATAAATTCAAAATCATGACTTCATTAGGTTTTCCAAAATCTTAGAAAACTCAGACTGATGAGAACCCGGTTCAAGCTTGCACTGTTTGTAAAATAACCTGGTTCTTCAATGTCCAGTGGACTTAACTTGAATTTCTAAATTGTACCAAGTAGATAGCATCTTGGGGAACCAAGATATGTAAAAATTTGGACTTAAACCTCATGGAGGCCTAAGTAGTCAACAGCACAAAACTAGGCTTAAAAACTACTTTGCATCTGTTTGTGCCCCTTTGATCTTCTAGAAAAATATGAGTGAATATTTGGACTTTAGAAGCTAGATGGAGGCTTACTTGAGTTGTTTGACCATCCTCAAGGTCTTATCTAGGTAGGACTCTATCAATCGCTCCGTAATGTCTAGCCAAAGAACCTCCATGGACTTCCCTGATCAGCGGCTCATGAACATCACATCTAGCAACACACAAATGAGTGCCCTTGGATAAGAACTCATTCTGCACCAAAACTCTCCTTTGGAGTGTTTTAAGCAAACAGAAGATAACTCCCCAAAGTCATCATCAGAAGCATAAGGGACTTAAGTGCTCAAATCCCAGAATGCAAGCATTTAGTTGAAATAATAGCAAATGCCTCCTTGAAAATGCATCTGCTCCTTGGTTGAGCTTTCCTCACTTATGGTTGATAGTAAAGTGGAACGATGGGAGATATTCCACCCATTTAGCATTCCCAGAGTTTAACTTCTGTTGCTCCTGATTGTACTTCAAGGCCTCATGATCAGGATGCAAGATAAACTCACTAGCCATCAAATAATAGCTCTAATGCTCTAAACTTCTCACTATAGCATACAACTCTTCATCATAAGTCGAGTACTTCCTCCTGTAATCACATGGTTTCTCACTGAAAAAGGCTAAGGGCCTACCTTTTTGAGTAGGAACTCCTCCTATACCCACACCAGAAGCATCACATTCAATCTTAAAAACCTTATCAAAGCAAGGTAATGCTAGTACTGGTGCCTTAGTCAGCTTGGTTTTTACCTCCTCAAAGGCAGAATAAGTTTTTGGGGTCTATTTAAAGGATGAACCCTTTAGCACTTCAGTCATTGGTGCCATGATTGCACTGAAGTTTCTAATGAACCACTTATAAAATGAGGCAAGCCCATAAAGACTCCTCACATCATGGATACTCTTAGGTACTGGCCAACATCTAATGGTCTTAAACTTGCTTTCATCTACCCAGACTCATTTGACAGTTATAATATAACCTAAGAAAGTGACTTCTGGAGAAAAGAAAGTACATTTCTCTAGGTTCCCATATAGACTCTCCTTTTCTAGCACCACCATGATCTGAGCTAAATGATCCTGGTGTTCGTCTTCTAACCGGCTGTAGATCATGAGATCATAAAAGCATACCCCCATAAATTTACCAATGTAAGGCCTAAACACTTGGCTTGTTAACCTTATAAAGGTACTGGGTGCATTTGACAAGCCAAATGGCATGACTATCCATTCATACAAACCACCTTTAGTCTTGAAAGCTATCTTCCACTCATCTCCTTTATTGATCCTAATTTGATAGTAACTACTCCCCAAATCAATATTAAAAAATTCACTGGAACCATGAAGTTGATCCAGCATGTCCTCTAGTCTTACAATAGGATGTCTGTGCTTGATAGTGAACTTAATTATGGCACGACTATCCACACACATTCTTATGTTCCTATCCTTTTTAGGGACTAAAAGGGCTAGAACAGCATGGGGCCTAAGTGACTCCCTAACTAACCCCTTGTTGATCAGTTCATCTATTTGCCTTTGTATCTCTATAGTCCCCTTACGATTTATTCTATAAGCAGGCTTGTTTGGGAGTATGGCTCCTAGATTGAGGTCAACATGGTGTTGGATGGATCTTTTGGGGGTAGGCCAGATGGTATCTCATCTAGAAAGATGTGGCTGAATTGTTACATTAATTAGATAGCACGGGGATGGCTTGGAGATGAGTGCTTTGGTTCCTCAATGGCAGTGAGGATCCATTCCTTAAAAGCCTTAAAGTCATGATAAGAGGCCCTAAGTAATGGTTCTCCACAAGTAAGAAAAATATCAGCCTACTGGGGCTTCTTTTATGGTTTTGATTTGTGGATTTGGGAAGGGCTTAAAGGGGCAGGGCTAATCCTTTTCCCATCCTTGGTAGAGGAGTAGGTATTAAGGTAACCATCATGCTTTACCTTCCTGTCAAATAACCAGGGCCTACCAAGTAAAATATGACATGCATCCATTGGGATTACATCACATCAAAGCTCATCTTGGCAATTCTGGACAATGCAGAATAAAATCAGGCACCTTGTGTTAACTTGTAACCCTTTACCTTGATTGAGCCATTGAATATTGTATGGATGGGGGTGAGCAGAAGCATGGAGGTTGAGTTTCTCCACTATGCTTAGAGAAACAACATTGGCATAGCTACCGCCATCAACGATTAACGAACAAACCTTACCTTAGACAGTACACTGAAAGTGAAAGATGTTCTCTTGTTATTCTTCCTTTGTTTTAAGGCCACTCAAAGCTCTCCTTAAGGCCAACATTTCTTCTTCATCAACCTCCTCAATGATCTCCTCAGAATCTTACTCCTACTCCTCCATTAAGTGAACCTCCTTTTCCTGCTCAATTTCCTCCTCCTTAACTGCCTCCCACTTGGCCAAGGTGATTACCCTTCTATTTGGACACTCAAACGCAATGTGGCTAACACCTTGACACTTGAAACACCTCCTAGTGCTTATTGGGTTAGGGTTAGGCTATTTTTATGGGATAGGCTTTTTAATGGGGCTTAGGGTTTTTGTGGGGTTGAAGGGGGTAATGTTACAGGTTTAGGTGGAGGCTAGGAACTCCCCTTGTTAAAAGGTTAGTTTCGGGGTGGTAATTCGGGCAAATCTCTTTTGTAGGTTCTGGTTTTCCTTTGTTGTTCAATCTTATGAGCAACGACATGCACCTAGTCAAAGCTAGTATACTGCAGTAATTCAATAACATTTGAGTACCTAGGATCAAGTCCTCTTAAGTACCTCACAATGGTCTGATCTTCTAACTCTTGTAATCATATTTGATCATTAGTTTCTCAAACTCCCCAGTATATTCTTCTACACTCATAGTGCCATGAGTTAAATGGTGTAAAAGGGAGTAGTTATCTTGAAGGTAAGAAGGGGGCAGAAACGAGGACCTAAGTTTGGCTTTCATTTTATCCCGACTCCTGATTTTATCCTTCTTTAACTTAACCCTTTTGGCACATAGATTGTTCCACTAGAGAAAGGCATTCGGCTTTAAAACAACAAGTTTTACCTTTCTCCCTTTAGGAATGTCCTTAAAATCAAAGACCCTCTCCACTGTCTACATTCGCTTCAAGAAGTCATCTGGGTCTACCTTCCCTTCAAATTCTGGAACGTCAACTTTAAAGTCCTTAAAGTTAGACAGGGGTCTTCTTTCTATTCTCCTTAGTATCCTAGGAGGCTCCTCCTCCCTAGTTGATACCAAATGCTGGCTATCTTTCTTAGTTCTTTCTTCTTGGTCAGAACCGGGTGAGCTAGATGAACTCACTAGGTTTTATATCTTCTGCCTCATTGATTCAACAAGTTGGCACCTTAAGTAGGCACTCTAGTTCTTGAGTTAATCAATGTTGGTGGTGGTGGCTTCAAAATTCTTTATGAGAGCGCCAAATTTCTCTTCCGAAATCATGCTTACACTCATGGTTGCAAACTGAATCAAGCCGGGTAAAGTGTTTTGGATCGTGTTTGGGCAGAAAGGAACGTGGCTGAAAACATAGGTCAAGGTCAAGATGAAACTTACTCTGATACCAAATATAATGTATTTCCTTGCTAGCAAACCCATATTCGAGATTGGAATGCAAGCAAGCTGAGAAGGAAATGAAACCAGAAGCTAGGATTCAAAGGAACCTAATTACAGTGAACTAGGGAAGATAGTTTCTAAACAAGGAACCCTGTTAGAGTGAAGTAGGGAAGATAGTTTCTAAACTGAAGTATGGATACAGAAACACCACTATGAATGCATTTAAGGCCCTTAATACTTCTTAGGATATAGAAACACCCCCTAATGAGTGATTAAGACTTGCTAGATTGCCACTTTCCTCGGCCTAAGTAAAGATAAGCTAGTTGGAGGGTTTAGAGAGAAACCGGGGGTTAAGAGCAAAGCTCGACTAAAATTCTGATTCATTCCATCTATAATGCAATGATTAAGCTAGCAAACACTTAAGTAGGCTCCTCCCCAACTTCCTAGTTGCTTAGGGGTTTCCTTAGTCATTAGAAAACCTCTAATCTAGCTTCTACAAATCAGAATGCAAACTCGAATTAGCTTAGCCTAAGTACATCATATTTGTTTACTTGTTTAATTATGATAAACTCAGGCTTGAACATGTTATTAAGGCACTAAGCTATCCACTTGCACATGTGAGAGAAAAATGGCTGCTCATTTTACTCACTTTGCGGCTGGCCAATTAGAACCATCCATGATATTTATCTTCTTCCCTAGTGGGCAAGGCGCCTTCCAAAGCTGTAATCTAGCCAATGATGGGCTTGCTCGTAGCCTAGGTAAGCAAGTGGGCAAGTTGGTAGGCCACAAAGTCATTCCTTTGAAGAGATCTCAGTTGTTGATCCAAAACAGTCAAACATGCCATTTAGTGCCTAAAGTTCAGCAGCTTGGTGGTTTGGCTTCTACCTTATTTAGATTTGATTTGAACACATGAATGACTTCATTGGGATGTTAACAATCATCCCAAGTAAAAAAATCAGGTTTAAGGGGGTGAACCAGTTGGAAACTCAAACAGAGTTAGAATAGAGCGTAATCTGGAACGGTTAATTTGTAGGGGCAAAATCTTCATGAAGCAGATGATTTAACTTAGTTTCCTCTTCATGGCTTGTTATTCATAAATGCTAGGTACATCCTATGTAAAAAAATATCAACCTTAAACCTCTTAGAAGTTTAGGAAATTAGACAAACAAAATTGGTTGTTCGCAAAGGTTTACACTCGAGTAGTTTGTAACTTTGTAAGAGCAATGCTTGGACTAAGGCTTGAGTTTTGGTGCTTAAACTTGCATACCCTAGATCATTTTGAGGGGCTGAATCTTGTACAAGTTCTTGATCTTCATCAAATACACAAGACTTGGTGCAAGTGCTCGGCATGCTCTTCTTCGCTACAACTATACACCAATATGTCATCAAAGTATACCACAACATACTTGTCGATGTGGGGCTTAAGGACTTGGTTCATAAGCCTCATGAAAGTGTTGGCTGCATTTGTCAAACCAAAGGGCATAACTAGCCACTCATGAGTCCTCCTTTGGTTTCGAAAACCATCTTCCACTCATCTCCCTCATAGATCTAAATTTGATAGTAGCCACTTCAAGGATCAATCTTAGGAAAGATAGTGGCTCCATCTAACTCATCAAGAAGATCCTGCAATAGCGATATTTGATAGTAATCTTGTTAATTTCTCTACTATCCACACACATCTACATGCCATCCTTCTTGGGCATAAGTAAAGCCGGAACGGTACGAGGACTAAGCCTCTCAAGGATCAAGCCCTTAGCTAGAGACTCATCTACTTGCCATTGCACTTCTTGAGTTTCCTGAGGATTCACTTGATAGGTGCTTGTTTGGGATTGTGGCACTAGGAATGAGGTCAATTTTGTGTTGTATGGATCTTTTGGGAGCTAGGTCATATGGTACTTCACTTGGAAAGACATGTTCAAAGGCTTTCAAGAGGGGAACAAGCGAGGGATGGGAAGATTCCTTAGGTTTAGCCGGTTCTTAGCCAAGTAGAATCCATTCTTTGTAAACATCAAACTCCTAGTGTTGAGAGTGGAGTAGGGTGGTGAGAAAGACGTCCATTCTAGGAGTGTCTTGGGGTTTTCTTTGGGATATGCGTTTGAGGGGAGTAAGGATGATTTTCTTATGATATTTGGTTAAGGTTTATGTGTTTAAATGGCCATCATACATAACTCTTCTATCAAAGAGCCAAGGACATCCCCAAAGGACATAACAAGCATCCATGGACATAATGTCACACCAAATCTCATCCTTATAGTACTTGCCAATAAAAGAAGTAAGTAAACAATGAGAGGAGATTTGTAAGCCTTTACCTTGATTAAGCCATTGGATGGTGTAAGGGCTTGGGTGTGGTGAAACCACAGGCTTGAGTTTCCGCACCATGGTCTTGCAAGCGACATTAGCACAACTTTCCCCTTTAATAATGAGGGAACACACTTCCCACCTACGGTGCATCAAGTATGAAAGATGTTGTCTCTTTGTTCCAAGTCATTTTAAGAAGCCAAACTGCTTAATGCTCGCCTAATCACAAGCGTTTCCCCTTCATCCGATCCTTCCTCAACCTCCCCAAGGGATTTATTTGAGAGGAGTTCCTTCTCTTCTTCCTCATCTTCCTCATCTAGCCCCTTATGAAGCTTGGTACTCGGCCAAAGCCACTACTCTTTTATTTGAGCACTCAGATGAAAAATTGCTAAGGCCTTGACACCGAAAACACTGTTTTTCGTCCATGGGTTTTGGGTGCTGTTTTGAGGGAGTTTGTGGGCAGTAGGTGGTGGGCATTTTTGGTTGGTGTTTGGGAGGTCTTTTAGGCAGAATATGGGGGCCCTTGGAATGGAAAAGGTTGTAGGTTAGGCTTAGGGGCCACTCCTTTACCTTTGAGCTTCTTTTATAACTCCACCTTAGGAGCTAGAATTCCTAGCTCATCTAGGGAAGAATAGGGGTGTAGTTCTACAACATAGGCAATTTGTTCATCCAAACCACTCAAATAATGAATCAACATTTCTGACTCATCCTCCTTCAAGTCACAATTCAAGAGTAGTTGCTGAAAGTCTCTAGTGTCCTCCTCTATACTCTTAGAGCCTTGTTTGAGGTGGTGGGCTTTAAGCAAGTTATCTTGTAAGTGGTGGGGAGGTAAGAACTTGGACTTGAGTTTAGCTTTCATTTTCTCACAATTTTTAATCTTCCCCTTTCCCTTCCTAACTCTCTCAGAAACAACATTGGACCACCAAATAGATGCATACTTTCTACATGTCAAGGTAACAAGCTTTACCTTCTTCTCTTCGAGAATGTCCTTGAATTGAAAGACTCTTTTAATGGTTTGAAGCCAATCTAGGAATAGGCCCAGATCTAATTGGCCTTCAAACTCAAGTATATCCACCTTGAAATCATTGTAGCTTCTCTCCTAAGGCCTACGGTGCCTCCTTGATCTCCTTGCATAGACATGATCACTAGAATCTCCAAGGGAGTTACTCTCCTCCTTCGCGGAATCATCCGAATTAACTTGCTTGCTTAAGCTTCTAGAACTCCATAAGCTCTTTCTTTTCTATTGCAAAAGTTGGGCAAGTTATGATTCTAGATGCTTGACCCTTGCTTCCAATTTCATCCATCTTTTTCAAGGCTTGTTCAGCCACTTGTTCTGGGGTGAGGCTAGAAGACATGCTTGTACTTGGTGCATTGTGGGTTGATTTTGTGTTTGGTTAAGGGTGATGTTTGGCTTTGGAAGCCACAACCACAAGAGGAGTAGTCAAGCTCTGATGCCATTTGATGTATTCAAGCCATACCAACACCAAAAACACTCAAAGGAAACCCAGAACTCAAGCTGGGCAGAATGTAAATCATGAACAGATTGTGGGCAAACTAAGCAAACCAAGACAATCAAGCGGGTTTTCGAGGGATAATTTAAAGAGCCACCCCTAGGCACGCTTGGGAAATCTCCTTAGATTAACTAGATTACAGAAATTAATCACCTTTACAGTTGAGATAAAAAGACTACGAGACCCACTTGAGTTGCCAAACACAAGATACAACACTAGGATTTCAAGAGAGAAAGTTTTTCAAACTCAAGCTTATAATTCAACAAATCTGCTTTGCAAAGGGTTATAGTCAGCTTTTAAAGAAGTAACTCAGGCAATTCAACCTCCAACAGTCAGCTTAGGAGACTGAAAGCACACTAGGGAAGAGGGGGTTGTCAATTCCGTCATCTTAAGTACACAAGCATATCTAATCTAGCTTTGGCCACCTTATTAGGACTAATGATGCCTCTAAATTAGGTGTCAAGCTTACAAGGAAACCTAATACATCATTACAAGTTAAAATCAGCAAGTACTACAAGTAGAAACCCAAGAACAAGACCCTTTCACATGATTAGTATGTAACTGAGCAAAAGGATTTTTTTTGGTGCTTTTGGCTGGATAAAAGCAGCACAAGGGGCTACTATAGGCAAGCTTTGAGCATGTGACTTGATAAATTTTTATGTCTTCTTTCATTCCCTAAAGTTTCAAAACGGTTGGACTTCATTAAGTCAACCTAATCTCCCCCTAATTCGGACTTCGCTGGATTACTACCCATATTGCAATGTTTGAATAAACTTGCTATTTGACCAACAAATTTTGTCGAAAAGCCTTGTAACTTGTTTTATTTGAAATATGATTCCTTAGCTTTAAGGAGAATGGATAAGGCAGTCAATCATCACCTCAGCATCTGGCCCCAAAAGATAGATAAAACCTAGCTAATTTTCGGGTGAGCTGGGCAGTTTACAACTGGGTAGGTTTGAGAAGCTTCTGACCAAGGCATGTACTTCTCTTATCTCCTTGGTGCTTGCAGGTTCCTGGGCACTTGAAGGTTAGGTTTCAAAAGCCTCCAAAGAATGGTCCCCATCATCCTTCTGAAACCACAAAGTTTCTCACTAAAGAAGGCCAAGGGTCGGCCTTCTTGAGTAAGAACTCCTCCCAACACCAGAACCATCATATTCAATCTCAAAGACCTTATCAAAGCAAGGTAATGCTAGTACTGGTGCCTTGGTCAGCTTGGTTTTGACCTCCTCAAAGGCAAAATGAGCTTTTAGGGTCCATGTAAAGGATGAACCCTTAAGCACTTCAGTCATTGGTGCCATGATTGTGCTGAAGTTTTTAATGAACCTTTTATAAATGACCTAAGCCCATGAAAACTCCTCATATAATGGATATTATTAGGTAATGGACAGGATCTAGTGGCCTTAACCTTACTCTCATCTACCGTTACTCCTTGGGTAATCAAAATATAACGTAAGAAGGTTACTTCTAGGGAAAAGAACGTACACTTCTTTAGGTTTCCATAAAGCCTCTCCTTCTATAGGATAACCATAATCTGAGCCAGATGGTCTTTCTGCTCACCTTCTGACTTGCTATAGATCAAAATATCATCAAAATACACCACCACAAACTTACCAATGTAAGGCCTAAATACTTGGTTCATTAACCTCATAAAGGTACTTGGTGTAGATGACAATTCAAATGGCATAGCTAGCCATTCATACAAACCACGCTTTGTCTTGAATGCTATCTTCAACTCAGCTCCCCCTCTGATTCTGATCTGGTAGTAACCACTCCTCAAATCAATCTTCGAAAACACCCTAGGACCACGAAGTTCATCTAGCATGTCCTCAAGCCGTGGAATAGGGTGACTATATTTGATAGTGATCATGTTTATGGCTTGACTATCCACGCACATTCTCATCCGCCCATCCTTCTTAAGGGACTAATAAAGCTTGTATAGCTGAAAGGCTAAGTGATTCCCTAACCAACTCTTTGTTGATCAGTTCATCTAGTTACCTTTGTATATCCATGGTCTTCTTAGGATTCAGTCTATATGCAGGTTTATTTGGGAGTATGGCTCAAGGGTTAAGGTACATGTGGTGCTGGATGAATCTTTTGGGGGCTAGGCCAGAGAGTATGTCATCTGGAAAGACATGGCTAAACTGCTCCAGTAATGATAGAGCAAAGGGGTGAGTTGGCAGTGTGTATTGTGTTTCCTCAATGGTAGTGAGAATCCACTCCTTAAAGGCCTTAAACTCATGAAAGATGCCTTAAGTAATGGTTCTCCAAAGGTAAGGAATAGATGAGCTTGAGGCGGGTTCTTTTGTGGCTTGGTTTTTTGAATCCGGGGAGGGCTTAAACTGGCAAGGTTTATCTTTTTCCCATCCTTTAAAAAGGAATAGGTGTTCAGGTACCCATCATGCTTAACCTTCTGTCAAATAGCCAAGGCCTACCAAGCAGAATGTGACACGCATTCATAGGGATTACATCACACCAAAGCTCATCTTGGTAGTTTTAGCCTAATGAAATAGAAATTAAGTATCTAGAATTAACTTACAAACCTTTACCTTGATTCAGCCATTGTATGTTGTATGGATGGGGAGGGACAGTAGCATGGAGATTGAGCTTTGCCTACATGCTTAAGGAAACCCATTAGCATAGCTCCTACCATCAATGATCAAGGAGTAGACTTTACCTTGGACAGTACACCGAGAGTGAAAGATGTTCTATCATTGTTCTTTCTTGGCCTTAAGCCCAATCAAGGTCCTTCTAATGACTAGCATTTCACCTTCATCAGCCTCTATCACAACCCCCTCTTGACTCTTATCTTATTCCTCTATTAGGTGCACCTCCTTTTCCTCAACAACTTCCTCTTCCTTGACTGCCTCCCACTCGGCCAAGGTAATGGTCTTTCTATTTAGGCATTCTGAGGTAATATAACCAACTCCTTGGCATTTAAAACACCTCCTGGCATTCATAGGGCTAGGATTAGGTCCATTCTGTGAGGGTAAGGTTTTTTATGGAGCTTGGGTTTTTTGTAGGGTGGAAGGGGATAGTGTTGTTGCTTTGGGTGCTGGAAAGGAACTCCCCTTTTTAAAAGGTTGATTCCTAGGTGGGGGTTTCAGCAGTTCCTTTTGTATGGTCTAGTTTTCTTTTGCTACTCAAGCTTGTGAGCTAGCACAAATACTTCATCAAAAATGGTGTATTCTAAAGTTCAACAACACTGGCATACATAGGATCAAGCCCTCTTAGTTATCTTACAATGATTTGTTCTTCTGCCTCTTGTAGATCACACTTAATCAAAAGCTTTTCAAACTCCTTAGTGTATTCCTCTATACTCATGGTACCTTGGGTTAAGTGGTGTAATTGGGAGTAGCTTTCTTGTGGGTGAGAAGGGGGAAGGAGTTAGGACTTAAGCTTTTATTTCATCTTTTCCCACGTTTTGATTTTATCATTTCTCAATCTAACTCTTTTGGCGCGCAAATTAGTCCAGCAAAGAGAAGAGTACTTTCTAAGCTTAAGGGCAACAAGTTTTACCTTTCTCTCCTCTGGAACATCCTTGAAATCAAAGATCCTCTCTACGGTTTACATTCATTCCAAGAACTCATTCGGGTCTAACTTCCCTTTAAATTCTAGAATGTCAACGGTAAAGGTCATTAAAATTGGGCTGAGGTCTTCTTTCCCTCCTCCTTGGTCTCCTAGGAGGCTTCCCTCACTAGTTGAAACCAAACGTGGGGTGTTTCTCTCTGGTTCTTCTTCTTGATCAGAACCAGATGAGCTAGATGAGCTCATGAGGTTTCTTCTCTTCTGCCTGATTCATTCAGCAAGATGGTGCCTCAAGTAGGCATTCTGGTTCTTGAGTTCCTCATTATTGGTGTTTATGGCTTCAAAATTATTCATGAGAACCTCAAACTTTTCTTTGAAAGTCATACTTAAACGCATGCTTGCAAACTGAATCAAACTGGGTAATGTCTTTCGGAATGTGCTTTGGGCATAAAGAAAATGTGGCTGGAACAGACAGTTAGGGCCAAGATAAAACTTGCTCTGGTACTAAATATGATGTATTTCTTCACTAACAAACCCACATTCAAGATTGGAATGTAAGCAAGCTAAGAAGGAAATGAAAATAGAAGCTTGGAAGCGAAGTAACCCAGATAGAGTGAGTTGAATGAGATAGAATCTAAGATGGGTTTTGGACATAGAATCACCACTAGTAACCAGTTGAGGGCCCTTAATCCACTCTAGGATACAGAAACACAACCTAAAGAAAGATTAAGACTCATTAGATCACCACCTTACTCAGCCTAAGTAAAGATAAACTAGTTTGAGTGTTTAAGAGAATTTAGAGTTTAGGAGCGAAAGCTCAACTGAAATCTGATCCATTCGTTAAGTGATTCAATGAATAAGCTAGAAAGAACATAAATAGGCTCCTCCCCAGCTACCTAGTTACTTACGGGTTCCCTTAGTCATTAGGAAACCTTTAATCTAGCCCATACAAATCAGAATGCTAAACCAGCTTAGCTTAGCCTAAGTATCCCACGTGAGTCTGACCAATTACATGCTTGATTATGCCAAACTCAATCTTGAACATGTCATTAGTATCCTAAGCAATCCACATGCACATGTGGGATAGAAAAATGGATGCTAATTTGGCCCAGATCGCGGTTAAAGCAAGTGTGATCTTTATCTCTCTTCCTAATGGCCAAGGAGCCATCTAAAGCTACAAAAGGTTCAATGATCATGTTCCCAGTAGTGTAGGCTAGCGAGAAAGCAGGCAAGTTGGTGACCAAACCCATTCCCTGAAGAGATCTTAGCTGTAGATCAAAACCAGTCAAATCGATCGATTTGGCGCCAAAAATGAGTAGCTTGGTAGCTTGATTTCCACTTGATTTGGACTAGATTACAAACCATGAATGACGTCATTAGAAGTCAATAATCATCTTAACTAAAGAAATCCGGCCTAAATTATGTTTAAGGGGGTGAACTAGGTAGAAACTCAAACCGGCTAAAATGGAGCTCAATCTGGAACGGTTGACTTGTGGGGCAAAATCTTCACAAAGCGACTAACTTAACTGGGTTTTCTCTTCATTTCTTGGTATTTGAGGATGTTAGGTAACATCCTATGCAAAAATATCAGCATTAAACCTTTTAGAAGTTTATGAAATCAGATGAACAAAATCGGGTCTTTGCAAAGGTTCATACCCAGGTAGTGTATAACTTTACAGGAGTAATGCTTGGACCACGGCCTGAGGATTGGTGCTTGAATTGGCATTCCTGAACTATTTTGAGGAGCTAAGTCATGTACCATGGCTTGATCTCTATCAGAAAGTAAATGACATGCTTCCATAGGTAAGATATAATGAAGGACCTCATCCTCAAAGCTACCAATGGTAAGTGATTAGGGCCTATTTTGTTGCATGAACCTCATTCCCCTTCTCAAGCCATTGCAAGGAGTAAGGCCGAGGGTGTGGGACAGTAGGTAGCTTAAGTTTATCAATCAAACGGGATGAGGCAACATTAGTACAACTACCCTTATCAATAATTAAATTGCATACCCTCCCCTAAATGGCACACTGGGAATGAAAGATAATCTCTCTCTTGTTTTCTTCCCTTGGAAGGTCCATAGTGTGTAAGACCCTCTTGAGGACCAGGAACTCCCCAACTTCAAGAGCTAAGATGGTGTCCTCCTCTTCCTCCTTAGCTTTTTCTTCATAAGGCTCAATGATAATCTGGTCGTTCTCCTCAATCTCCTTGATGGTGAGAGCTCTTCTATTTAGGCATTCTGCTTGGAAATGGCCATAACCTTGACATTTGAAGCACCTTTTACCATCGTGTTGCTTAGGGAAATCCCTAACAACTCCTTTACCTTTATCCTTGGACGGATCTGTTCTACTTCGTGTTTGAGGTTTACGGGCAGAATAGGGTTTAAAGGGAGAATATGGCTTAGGTGGGGGGTTAGAACGAAAGTATGCGCTTGTATATGGCTTCTTATTCTTAGAATATCTTTCAAGCTTGATGGTCAGTTGGTAAACATCCTCAAAACTCCAGTAAGGTTGAAGATCAACCTTCTCAACAATACTTTGATCCAGCCCCTTTAGGAACCTTACAATAGCTTGTTCTGGTTCCTTTTCTATCTCACTCCTTATCTTGAGTTGCTCAAATTCCCTAATGTATTGCTCCATACTCATTCGACCTTAGGTTAGGAAGGACACGCTAAGTTAGAGATCCCTCTTATAACCTTTAGGCAGAAACCTCTTGTTCGTTAGCTTTTTTAACTTGGACCAAGCATTGATCCGTGACTTACTTTCCCTAGCTCGTTGTCTCTTGGTGTTTTCATACCAAAGGGAAGCATATTTTTTGAGCTTTGGGATGGCTACTTTAATGGACTTTTCATCAAAATAGCCCTTAACCTCAAAGGACGTCTCCACAGTTTGAATCCATTCTAGATACACATCTGGATGTAGGGTTCCCTCAAAATTTGGGGGATCAAACTTCATATCCCTCAAATCATCCTCATTATTTCTAGTTGGCCTTCTTCTACCTCTAGGTGAGGATTCATCCTAGGAAGAAGATGAATGATCAGAGGTTAGATCATTCCTAGACTGAACTATTTCTCTTCTCTTAGGCCTTCTGGGGTCATCCTTAAATCTAGCTAGTACATCAGCTCGGCTGGTGGTAAGTGTTTGGACATCCCTATAAAACTAAAGTATGGAATTTCCTCTCCCTAACTCATGAGCCTCCTCAAGGGTCAAACCCCTATAAGTAGTTTGGGAAGGCTCAGCTTCATCCCTCCCAGCCATGAACCGAAATCAGGCTCTAGGATGCTTGAGACGTCTACGTGTTTTTGTGGCTGGGTGTGTGTTTGGGCTTAGGGGGTTCTTTGTAGTTGTTGGAAGCATGGTTTCAAGAATAGTGGGAGATTACAAAGCAGTGAACAATAAGCAAACTCACCAGGTTAAGCTCTGATACCACTTTGATGTGTGGGCCTTAACAGAACTCAAGCAATGGGATAGATTTGCAATCTGATGCTGCTTAGCTTGAATGCAGCAATAGAATTGGAGCTAAAATAGGGGATATGAATCAAATAAATGTCATGTCACCACCTAAGCTAGGTTAGGAATCCACCCTCCAAATCATAAAGGCCATGCCACCAGAATTGGATTAAAGGAAACCACTTTAAATTAGCAATCAGCTTGGATTGATAAAAGATAGATTTGAGGGAAATTTAAGTTAAACTCAAAAATGGAGGTTTTTCATTCATGTAATATATCTTAAAAAAGCAAGCTAGCAAGTGTGTGTGTGTGTGTATATATATATATATATATATATATATATATATATATATATATATATATATGTTTAAGATAGAAGGTAAGCAAGCTAGCTCCTAGGCTAAGCTAATCTGGGTTTAGCTAATCTGTTTACAAACCCGTTTTAGCCTAGGGTAATTACAAGCTTGAGTGTGACTAATACAATCTTATTTAGCACGAATCATGGCCTAAAACATGATTAATTAACCTTAAACAACCCACTTGATTCTGGAGAGAGAAAAGGCAGGATGCAAGTTACACTTTGCGGCTGGCCTATTCGAGAGCAGGTGGCTATCAAGTCTATCCTCTATTGGCCATACGGGCTGCCAAAGTTATAAATCAGGTTATGATGATGTTCAAGGAGGTCCAAGCAATAAGGAAAGCAGGCTACCAGGTGAGAACACCCTCTTGATTAAGGAAAACCTCAAGCAAGGTCAAAACAGTTTATTTCAACTTAACAGGTCCAGTTGAACACTGAACTTGATCAAGGTGAAACCTAAACCTCCACTTGATTTAGAGCTGATTTTAATGCATAACCTGGATCCTTGAGATGTTGATGATTCCCCCAAATAGAAAATTATGCCCCAATCAGGTTTAGGTGGGATAAATAGCTAGAAACTTGAACCAGGTCCAGAATACTCCTAAACTACAATGGTTGACAAAATGCAGTTGGAATCCTATGAAGAACTAGTCATGATTTGGATTTCTCTTCATGGCTTAAATCCTTAGGATTTTTTCTATCATCCTAAGAAAAAACATTGGCCTAAATCAGGTTTTAGGTGGTGATTCCACCTAATCTTCCAAGATGGGTAAACTGAACCATCTTGGTATAGCTTCACTATTTTGGGCCAATGTAGCAAAATGCCTATAGTATAGGCTAAAATTGAGTTCCCTCTATAGAAATTGACTTCTTAGGGAGTCCAACAACGTAGGACTTGCCCACGGGAGGTGAAACTCCCAGAATTAGGCCATCTAAAACAGTGATTAATTCTGGTTTAGAGGAAGAGAACTAGGATTGAATCTGGTAAAGTGTAATATGGTTTCTTGATCTTGGGAGCCTTCTTATATGTCATGCTCTACATCACCATTGAGGTCTTGGAAAATGTAAACGACAATGCTTACAAGGTTGATTTACCAGGTGACTTTAGAGTATCAGCCATATTCGATGTCGTAGATTTGAGCCCTTACCTTCCAGACGACCACCTAGTTAATTTGAGGATCAAATCTTTTCAAAAAGGGGAGGATGACAGAGTCTCATCTAGCCATCCTAATGTTGATGCTCAAATAAGTCAAGGAAGTCTTAATTCACTAGCCAAAGTCCAAAAATAAGTTAAAGATAGATTTTAAGTCGAGTTTTGTGTTCTTGATTGCTTAAGCTTCCTTGACATTTAAGTCAAATAATTTTGCATATATCCAGGTTCCCAAGATGTCAGCTATCTGGTCTAAGTAAGAAAATCAAGTTAAATCAGATGAATATTGAAGAACCAAGGCCATTTTGCAAACCGTGCTGGATTGCACCCGGTTCTGCCCGGTTCTGTTCAATTGAGGTTTCAGGCCAGCAAACGATGATTTAAACCTGATTTCTCATTAGGGTGGTTACTCAACATCATAAGGTTCCCCCTATGGAAGGAAATCCAAATTATGCTCACTTTGTACATGACAAATGTGGTGCCTAAAAACAGCTTGTAAACTACCTGGTAGCACCCGATTGAGGCATTTGGTGGTTACCAGCCTTCCTAGTGCATGATTGCTCTTTTTGCTACAAAGCTTATAGTTAAAGGAAGCTGGAACACAATCATAACTTCCTTTTAGCCTAGTGAAGAGGACAACCAATTGGAAAGAGAAGAAGAAAGGCATAAACATTTGGATTGGATTGCTGCAAAGGCAGAAGAACCAACAGCCTTTTTTTCTCTCTGTAATATGTGCAGCCAGCTCACTGCTTACTTAATTACTTACTTAGTAATGCGTTTAGCCTTTATCATAAAGGTTAGCTCGACTCATGGATTACAGTTAGCATAATTAAGCATGCTTTATACTTTGCTGATTTGTAAGCTAGTTTTCTATTTTAGTTTGGCCAGTTTTAAGTTTAGCTAGTTTTAAGCTAGGTTAAGAGGTTTCCTATTCTTGAAGAAACATCCTAATCTTACTAGGTAGCTTGCATTTATAGGTATAAGGCATAAGGAGCCTCATTTTTGTAATCAAATTGTATATTACCTTGAATGGGAAAGAGAGCTTTGCTCCTTGAACAAACCAAAACTCTTACTTGTTTATCCTGGCTTAGGCAAAGTTAGGTGCTGAACAAGTGAGTCTTAACTCTTAATTAGTTGGTGTTTCTATATCCTAATTAAGGTTAACGCCCCCAACCTGATTTTGGTGGAGTTTCCTGTATCCAAGAATCAAGTTTAGTTTTATCTATCATCCCTTATTCCTTTTAAATACACTTAAACTCAAGGCTGAGTTCTTGATGTTGTTAGCTAATCCTTGCATTTCTTTAAGTGTGAGTTGAGTTCATTGGTGTATCCATCAGGCTGAAATATGATTAACCCCTCAAATAAGCCCCTTTTGGTCTTAAAAGCTTTTTTCCTCAAGCCAAGCTTAGAAAACACCTCTAGATGTTTAAGGATTAACGTGGCCAACGGATGACTTGGAGTTGTACCTTTATACTCATCTTAAACAGCAAGTAATGGCTCACTATGAGTTAGAAAAGGATCTAAATGCCCGTGGTTCTTGTACTGTTTTTTCTTATGGAGTTAAGAGGCTGATAAAGGTACAGAGGGGATCTTTGTTTCTCTATCTATGATCAATGAAAATACCTTATCTTGACCCGTACACCTAGAGTAGAAGATGTTCTTTCCTTGTTCATCTTCATCCCCTTGTAAAGTATGTCGAACTATAAATTGGGCATAAACCAGAAGCTAGCAACTCAACATGGAAGATATGATCATGAATAAAGGAGAATGACTCCACTAACCAAAATTGAAGATGCACCACCAACCTCCCTAAAGCTATACACTAGAAGATTAGACAAAGGATCCACTCCTAAATGCCACGATAATATACCAAAGATTAGAGAGATTTGAGAGAGTTTTGCTTAAACCAGAAAGGGGCATTTCATATATCAATAATCCGCCATTTACAAGTAAGAACCAGGCTCATATATTTAGCCTTAATCAAAGGATCAACGGCTATAATTGAAACTAACCAAAACAAGCATATCTGTGTGAATGTAAAACAGCATAAAATAGCACATAAGCTTGATCTGTGACACATAAATCTATTGCTAATCTCTAATAATTTGGTGTTAAGCTCTTGTGGCATCTAGGTACAAGCTAATGATGACCTTGGGATAGCAAAAATAGCCATTAATCAAGTGATTAGCCCAACATTCACAAAGTACAATATGCTAAAATCCATTAGATGCAAAGGACATTTCCGTCATGTTTTTGCTTGTTAAAGCAAGATGCTAGCTGGCTTGAACTTGCAACTTGAGGGCCTTATTTGATAAATATTTAGAGACGTTTTCATGCCCTTAAACATTCCAAAATGAGCTGCCAAGGTGGGGATCAAATTCCCCTTCTGAAACTGCTGCGGCTAATGGTGATTGTGCCTAGTGACAAAACCAAGCAACCTCTATCATTTAGGAGCTGATTATGAGCTAACAAATACGCTAGGTTACTGATCAAAATGGGACTAATAACCTTTGACAAAATGAGGCATTGAAAGCTGGAGAATCAGCTAAGAAGGCACTGACTTAGGTTGATCTTTACTGGACTGTAATGAACTAAGGCTGCTGGCTGGCCTCAAAATGACTCCTTGTTTCTTTTGAGAATACTCAGGGTGTCTAGCATAGTAGAGACATCCCTAAGTTAGCTTTCAAATGGAACTAAACGCCCTTACAGAGCAGGCCTTGGTGGTGATCAGTGATCGAACTCTTTCCTTGCTCAGATTGAGGGTCGTAAACTGAGGCTTGATCTACATCATCCTCCCCTCCTTTGAAAGCATTTGCCCTCAAACCCCCAAAATCAATGTCATCCTCCACACAAGGGCTAAGATCACCCACATTAAAGGTGGCAGATACAGCCATATCTCCTGGCAACTCCAATTCATATGCATTGGTTCTCACCTTAGCTAGGACCTTAAAAGGTCCATCCCCTCCAGCCATCGGCTTACCTTTTCTCCTTGTAGGGAACCTCTCCTTTCTAAGGTGAAGCCAAATAAGATTCCCAAGCTAGTACTCAATTCCTTTTTCTGTTCATGTGGGCCTTTTCCTTGTAGGACTCATTGATCTCCTCAATGTGAGCTCTAATTTACTCATGTAACCTCTTCCTTTCCCTGGCCCTCTTTAGCCTCAAAGATGACCGTGCAATTAGTAGATAATGGGATGAGATCAATTGGCCAGGGTAAGGGGGTTGATCCTATACAAGGCCTCAAATGGTAAGCAACTAGCAACTCTTGTTAGGGTCCTATTATAGGCGAATCCAACATGAGGGAGGTTGAGATCTCATTCTTTCAAGTTCTTCTGGACCAAGGTTCTAAGGAGGGTGGAGAGGGTTTTGCTGGGAACCTCTGTCTGGCCATCAGTTTGGGGATCGCAAGTACTGCTGTACAACAACTTAGTTCCCAGCAAGTGCCAAGGACTCCTCCAAAAGTGAGAGATAAAATTTAGTATCTCTATCACTCACAATGGTCTTGGGCACTCTATAAAAGCCTGATTATCTCCTTGAAGTATAAATCAGCAACATGAGAGGCATCAACTGTCTTAAAACAAGCCATTAAGTGTGCCATCTTAGTGAACCTGTCAACCACCACCATGATTGAGTCACTTCCCCTCAATGTCCTTGGCAAAGCTACCATAAAATCCATACTGACATCTTCCTATGGCCTTCAACGGACTGGAAGGGGGGTGTAAAGGCCTTAGTGAAACTGGCTCTTAGCCTTGTGGCAAATGGAGCATCTGGACACAATTCTATGAACATTCTCTCCCATTTTGGGCCAATGAAAGTGCTCCCTAAGGATGTCCATGGTCTTGTTTAGGCCAAAGTGGCTCATAAGTGATCCTCCATGAGCTTCTTTGACCAACAGTTCTCTCAAGGGGTAAGCAGAAACACACAACTTGTTTCCCTTGAACAGGAAACCTTCTTGCATCAAATAGTGTCTATGAGCCGGAGTGTTCATCAGCAAGTCTTGAAACGATGCATCGTCAAGGTAGCAGGCCTGCATTGCTTGTAGTCCCAATAGCTTTGCTCCTAAGATTGAGAATAGAGCATACCTCCTTGAAAGAGCATCAGCCACCACATTTTCTATTCCCTTCTTATGCTTGGAGGAGAAGGTAAATACTTGTAGAAACTCAACCTATTTAGCATGCCTTGCATTGTGCTTGGGCTGACCATTGAGGAATTTAACTGCCTGATGATCTGAATGAAGAACAGAGGCTTTAGGCTTTAGGTAGTGGCTCCAGGGACTCAAGGCCCTCACTATTGCACAAAACTCTTGTCATAGGTTGAGTAATTGAGCTTAGGGCTATTGAGTTTTTCACTGAAATAAGCCAGAGGCTTCTTGAGTTGAGTGTGAACAGCCCTAACGCCTCTACTGCCATCACATTCCACTTCAAATAGTTCCTCAAAGTTATGCAAGGCTAGGACAGGGGCCTCACACATCTTCTATTTTGATGGTTTCAAAGGTCTTCTATTTAGGACCCTTTTGTTGGGGCAGTTTACCTGAAAATGCCCATAGCCATGGCATTTAAAGCACTTGTTCTGGCTTGTAAGAGCTTCTTTAGCAATTTTCTTTCCCTTCCCTTTATCTTTATCCTCTCTGAGTGGAGGATCTGGTCTGATTGAACTAAGGGGAAGGTTGGAATAGGAGGTTTTGCTGGTGCAGTTGAGTAAGCCCTTCTGGACTTAAGCTATTTCTCAACCTTGACAGCAAGCTTGTAGGCATCCTCAAATGTCCAGAAAGGTTACAACTCAACCCTTTTCAAAATTATAGGATTTAACCCTCTGAGTAACATAGCAATGGTCTGCTCAGGTTCCTCTCTTAAGGCACACCAGATCTGTAAGTGCTCAAATTCTCTAATGTATTCCTTAACCTTCATGCTTCCTTGCTGAAGTGAAGTGACCTTCAAGTATAGTTCTTGCTTATAGGTAGCTGGTGGGAACCTCTTACCCATATATTTTGTTAGTTTAACCCAGGTTTTTATCTTAGATTTTCCTTCCAAGGGTCTGGTTCTCTTTAGATTCTCATACCAGAGTGAGGCATACTGTTTTAACTTTAAAACAACAAGCTTAATTGCCTTTTCCCTAGAATGTCTTTTAATCTCTATGATGCTTTTCATAGCTTGAATCCATTCTAAGTAATGTTTAGGTTTTGTACTCCCATCAAACTCAGGTGCCTCTATTATGAGGTCCTTGAGATCATCCCTATGCACTCTCCTTCTGGGTCTGACATCCCCATTAGAAGAACTGCTGCCATAGTGGGAATTATTAGAAGGATCAGAACCATCAGGGGGTCCTGAGGTGGTTCCTTATCCCTTCCGCTTGGTTTATTCATAAGCTACTGGATTTGGGCTACGAGTGCTCCGATGTTTTCTTGCATTTCCCGAATGGCTCTATCCGTTCTAAGTTCATGAGCTTGTTCTAGAGAAAAACCTCTAAGAACTCTTACAGGTTGTTAAGGAGGAGGGAAAGTGTTTTTCCTCTCAGCCATGCTTGTCCAAGGCAAGGAATGGGTCTGCTGTGGCTGTCTATGGAGCTTAGGTGCTTTGTGGTTGGTCTGCGTTTTGCTTGTAGGGTCCTTTGTAGCTGAATAATAAGTCTCAGACTGAAAGGCACGAGAACTTAACTAACTACGAAGTAACAAGAGCAGCAAACAGAAGAAACTCACCAAGGATCAAGGTTGGGCTCAGATACCAAATGATGTATGCTGAACTGGAAACTTGGCATGAACCAGAAGCAAGCAACTTAACATGGAAGATATTATAATACCCTAACCCCTCGTAGTCGTAGGTCTTACCAATAACAGCTTCAAGGATCGTCGACTAGCCCCACAAATCACCACAAGCCTTTTCGGCGTGCTTCATCCTCGCTCACACGTAGCCTGGAAAACTTCCCAAGAGGTTACCCATCCTAAGATTGCAAAGCATGCACGCTTAACTGTAGAGTTCTTAAGAGCAGGCTTCCTAAAAAGAATGGTGCACTTTCAGTGATATAAGTAGTCACTTTGATTCTTTTCAGCCACACTCAGGGTGTTACGATCACCCCCACTTGAAGCGCACAACGTTCTCATTGTCCCTCACTAACCGACCAAATTACGACTCCTCTTGACTGACGGTCCACACCCAGTATCTTTGATCTGCTAGGTGACTGCCCATGGGCTCTCCATCCACTGGCGCAGCTCACGGTCACGAGTCGGCTCTGATACCATCTATAATGCCCCGATCATTCTCGATCGCGGGTCTTACCAATAATGGCTTTAAGGATCGTCGATTAGCCCACAAATTGCCACAAGCCTTTCCGACGTGCTTCGTTCTCGTGCGCATGCAGCCTGGAAAACTTCCCAGGAGGTCACCCATCCTAAGATTGCTCCCCAGCAGGCATGCTTAACTGTGGAGTTTTTAAGAGTGGGCTTCCCGAAAAAAAGGTGCACCTTTGGTGATATAAGTAGTCACTTTGATCCTTTTAAGCCACGCTCGAGGTGTTACAGATATGATCTCGAATAAAGGAGAATGGCTAACCAGAACTGAAGATCCACCACCAACCTCTCTAAAGCTATGCACCAGATGATTAGATAAAGGATCCACTCCTAAACACCACCAGAATAGGCTAAACCTTAGAGAGATTTAATAAAACTTCACTTAAACTAGCAAGGGGCATTTCATATATCAATAATTTACCGTTTGCAAGTAAGAACGAGGCTTATATCCTCAACCTTAATCAAAGGATCAATGGCTGTAAATGAAACTAACCAAAATAAGCAAATCAGTTTGAATCTAAAATAGCTTAAAACAGCACATAAGCTTGATCTGTGACACCTAAATCTATTACTAATCTCTAATAATGCGGTGTCAAGCTCTCGTGGCATCTAGGTATAGGACAATGATGACCTTGGGAGAGCAAGAATAGACATTAATCAAGTGATTAGCCTAGCATTCAGCAAAATACAACACCCTGAAATCCATTGGATGAAAGGGCATTTCCTCAATGTTTGTGCTGGTTAAAGCCAGATGCTAGCTAACTTGAATCTGCAACTTGAGGGCCTTATTTGATAAATATTTAGACACATTTTTATGCCCTTAAACATGCCAAAATGAGCTGCCAAGCTAGGGATAAAATTTGCCTTTTGAAACTGCTACTGCTAATGCTGACTGTGTTCAGTGACAAAACCAAGCAACCTCTATCATTTAGGAGCTAATTATGAGCTAGCAAATGAGCTAGGTTACTGATAAAAATGGGGCTGAAACCCTTTGACAAAATGAGCCATTGAAAGCTAGAGAATCAACTAAGAAGGCACTAACTTAGGTTGATCTTTATTGGACGGCAATGAATTAAGGCTGCTGGCTAGCCTCAAAATGACTCCTTGTTGCTTGTGAGAATACTCATGGTGTCTAGCATAGTAGGGACCTCCCCAAGTTAGCTTCCAAATGGAGCTAAATGCCCTCCTAGAACAGGCGTTGGTGGTGATCAGTGATCAAACTCTTTCCTTGCTCAGATTGAGGGTCTTGAACTGAGGCTTGATCTGCATCACCTTGGAAACCACTCGAAACTCTCTCCAAAAGAAGCATTTCTTCCTCATCATCTTTCTACTCGACTTCTTGAGTTTCCTCTTGATTCTCCTCATGATAAGCTTTCTTTTCCTCATTCTCTTCCTCCTTTACTGCCTCCCATTCGGCCAAAGTAATGACCCTTTGATTTGTGCAGTCCATAGCTATGTGTCCAAATCCGTGACACTTGAAAAATCTACTAGCGCCAAAAGGAGTAGGTGTGAACCTACTTATTAGGGGTAGGCCATGCGGTGGAGTTTGGCTTTTTTGTGGGGTGGAAGGAATAGGTACCATGGGTATGGGGAAAGAAATAGGACTCCCCTTGTTAAAGGGCTGATGCTAGGATGGGGGTTTTGGAAACTCACGTTTGAAAGGCCTTGATTTCCTTTGCCGCTCAACCTTGTGAGCCAGGACACAAACTTCATCAAAGGTGACGTATTGTTGCAATTCCATCACATTAGCATACTTAGGTTTAAGACCTGCTAAGTACCTAACAATAGTTTGCTTTTTGGTTCTTCAGTGTCACACTTAATCAGGAGTTTCTCAAACTCATGTGTGTATTCCTCAACGTTCAAGTTGCCTTAGGTAAGGTTATGAAGTTGGGCATAGCTATCTTGGATCCAAGTTAGGGGTAGAAACCATGACTTTAACTTGGCTTTCATCTTCTCCCAAGTGCTGATTTTGCTCTTTCTACTCCTCACTCTCTTAGCACATAGGTTAATCCACCATAATGAGGCGTACTTCCTGAGCCTAAGAGAAACCAACTTGACTTTCTTATCTTTAGAAACATCCTTATATTCAATGATGCATTCAACTGAGTGTAACCATTCTGGAAACACATCTAGATCAAGTTTACCTTCAAATTGAGGGATTTTAACACTAAAATCATTACATTCAGTGGGCTATCTTCATTCTCTTCTTACCCTACTTAGTGGTTCTTCCTCATTAGAAGAACTCACAATGTTGCTTGCTGCCTCATTCTCCTCACCATGATCAAAACCGGTGCGATTAGCTTGTATCTTTTACTTTTGTTTCATGAATTTGCCAAGCGACCTTCTCAAATTCTCATTTTGAGCTTTGGGTTCTTGATTAGAATCCTTAAGTTCTTGATTTGAGGTTGAAATAGCATGGTTGTTCTTTAAAACAATGTTAATTTTCTGTTCCAAACTCATACTTGCGCTTATGGTGAATCCGGGTTGCGTTTGGGAATGAATCTGGAAATTTGGGGATGGTTTCAAGGCCAAGGAGAAATTTAGCTCTAATACCAAAGTTGATATGCCGACACCCCAATTCAACTCACAATTAGAAGGGGAATGTAAGTTAGCCACGTTCAAAGAGAACTTAAGCTTGAATTAGGATGAAACTGAATGAATAATGATAGAATGTGGTGTATCTAAACTGATTCTTGGATATAGAAATGACCACCAAGATCATCCTTAGGGCCCTTAACCTTGATTCAGATACAGAAACACCACATAAACAAGAGTTAATGGATATCAGCCCAAGCAATCCTCAATTAGCCCTAATCATTTTTTTAAACCTATGCACAAGCTGATTTTGTGCATTCAATGTCCAAAAGCTCTAGGAGGTTTAGAGCCTTTTCCTTTTGTTAGGATTTTAATTAACATTCTAAACTTTCAAACCATGCAAAAAGAGTCAAGTCAAGTCAAATTTAGTTTGGAAAATCCAATCCCTAAACTAAACTGTTCTAGTTTACGCCATTTTTGAACCTGTTTTAGTTTTAAGTTGATTCGTCAGCTTAAACTTAATGTACCATTGATTTGTTTACTAACAGAGTTCATTAAAATTCTAATAAACTTAATTATGCAATTAAATTAGCTTGAAGTTAAGTATTTTTGTCCAAAATTTCAAAGCACAAAACAGCCCCTACAGTTTTTAATCCCATAGTAATGCCCGATTTTGTGCCATAAATTACCTAAGCATTCGAAAGGTTTATGATGGAGATCCCTCAAGGACCACTAATTTGGAGGTCCAAGGCAGTCAAGGTAATCTAAATTAGTCATCAAATGTCCAAGGAATAACCCACAGTTTGCTAAGGTTAAAAACAAATTCTCCTAGGTTATTTCTAGTTTTCTGCCCAGTTTTGTTTGCTTTATTACCTAGGCCTCCTTGAGGTTTAAGTCTAAAATCGTTGCATATTTTGGTTCCTCTATGTATTAGCTACAAGCCCATGTAAAAGCATTTGGATCATGTATTGTAAATTAGTAGAAACAAGGTGATTTTTTAAACCGTGTTAGAATGCCCTAAATTCTGCCCTATTAGATTCATTAGCTAATTTATGTGTGTAAAACATTGTTTAACCTTGCCTTTTCATTAGGAGGGTTAGTAGACATCTGAAGGTTTTCCCCCGATGCTAAGGGACCCAAATCATGCCTACTAGAAGTAAGTTAAAACGGGTGCCTAAAACCAGGCAGATTAGGGTCCAACAACCCGCTTTCATGCTTGGTGTGTTTTCCCTTCCCGTTGGGTTTGCTCATCTATGTTCCTATATGGTTAGCTACTTGGGATAGGTAAAGGTACATCACCATGAGCTCCTTCTGATCTTGAGAAGTGTTTGGCGAATTAGAAGCAAGTGAAGAAATGGCACTTATTTTCTGATTGGCTACCTATAAAGGGGAGTTACTTTTGCAGCTTTTTCTCTCTTTTCCTTTAGTAAAATATTTGACTAAGCTAATCAAGTGTATTATAATTGAGGTTAGGCATTGATGTTTGTTTAACTAAACTTAAAGATTGTAATTAGCTTGGTTAAGCCTGTTTTGTACTTTGCTTAGTTTCAAGCTAGTTTTAGACTTGATTAGAGGTTTCTTAATTATGAAAAAACCTTCCAATCTCCCCCCTAGGCAGCTTGTACATTTTTATAAAGGCTTAAAAGCCTCATTTTATAATCAGCTTGTTTATTATCTTGAATGAATTGACATTGGGCTTTGCTCCATTGGAAAACGAAACACTTAATTTGCTTATCCTAATTTAGGCCGAATCGCGTGGCATTCAAGCGAGTCTTAATCCTTGATTTGGTGGCGTTTCTGTATCCTTATCAAGGCCAAGGTCCCTAAACTAGTTTTTAGTAGTGATTTCTATATCTAAGAATTGGTTTAGTTTCAATCTATCCTTGTATTTGCCTTCGAATTTCATCTTGTAGTTTAGTATCCAATTAATTTGTTTTCACTTCGAATCCATTCTGAATTGAACAAGGTTCAAACTATGAGCACATACATTCCTAACCTTGATCTTGGTGGTGACTTCTATATCCAAGAATCAAGATTAGTTCTATTCTAAACCCTTATTTCAATTCGGATTTTATTAATCTCAAAGCCGCGTTCTCATTATTCTTGGTTATCTCTTGTATTCCTTTGAGTGAGAGTTGAGTTCAGTATGCTTTCCATCGTATTTGGTATCAAGGGGAAGAGTGTAAGACCCGCCTTCTTTATTTTAAGTTAACCTGGCTGTCTTATCTTCTACGTTATAAAAATCTTATTTTTATTAACTATACGAGTTAAATTATTACTGATGCGCTTATGTGAACGATAATTTTATTAAAAAGAATGTTTTCGTCACTATTAATATTATTATCATTATTAGTTTTGAAAATCTTTCGATAATTTTTAGCATGCGTTAATATATATTATTAACGAGTACTAAATCGAGTAGGAACCAGAGTACGACTAGCTGGTCAACCTTTGAATTGGTTTTGAAATCGAACCTTGACGTATTTGAGAATGAATAATCAATGAAGGGTCGTGTTATCAATTTAGGTTTAGAATAAGACGTTCGAGATTGGACTAGCTAATTTAGTTGATATGCTAGCTTGAAACGAAAAGATAAAGATAAAAAGGGCAAAGCCTCTTTCTCCTGCTCCTTTCTACAAACGCACGACAGAGAGAGAGAGAGAGGAGGGGGTGGTTTCTCAAACCCTAACCCCGCAAACCCCAACCACTAGAGAGAGTGGAGGGCCGAGGGATGCCGACGACTGGCGGCCGACCACCGTCGCGCCTGGTGCGACCCCCCGGTACTGCTCCCTGGCGAAACACGCAGAGAAGGTGAGAGAGAGAGTGAGACTGAGCGAGAGCGAGAGAGGAACGTCGGGGCGGTGGTGGGTGTGACAGCGCATAATCGACACCGGCGTGACGACCAGGCATCATCGGCAAGGTGTTTCCGGTGAGGGTCGAGGTCTGCAACGGGGCTAGAAACGGGCGGGAGAGGCTAGTTCGAAGATGATGTTTGGGCAGTGAATTAGGAGGCCTGAAATTCAGCTTCAAATGTTCCCAGTTAGCCCAGGAATCGAGTCCTCTAGCTTGGCGTCCAGGTGGGTGTTTCTCACCTCCTAAGTACTAGTAATTTCGAAATTATTTTAACCCTTAAGTTGTGACGCATGTCAGTTTAGGTTTAGTCAGATTAATTAAGAATATGCATGTCCTGTTTTAGATGAATTTAGTTTAAATCGATGCATGTTAGTTTAGTTAGCTCATGCCTGAAAGTGATTTCGAAATAACCTAATGATGCTTCAAATCAATATAGGTTAATTTAGTTAACTAACGCTTGAAAATGGTTTCGAATCGATATATGTTAGTTTAGTTAATTAGCGCTTGAAAATAGCTTCGAATCGATATATGTTAGTTTAGTTAATACATGCTTATAAGTCGGTTCGAAATAATATACGAATACTTCGAATCGATGCCCGTTAAGTTAACTAATTCATGCTTGAAAACGAGCTCGAAATGAACTAAGAATGCCTATATTCGATGCATGCTAAGTGGCTTGGTTCGTGCTTAAAAGTAACCCTGGAAACGACTTAAACATATTCTGAAGATACTTGTATAATTAGTTAATTCATACCTGAATAGTAACTTCAAAGTGATATGTGAGCACTTAGAATCAATGCTTGAATAGTTAGTTAATTCATGCCTGATTAAAAGCTTCAGAATAACATGTTAACACTTCGAATCGATGCATGTATAGTAGCTAATTCATTCCAGAATAGTAGCTTGAAAATATCATATGAACACTTGAAATCAATGCTTGTCCATTTAGTTAAATTATGCTTGAAAAAGAAATGAAAATAGCATGTTACCTTCTTTTATGAAATATGAATGCATTAAGATTCATGCCTTGATTAGTTTAAGTTGGTTCGTAAGCATTATTTCAAGCTAAGGCAATAGATGTATATGTATACATTGTTGTATATATGCTTGCGGTAATGCACCGCTGGCTGGTGCTATTTGCTCACGTAAGTACCAAAGCCCTATTGCACATTTCTTTATAAGCTTTCATGATAATATGCTATGGTTATATAGTTGAAAACCGAGATAGTGGTCGGATGGCTTGAGGTTGAACTAATGAGAGTTTTGAGGTCCTTCGTGGCCGGTGTTGCGTGAGGAGGGAGCCTAGGCTGTGTTTAACCGCAATCGTGTGGATTGTGAGGCTATGTGTGGCTTGCTCTGTTGAACTGATTATGAAGTGCTTGAATGTGTTACGTGAAAACTCTCTTTCTTTTCATGTCATTAAGTTTCATCTTACGAGTAAGGGTGTGTTTGAAAAAGAAAGCTTTCATGGTTGTAACTAATAGTAGCCATAACTATTAGCAATCGATGGCCTATTTTAAATATATGAATACAGTTTTGGGAGTGAACTCACTTGAACGGGGGAATCCCTAAGGAATTTAAATAAAAAGATAGTGTGATGTATGAAAAAGGATTTCGCTGTGAGAGGCAGCAAACTTATTAGCCGTTATGACCCATATACTTTAAATTGGCTAAGATAATATGCTTTGGACAATATGATATGAATAATGTTAGCCTAGGGGATAAGTCCTAGTACTAGGAAACCCTAGAACAACTTGACGAGGGTAATGGTCCAATATGTTATATGTAGTCGTCCTGGGAGTAAGAGCTTGAGTGTTAGCATTAGGTCTCACTATGGGGTTTGAGAATATATCTCACCCAATTAGCACCTTGTAATGATCTTATGTCAGATGTATTTTCGTAATAAGCAAAGAGAAGCAGTTGGCATTTTGCAATTTTAAGTGTTTCAAAAGAAAGAAAGTTTCAAGGGCCATTAAGAGGCCAGGTGAATGAAATGTGAAAAGCTTATAAGGGTCATGATGCGACCAATACAAAAGAGATTTCTTTTAAAGAAAATGAGCCTCAAAGAGGCTAATAAAAGAGTTTTTATAGGCCTCAAGAGGCTAAGCAAAGTGGTTTCAAGAAAAGAAGGAAAGCTTTCTGTGCATGTTTTGTGCATTTCTTATGAGCGAAATGTGAATGAGTTTTGAAATGTGTGTATCCTATGAATACCCTATGAATGAGATTTCAAGTAAGACTAAGCAACGTGTTTACACAAAAAAGAAAGATCCCGATGTGCACCCCATGCACATCTTATGAATGAGCAATCTAGTTTGAATGACATCTCGAACATAGGATGGCCATATCCTTATAATGCATCAAGCATATGAGTCTGAATGTACATGTTTAGCTAAAGAAAGCTCCTTGTATAATCTCTGCTTCATGTGTTTAAGCATCTCATATGAGTGAATTAGATAGATAAAGCATAAATCACAAATCACATCACATAACCTATGAAAGAAAGTTCTGTGCTTAGCCCTCGTTGCTTGCTTATGTGATTTGAGTGCTTCGAAGTTTCTCCTTAGCCTGGTATTTACCCCCACACTTCCAGGATCATTCCCAAACACAATCCAAACACAAATCCCTGGTCTGTTCTAAACTAGCCAGTTACACTATGAGTTCTAGTATGAGTTCGGAAGAAAATTTTGAAGCTGTAATGAAGAACAATCAAGCTATTTTTGCTTCTAACCAGTAGCTTCAAGAGTCTAATAAAAAACACAAAGCTCAAAACGAGTAAGATGAGGCAGCAAGTAATTCTTTGAGTTTTTCTAATGAGAAAGAGCCTCTAAGGAGAATAAGGAGAGAACAAAGGAAGCCTATTAACTCCAATGATTTTAGAATTGAAATCCTAGAGTTTAAAGGCAAACTTGATCCGGATGAGTTTCTTAAGTGGATGTATACTGTTGAGAGCATCTTTGAGTACAAAGAAGTACCTGAAGACAAGAAGGTTAAACTACTTGCTCTCAGGCTAAGAAAGGATGGCTCATTATGATGGGCTAACTTATGTTCTAAGAAGGCTAGAAATCGCAAAAGCAAGATTAAAACTTGGGAGAAGATGAAGTCTAAACTCAAGTCACGGTTTCTACCACCAACCTACATCCAAGATAGCTACTCTCAACTTCATAATCTCACACAAGATAGCCTCAATGTTGAAGAATGCACATGTGAGTTTGAAAAGCATAGTTAGATACTTCGGAGGGCTAGAGCCTAAGTATGCTAATGTGGTGGAGTTGCAACAATTTGCCACTTTTGATGAGGTATGTGTTCTTCCTCATAAACTTGAGCAACAAAGAAAAGCCAAGCCTTTCAAGCATGAGTTTTCTAAGCCCACACCCCGGAACTAACCTTTCAATGTGGGGAGTTTCAACCTCTTTCCAAAACCTACAGTTCCCCCACCATCAACCCTAGTAAAAACCTCAGCCCCACTATATAGCCAACCACCTCAAAATAGACCTAAACCCATTCCTAAGGGCATCCAAAGATGTTTTAAGTGCCAAGGATTTGGACACTTGGCTTTGGATTGTATAAACTAAAGGGTCATCACATTAGCCAAGTGCGAGGCCATGGAAGAGCATGATATTGAGAAGGATAATGAGGTTGATCTTGAGGAAACTCTGGAGGAGGTAGTAGTAAAAGCTGACGAGGGTAAACTGCTTCTTTTAGAATGAACTTGGAATGATTTAAAAGAAGATAAAGATGAACAAAGGTTTCACTCCAGTCGCATAGTTCACTGTAAGTTATGCTCATTGATTATTGATAAAGGAAATCATGCTAATGATGTTCCCCTTGGCAAAGTTAATCTCCCTACTTCTGCTTATGATTTTTCTGAACTCCACAAACTATAAAAAGAACTAGAACATTCTAATTTCTTTCTGACTTTTAATGAGCCACATTTTTTTATCAAATAGTGAGCCACTTTTAAAGACCCCATAGCATGAGCACAAACCCTTTAAAGAGTGGATTTTGAATGTTCAAAAGAAACTAGAATGTCCCTTACCAAATCACCCTGTAGCTTATGTATGCTGAACCTTGCAAGCCTAGATTTTTAATAAGCTAGCAACTCAACATGGAAGATATTAACTGGCCTAAAGGAAGTGTTTCCACCAACCAGAACTACAGGATTCACCACTAAGCCCCTTAAAGCAAACTGCGCCAGGAGTTTAGATAAAGAATCACTCTCAACATCACCTGAGTAGGCTAAAGTTAGAGAGATTTTGAGAGGTTTTTGCTTGAACCAGCAAAAGAAAGGCTTTCATTCATAATAATCTGAGTATTACAAGTGGAGACAAGCCTTAAATACTTAGTTACAATTAAAGGATCAATAGCCATAACTGATTCTAGCCAAAATAAGAAAACAGATTTGAACTTAAACTAGCTTAAAATAGTAGCTAGCTGGATTCTTAACACCTAAACTCTTTGATTATCTCCATTACTGAGGTGTCAACCCTTAATAGCACCAAGGTACCCGCTAATGATGGCTTTAGGAGGAGTTCTGCAGCTGATCACATAGAGCTAACCCGTCCTGCCAGTCAAATACAGGACACTGAAATCCAAAGGATAAAAGGGTATTTCTTACATTCTGGTGCTGGTTAAAAGCTAATGCCAAAGGATCTAAATCTGCAACTTTAGGCCCTTGTTGGATAAATATTTGGACACCTTTCTAAGCCCTTAGACTTGCCAAAATGAGCTGCTAAGTTAGGGGATAAAATTCTCCCTTTAAACTGCTACTGCTGTTGGTGCCAGAATTAATGCCAGGACAAAAATTAGGTAACCTTTATCATTTAGGAGCTGATTATGAGTTCATAAATGAGTTAGGGTACTGATCAAAAGGGATTGGATTCCTTGGCATGCATGTGTTACTGGAAGTAGCCAAAAATAACCTGAAACATGCTGACTACAGGTTGTTCATTATTTGAACTAAACTGAACTAAGGCTGCTATTTGAGCCATAAAAAGACTTGGCTTGGCTAGAAGTGATGCTAGGGTGTCCAGTAAAGCAAGGACCTCCCTAAAATGGCCTCCAAACTGAATTGCACTGCCTCACAGAAAAGGCCTTATTGGTGGCAGAGTAGCATGGTCTTCTCTGGTCCAGGAAGAGGGTCTTGTTCTAACCCTTGGTTTGCATCATCCTCCCCTCCTTTGAGAGAATTTGCCTTAAAATCCGCAAAGTCAATTTCATCCTCCACATAGGGATCAGATCACCTACATTGAAGATGGCTGAAATAGCCATGTCTCATGGGAGTTCCAGTTTATAAGCATTGGCTCCCACCCTAGCTAGAACCTTGAAAGGTCCATCCCCTCTAGCCATTAACTTGCTTTTCCTCCTGGTGCAACCAAACAAGGTCTCCAGGCTGAAACTCCATGCCTTTCCTGTTCTTATTGGCCTTGGTTTTATAGGCTTCATTAACCTTCTCAATATGGGCTCTAATCTGCTCATGAAGCTTCTTCATTTCCTTGGCCCTCTTTTCAGCCTCAAAGCTAACCTTACAGTTAGTAGGGGGAGGAATAAGGTCAATACGAGTCAGGGGATTAATCCCATATAATGCCTCAAAAGGTGAACAACCAGTAGCTTTAGTTAGTGTTCTATTGCAAGCAAATTCAGCATAGGGAAGCTTGAGATTCCATTCCTTCAAATTCTTCTAGACCATAGTTATAAAGAGGGTGGACAAGGTCCTGTTGTTGACCTCAGTTTGGCCATCAGTTTGCGGTTGGCAAGTGGTACTGTACAAGAGCTTGGTACCCAACAAATGCCACAAACTTCTCCAAAAATGAGATAAAAACTTGGTGTCCCTATCACTTACAATGGTCTTGGGGACTCCATGCAATCTGATGATTTCTCTAAGGTACAAATCAGCAATGTGAGAGGCATCCTCAGATTTGTGACATGCCACAAAATGAGCCATTTTGGTAAATCTGTCTACCACCATCATAACTGAATCTTTACCTCTCTGGGTTCTAGGTAAAGCAATAATAAAATCCATACTAACATCTTCCTAAGGCCATAACGGGACAGGAAGGGGTGTATAAAGACCCTGGTGAAATTGGCTCTTAGCTTTATGGCAAATAGAGCATCTGGACACCACTTTATACACATCTTCCCCCACTTTTGCCCAATGAAAATGCTCTCTCAAAATGTCCAAGGTCCTGTTCATCCTAAAATGCCCAGTAAGTGACCCTCCATAGGCCTCTCTCACCAGCAGCTCCCTCAATGGACATGCTGGACTACACAGTTTATTCCCCTTGAACAAAAATCCATCGTACATCACATAAGGCCCTTGAGTTGGGGTGTTGCTTACTAACTCCTGAAAAGCTGGGTCTTCAAGGTAATAGGCCTGAATAGACTGCAATCCCAGTGGCTTTGCACCTAAAATAGAGATCAAAGCATATCTCCTTGACAGTGCATCTGTTACTACATTCTCAGTTCCCTTCTTGTGCTTGGCAGAAAAGCTAAAAGCTTGCAGGAACTCGACCCATTTTACATACCTTGCATTGAGCTTAGGCTGACCATTAAGATACCTTAATGCTTGGTGGTCTGAATGCAGGACAAAGGCCTCAGGTCTCAGGTAGTGACTCCAGTGACTTAAAGCTCTTACTATGGTATAGAATTCTTTGTCATAGGTTGAGCAGTTGAGTTTTGGACCACTAAGCTTTTCACTGAAGTAGGCCAGGGGCTTCTTAAGTTGGGTAAGAACAGCTCCAATGCCTACCCCACTCGCTTCACACTCTACCTTAAATAATTCTTCAAAGTTAGGTAAGGCTAGGATTGGTGCCTCACATAACCTCTACTTAATGGTCTCAAAAGCTTTCTGTGCTGCTGGAGACCAGGAAAAGCTTCCCTTCTTCATGCATTCAGTAAGAGGAGCCATGATTGTACTGAAATCCTTGATAAATCTTTTGTAAAAGGAAGCCAACCCATAGAAACTTCTGACTACAGTGACTGAGGTAGGTTCTGGCCAGGATTTGATCACTCCGACCTTGACTTCATCCACTTGAATACCATCACCAGAAACCACATATCCAAGGAACTCACAAGAAACCACATATCCCCCAAGTCAATTTCATCCTCCGCATAGGGACTCAGATCACCCACATCGAAGGTGGCTGAAACAATCATGCCTCTTGGGAGTTCCAGTTTGTAAGCATTGGCTCCCACCCTAGCTAGAACCTTAAAAGGTCCATCCCCTCTAGCCATTAACATGCTTTTCCTCCTGGTGGGGAACTTTTCTTTTCTGAGGTGCAACCAAACAAGGTCTCCCGGCTGAAACTCCATGCCTTTCCTGTTCTTATTGGCCTTGGTTTTATAGGCTTTATTAACTTTCTCAATATGGGCTCTAATATGCTCATAAAGCTTCTTTAATTCCTAGGCCCTCTTTTCAGCCTCAAAACTAACCTCACAGTCAGTAGGAGGAGGAATAAGGTCAATAGGAGTCAGGGATTAATCCCATATAATGCCTCAAAAGGTGAACAACCAGTAGCTCTAGTTGGTGTTCTATTGTAAGCAAATTCAACATGAGGTAGCTTGAGATCCCATTCCTTCAAATTCTTCTGGACCATGGTTCTAAGGAGGGTGGACAAGGTCCTGTTGGTGACCTCAGTTTGGCCATCAGTTCATGGATGGCAAGTGGTACTGTACAAGAGCTTGGTGCCCAACAGATGCCACAAGCTTCTCCAAAAATGAGATAAAAACTTGGTGTCCCTATCACTTACAATGGTCTTGGGGACTCCATGTAATCTGATGATTTCGCTAAGGTATAAATCAGCAATATGAGAGGCATCATCAGCTGTGTGACATGTCACAAAATGAGCCACTTTGGTAAATCTGTCTACCACCACCACAACTGAATCTTTACCTCTCTAGGTTCTAGGTAAAGCAACAAAAAAATCCATACTAACATCTTCCCAAGGCCTTAATGGGACAGGAAGGGGTGTGTAAAGACCTTCGTGAAATTAGCTCTTAGCTTTATAGCAAATAGAGCATTTGGACACTACTTTATGCACATCTTCCCCCATTTTTAGCCAATGAAAATGCTCTCTTAGAATATCCAAGGTCTTGTTCATCCTAAAATGCCCAACAAGTAACCCTTCATGGGCCTCTCTCACTAGAAGCTCCCTCAATGGACATGCTGGAATACACAGTTTATTCCCCTGGAACAAAAATCCATCGTGCATCACATAAGGCCCTTGAGTTGGGGTGTTGCTTACTAACTCCTAAAAAGCTGGGTCTTCAAGGTAATAGGCCTGAATAGACTGCAATCCCAGCAACTTTGCACCTAAAACAGAGATCAAAGCATATCTCCTTGGGAGTGCATCTGCTGCTACATTCTCAGTTCCCTTCTTATGCTTGGCAAAAAAGCTTAAAGCTTGCGGGAACTCGACCCATTTTGTATGCCTTGCATTGAGCTTAGGCTGACCATTAAGATACCTTAATGCTTGGTGGTCTGAATGCAGGACGAAGGCCTCAAGCTTCAAGTAGTGACTCCAGTGACTCAAAGCTCTTACTATGGCATAGAATTCTTTGTCATAGGTTGAGTAGTTGAGTTTTGGACCACTAAGCTTTCCACTAGAGTAGGCTAGGGGCTTCTTAAGTTGGGTAAGAATAGGTCCAATGCCCACCCCATTGGCATCACACTCTACCTCAAATAATTCATCAAAGTTATGTAAGGCTAGGACTGGTGCCTCACATAACCTCTACTTGATGCTCTCAAAAGCTTTCTGTACTGCTAGAGACCAGGAAAAGCTTCCCTTCTTTATGCATTTAGTAAGAAGGGCCATGATTGTACTGAAATCCTTGATAAATCTTCTGTAGAAGGAAGTTAACCCATGAAAACTTCTGACTGCAGTGACTGAGGTAGGTTCTGGCCAGGATTTGATCGCTCCAACCTTGGCTTCATCCACTTGAATACCATCACAGTTTCTAGCTTTTAAGGGTGGTGAAAACTTGCTTGAGGTGCTGAATGTGATCAAGCCCAGTCTTGCTGCATACAAGTATGTCATCAAAATATACAACCACAAATAGACCTATGTATGGCCTAAGCACTTCATTCATCAACCTCATGAAGGTGCTAGGTGCATTAGATAACCCAAATGGCATGACAAGCCATTCATAAAGCCCTTACTTTGTTTTGAAAGCAGTTTTCCACTCATCCCCTTGTCTCATTCTGATATGATGATAGCCACTCCTTAAATCTATCTTGGAGAAGATCTTGGAACCATGAAGCTCATCCAACATGTCATCAAGTCTAGGGATAGGATACCTATACTTGATTGTAATATTGTTGATGGCTCTACTGTCTACACACATCCTCCAACTGCCATCTTTCTTTGGCACTAACAAGGCTGGGACTGAGCATGGACTCATGCTTTCCCTTATATAACCCCTATCAATCAGCTCCTGAACTTGCCTTTGCAGCTCCTTGGTTTCAGTTGGGTTGCATCTGTAGGCAGGCCTGTTAGGTAATGGGGCTCCAAGGAGTAGATCAATCTGGTGCTCTATACCCCTTTAGGAGGGAGGCCAGAGGGTAAGTCTTGGGGAAAAACATCCTTAAACTCCTTTATCAAGGGCGGAACAGAAGGGTGTAGGGTTGCTGGATCAGAGTTAGGAGCAGATTCCAACATTAGTACAACAAACATAGGCTTCCGCTTGGTAATAGCCCTATCCACTCTTCCCCTATTGACAAGCAAGGCACTCTTCTTGTGTGTATCCCTTCCAGTTTTAGGTTTATGTGTTTGGTTAGGGGGTAAAGGGGTCAACGTCATCTTCTTACCCTTCAGTTTGAAGGAATAAGTGTTGGATTGGCCAAGGTGAATGACATTCCTATCAAACTGTCAAGGTCTGCCTAGAAGCAAGTGGCAAGCATCCATTAGCAAGACATCACACAAAACCTCATCTTAATATTCACCAATTGAAAAAGGAACCAAAGTTTGCTTGGAAATCATTACCTTATTGCCTCTCTTGAGCCATTACAAGGTGTAGGGTCTAGGATGAATGATTGTGGCCAGGTTCAGTTTGCTAACCATTTCAGTAGAAGCTACATCTATGCAGCTACCCCCATCTATAATCAGGTTGCATGTTTTGTTGGCTACCTTGCATCTGGAGTGGAATATTTGCTCCCTTTGGTTGGCTTCTGGTGGGGCTTTAGTAGCATAACGGACCCTTTTAATCAAAAGCATCTCACCCTCTTCAGGTGGTAGGTAAGAAGTCTCACCCTCTTCAGCAGATTCTTCCTCCTCATCCTCCTCTACCTCCATGTGATATAGTTCTTCAATCTCTCTAATTATGAGTGTTTTCTATTAGGGCAATCTGCTTAAAAGTGGCCATAGCCATGGCACTTAAAAGATTTCTTCTGGGTCTTAGGAGTGTCCTTGGCAATCTTTTTTCCCTTCCCCTTGTCCCTGTCATCCTTAGGGGTAGGTTCTAGCTTGTATGAATTGAAGGTCTTCACTAGTACAGCAGGCTTAGGAGGGGCAGAAGGGTAAGGCCTCCTAGATTTAAGCTATTTTTCAACCTTAATAGCTAGCTTGTAGGCATCTTCAAATGTCCAGAAAGGTTGTAACTCAACCCTTTCTAAAATTGCAGAGTTCAAGCCTTTGAGAAACCTGGTAATGGTTTGTTCAAGTTCTTCCCTCAGGGCACACTTGATCTGCAATTACTCAAATTCCTAATGTATTCTTCAACCTTCATGCTCCCCCTTTGCAAGGAAGTGACTCTCAGGTACAGCTCTTGCTTGTAAGTGGATGGCAAGATCCTTTTGTTCATATACTTCTTCAATTTAACCCAAGTTTTGATCTTAGGTTTGCCTTCTAAGGCCCTAGTTCTCTTCAGATTCTCATACCAAAGTGAAGCATATTGCTTCAACTTCAGGATAGCAAGCTTGAAGACCTTTTCTCCAAAATAGCCACTGATCTCTATGATCCTTTCCATGGCTTGAATCCATTCTAAGTAATCTTCAGGCTTTAAACTTCCATCAAATTCAAGGGCCTCTATTCTGAGGTCCTTAAGGTCATACCTATGCATTCTCCTTCTCCTAGGCCTAGAATCTCTAGTGGAAGATTCACTACCGTACTGAGAATCAGGAGGGGAATCAGAACCTACAGGAGGGTCCTGAGGTGGTTCCCTTTCTCTTCCTCTAGGCTGATTCATGAGTCGTTAAATTAATTTGAGCAGTAAGAGTTCTGATACTTTCTTGCATTTGCAGAATAGCTCGATCTCTCCTAAGTTCATGAGCCTGTTCTAGAGAGAGACCTCTAGGAACTCTCATAGGTTGCTGAGGTGAAGAGGAAGTGTTTTCCCTCTCAGCCATACTGTTGGGGTCAGGGAAATTACGATGCTGTAGCTATTTGAGGGGTTTGGTTCTTTGTGGTTAGACTTGTGTTTGGATAGGCAAGGTTCTTTGTGGTTGAATAACAAGTGAACGAGGCTGGAAAAGAAAGCAGCAGAGAGTAACAGAAGCAACTCACTAAGAATCAGGTTAGGCTCTGATATCAGCTAATGTATATTGAACCTTGCAAGCCTAGATTGTTAACAAGCTAGTAACTCAACATAGAAGATATGAACTAGCCTAAAGGAAGTGTTTCCACCAACCAGAACTGCAGGGTTCATCACTAAGCCCCTTAAAGCAAAATGCACCAGAAGTTTAGATAAAGAATCACTCTCAGCACCACCTAAGCATGCTAAAGTTAGAGAGATTTTGAGAGGTTTTTGCTTGAACCAGCAAAAGGAAGGCTTTCACTCATAATAATCTGAGTATTACAAGTGGAGACAAGCCTTAAATACTCAGTTACAATCAAAGGATCAATGGCCATAACTGATTCTAGCCAAAATAGGAAAATAGATTTGAACTTAAACTAGCTTAAAACAGCAGCTAGCTGGATTCTTGACATCTAAACTCTTTAATTATCTCCATTACTGAGCTGTCAACCCTTAATAGCATCAAGGTACTTGCAAATGATGGTTTTAGGAGGAGTTTTGCAGCTGATTACATAGAGCTAACCCAGCCTGCCAGTCAAGTACGGTACACTAAAATCCAAAGGATAAAAGGGTATTTCTTGCATTCTGGTCCTGGTTAACAGCTGATGCTAAAGGATCTGAATCTCCAACTTTAGGGCCTTGTTGGATAAATATTTAGACACCTTTCCAAGCCCTTAGACTTGCCAAAATAAGGTGCTAAGTTAGGGAATAAAATTCTCCCTTAAACTGCTGCTACTGCTGCTGACCTGCTGCTGCCAGAATTAATGCCAGGACAAAAATCAAGTAACCTTTGTCATTTAGGAGCTGATTATGAGCTGATAAATGAGTTAGGGTACTGATCAAAAGGGATTGGATTCCTTAGCATGCATGTGTTACTAAAAGCATGCAAAAATAACCTCAAACATGCTGACTGCAGGTTGTTCATTATTTGAACTGAACTAAACTGAGGCTGCTGTTTGAGCCTCAAAAAGACATGGCTTGGCTGGCAGTGATGCTAGGGTGTCCAGAAAAGTAAGGACCTCCCTAAAGTGGCCTCCAAACAGAATTGCACTGCCTCACAAAAAAGGCCTTGTTGGTGGCTGAGCAGCATGGTCTTCTCTGGTCCAGGATGAGGTCTTGTTTTAGCCCGTGGTCTGCATCAATAGCCATTTTCCAAATCCACCAAATTCAAATCAAGCAAGCTTTATTTGCTTGGTTAGTCATATTTCAGCTAAATTATAAGCAATCAATGCTTACCCATCAGATTTAAGGGTAAATCCCTCTTGGATTAACCCCCTAGGTACTCTATTTTAAGAAGGTTCAGCTTCCTCTATCCCAGCCATGGCTTACAAATAGATTCTAGGCTATTTATGGAGCTTAGGTTCTTTTGTGGCTGGATTTGTGTTTTAGCTGAATAAGGTTCTTCGTAGCTGTTGGAAATGTGGTTTGAAAATAAGGGAAGATTGCAAAACCATTGAAACAGCAAGCAAACTCACTAGGTTATGCTCCTATACCACTTTGATGCGTGGTGCCTAAGCTTAAGTAAAATGCAAGCAATGGCCTTGTTTTACAATCTGAACTTGCTCAGCTTGAACTCAGCAATGGAGTTGGAACTAAAATAGGGGGTCTGAATGGGATAACAGCCACGCCACCGCCTAAGCTAGGTTAGGAATCCACCCTCTAAATCATAAAGGCTAGGCCACCATAAATGGATTAAAGGAAACCACTCTAATCGATGGCCAGTTAAGATTGATTAAAGAGAGATTTGAGATTAGCTGAGTTTTAAATTCAGAAATGAAGGTTTTCATATCAATTCTGCTTAGAATAAGCTACCAAGGAGGCATATATACATGTCCAAGCTGGTAGCCAAGCAAGTGGGCAAGTTCCTTAACAATTTGGAAACCTTTAAACAAGCTTAAAACAAAGCTAATCACAAACTGAAATGAAGCTAAACTAATTACAATAATGTGTCTAGCTAATATAAGTTTTGATTACATTAAGTTTAAGCTTAAACATGTAGAAAACACCTCTAAAAGTAACTTGCACATGGAGGAGAGAGAAAATAGTAGGTTACTATAGGTTTCTTTTTAACTAGTAAATCAGAATGCATATGGATCTTTTCCTTTCTTCCAATTGGCCACTTGACTTCCAAAGCTGCAAACAACTCTATGATTATGTTTCTGGTCATCCAAGAAGGCAAGAAGGCAAGTAAGAAGCTCACAAAACCCTCCCCATTAAGGAAAATCGATGCAAAGTCCAAGCAGTGTATGTAGACTTAATTAACTTGATTTAACACTGATTTTGATCAAGTTAATTCTCTAATCTCCAGTTGATTTAGAATTAATTTTAATGCATGTATGGCTTACTGAAGATGTTAATAAACACTCCAAACCATTAAATTTCCCCTAAGTTAGGTTTAGGTGGACTATTTGACTCAATTGCTGAAACTAGGTTAGAAAGACCCAAAACTAGAACGATCAACTTATGGGAGTTAAATCACCTAGAAAAACTTGACTTGGCCTTGATTTCTTTGTATGGTAAGGTACCCTAGGATTTTAACTAACATCCCAAGAAAAAATATTTGCCCTAAATTTGGTCTTGGTTTGAGAACCAATCTAATTTCTAAAACTAGTCAGAATAGAGCCTAAACTATAATAGTAACAAGATGTAGCTGAACCACCATGGAGAACTTGTCTTGATTTTAATTTCTCTTCATATATTGATACCTTAGGATGTTGGCTACCATCTTAAGTAAAAATAATTTCTCTAAATCAGGTCTTCATATGAGAACCAAGCAAATTTCCAAAATTGGTCAGAATAGATCTTGAACTGCAATGGTTAACAAGATGGAGCTTAATCACCATGAACAACTTGTCATGATTTTGATTTCTCTTAGTGACTTGATACCTGGGGATGTTGGATACCATCTTGATTAAAAATATGTGTTCTAAATAAGGTTTTGGTAGGTGAAGCAACCTAATCTCCAAAACTAGGTAAAATTGGATAAAAAAACTGCGCATCAAAATATTTTGATCTGAATGAACCATTTCCACCGCATTTAGCCCAAAATAAATTACATATCACTAAAGTAAACATATTAAGCTTTCACATAAATACTACCTTGATCCAAAATCAAGCCCTCTAACTCAATGAAATGAGTTAAGCAAAACCTCTAAAATTCTAGTAGTGTTGTCAAAATTGGGTTCAACTTTAATCTTTGACTTAGAACTTGGTAAATGACCTTGGAACCCAGATAATCATAAGTTTTGAGCTACTTAAGCTGTAAAATCTTTGATCAAAATATGTGGTTACCACGTCTAATGTCGAGATAGATCAAGCAAGCAAGCAAGCTAGCGAGTAAAGGAAGACCTCACATGAGCCCTTTGCTTTGTTGTTTGCTATTGCCATGTTTAACCCTTGATGCCACACATCACTTAGTGGAGGAACAGGAGGAAGATTCTATAGAGATCATTGATGAGGCTGATGAAGGAGAAATGTTGGTCTTAAGGAGAGCTTTGAGTGGCCTTAAAACCAAGAAAGAACAACGATATAACATCTTTCACTCTCGGTGTACTGTCTAAGGTAAGGTTTTTTCATTGATCAGTGATGGAGGTAGCTGTGCCAATGTTGTTTCTCCAAGCATGGTGTGATGCCTGATTTCATTCTCTATTGGCCAGAATTACCAAGATGAGCTCTGGTGTGATGCAATCCCAATGGATACATGTCACATTCTTCTTGGTAGGCCCTAGTTATTCGATAGGAAGGTAAAGCATGATGGTTACCTTAATACCTATTCTTTTACCAAGGATGGGAAGAAGATTACCCTTGCCCCTTTAAGCCCTTCCCATATCCATAAATCAGAACCACAAAATAATCCTAGTAAGCTAATTTGTTGCTTACTTATAGAGAACCATTACTTAAGGCCTCTTATCACGAGTTTGAGGCTTTTAAGTAATGGATCCTCACCGCCCTTGAGGAACCAGAGCACTCACCTCTAAGCCATCCTTTGCTATCTCATTATTTAAGCAATTCGGTCACATATTTTAAGATGAGATACCCTCTGGCGTACCACCCAAAAGATCCATCCAACACCACATTAACCTCAATCCAGGAGCTATAATCCCAAAGAAACATGCTTACAAAATGAATCCCAAGGAGACTATGGAGATACAAATGCAAGTAGATGAACTGATCAACAAAGGGTTGGTTAGGGAGTCACTTAGCCCCCATGTTATTCCAGCCCTTTTAGTCCCTAAAAAGGATGGGAGCATGAGAATCTGTGTGGATAGCCGTACCATAAACAAGATCATCACCAAGTATAGGCATCCCATTCCAAGACTATAGGACATATTGGATGAACTTTATGGTTCCAGTGTGTTTTCTAGGATCGATTTGAGGAGTGGTTACTGTCAAATTAGGATCTGACGTATTTCCTCACTAATAAATCCATATTCAAGATTAGAATGCTTAGCTCTCTTCCTCAAGTGAATCCATACTAGGTCTCCTGGCTGAAATACCACCTTTCTCTTGTGCTTGTCTACTTGAGCTTGGTAATAGGCATTAGATTTCTCAATCCTGGCCTTGACTTCTTATGAAGCTTCTGGATTTCTTCAACTCTCTTACTGGTCTCCATACTTAGTTTCTCTTCTGAGCTTCTAGGCACGAAATCAAGGGGGCTTAATACATAGACTCCATAAACAACCTTGAAAAGAGATATCCCTGTGGTTATGCTGGGTGCCTCATTATAAGCAAGCTCAGCATAGGGAAGGGTCAAGTCCCATACTTTTGTATTCTATTTGATCAATGCTCTTAAAAGAGTGTCCAAAGTTCTGTTTGTTACTCAGTTTGGCCATCCGTTTATGGGTGGCATGTGGTACTATACTTGAGCTTGGTCCCCATCTTCTTCCATGAGGTAATCTAGAAGTGACTTAAGAACTTTGTATCATGATCAGAAACAATGGATCTAGGGATCCCATGCAATCTCATAACCTCTTTGAAGTAGAGTTCAGCAATGTAGGTGGCATCGTTGGTCTTGTTACCAGCAATAGAGTGAGTCATCTTCAAGAATCTATCTACTACCATAAAGATAGAATCCTCATTCATTTAAGTTTTAGGTAAGCCAAGGGTAAAATTCATGTTTACATCAACCCAGGGGAGGGAAGGAACTAGCAAAGGGGTGTATTACCCTTGTGGCAGTGAGTGACTCTTGGCTAATTGGCAACTAACACATCTCCTTAAGAGGTCTTTGCTCATTCCTGGCCGGAAGTAATGTTCTCTTAGCATGGCTAGGGTCTTGTTCTCTCCATATTGTCTAGCCAAAGAATGTCCACGAACTTCCCTAATTAGTAACTCATGAGTACCACATTTAGGAACATACAAACAAGTGCCCTTGAATAAGTACTTATTCTAAACCAAAAACTCTCCTTTGGGGTGTTTTCAGCAAACACAATATAACTCCCTAGAGTCCTCATCAGTAGCATAAAGGGACTTAAGATGCCTAAACCCAGAATGCAAGCATCTGGTTGAAACAATAGCAAGTGCCTCCTTGAAAGTGCATCTACTCCTTGATTGAGCTTTCCTAACTTATATTTGATAGTAAAGTGGAATGACTGGAGGTATTCCACCCATTTAGTGTGCTTGGAGTTTAACTTGCATTGACCCTGAATGTACTTTAAGGCCTCATGATCAGAATGCAAGACAAACTCACTAGCCATCAAATAATAGCTCCAATGCTCTAAACCCCTCACTGTACCATAAAACTCCTTACCATAACTGGAGTACTTCCTCCTGGAATCACATAGTTTCCCACTGAAGAAGGCTAAGGCCCCCCCTTCCTAAGTAAGGACTCCTCCTATACCCACATCAGAAGCATCACATTCAATCTCAAAAACCTAATCCAGGCAAGGTAATACTGGTATAGTGCCTCGATCAGCTTGGTTTTTACCTCCTTAAAGGCAAATTGAGCTTTTGGGATCCATTTAAAGGATGAACCCTTATGCACTTCAGTCATTGGTGCTATGATTGTACTGAAGTTTCTAATAAACCTCTTGTAAAATGTGGCAAGCCTATGAAAACTCCTCATATCATGGATGCTCTTAGACACTGGCTAAGATCTAATGGCCTCAACCATGCTCTCATCTACCTTGACTCCTTTGGTAGTCACAATGTAACGTAAGAAAGTGACTTCTGGGGAAAGAAAGTACACTTCTTTAGTTTCCTATACAACCTCTCCATTTCTAGGACCACCATAATCTGAGCCAAATGATCTTAGTGTCCTTCTTTTAACTGGCTATAGATCAAGATATCATCAAAGTATACCACCACAAATTTACTTATGTAAGGCCTAAATACTAGGTTCCATAACCTTATAAAGGTACTTGGTTTAGTTAACAAACCAAATGGCATGACTAGCCATTCATACAAACCACCTTAAGTCTTGAAAGCTATCTTCCACTCATCTCCTTCTCTGATCCTGATTTGATAGTAACCACACCTCAAATTAATCTTAGAAAACACAATGGAACCATGAAGTTCATCCAACATGCCCTCTAGCCTTGGAATAAGATGCCTATACTTGATAGTGATCTTATTTATGGCATGGATGTCCACACACATTCTCATGCTCCCATCCTTTTTAGAGAGTCTAAGGGCTTAAACAGCACAAGGGCTACGTGACTCCCTAACCAACCCCTTGTTGATCAGTTCATCTACTTACCTTTGTATCTTTATAGTTTCCTTAGGATTCATTCTGTAAGTAGGCTTGTTTGGGAGTATGACTCCTAGATTAAGGTTAATGTGGTGTTGGGTGGATCTTTTGGGTGATAGGCCAGAGGTTATCTCATCTGGAAAGATGTGACTGAATTGCTCTAGTAATGACATAGTAAAGGGATGGCTTGGAGGTGAGTGCTCTGATTCCTTAAGGGTAGTGAGGATCCATTCCTTAAAAGCCTTAAACTCATGATAAGAGGCCTTAAGTGATGGTTCTCCACAAGTAAGAAACAGATCAACTTGCTGGGAGTTTCTGTGGATCTGGGAAGGGCTTAAAGGGCAAGGGTAATCTTTTTGCTATCCTTAGAGAACGAATAGGCATTCAAGTAACCATCATGCTTTATCAAATAACCAGGGCCCACCAAGTAGAATGTGACATGCATCCATTGGGACTACATCACACCAATGCTTATCTTGGTAGTCCTAGCCAATGGAGAATGAAATCAGGCACCTTGAGTTAACTTGTAACCCTTTACCTTGATTGAGCCATTAAATGATGTATGGATGGGGGTGAGTAGAAACATGGAGGTTGAGTTTCTCTACCATACTTAGGGAAACAACATTGGCATAGCTACCTCCATCAATTATTAAGGAACGCACCTTACCTTGGATTGTACACTGAGAGTGAAAGATGTTCTCTCGTTGTTCTTCCTTACTTTTAAGGCCACTCAAAGCTCTCCTTAAGCACAACATTTCTCCTTCATCAGTCTCCTTAATGATCTCCTCAAAATCTTCCTCCTATTCCTCCATTAAGCGAACCTCCTTTTCCTCCTCAATCTCCTCCTCCTTAACTACCTCCCACTCGGCCAAGGTAGATTACCTTTCTGTTTGGACACTCAAAAGCAATGTGGCAAAGACGTTGACACTTAAAACACCTCCTAATGCTCATGGGGTTAGGGTTAGGCTATTTTTGTGGGACTAGGCTTTTGGTGGAACTTGGGTTCTTTGCTTGGTGGAAGGGGGTAATGTTGTAGGTTTAGGTAGAGGGTAGGAACTCCCCTTATTAAAAGGCCGGCTCCGGGGTGGTGGTTTGGGCAGATCTCTTTTACAGGTTCTGATTTTCTCTTCTTTTTTAGCTTAATGATACAAAATTTAATCACCACTAAAAGCAAGAAAAGGAACCTAGTAGAACACTACTTGAGCTAGCCGACCCAAGCTAAAGCAACTAGGAATTTTAAGAGAGAGTATTAAGCTCAATTTGGTTTTCATTAATGTTCAAGCTGCCTTCATACATTTATAGAGGCTTCTTGTAACACCCCCAGCCCCTAGGCTAGAAGCGTTACGCTTTCCTAACTTCTTACTTAGTTCCTGGGACGAAACGGACAGAGTTTCCCCTGAAAACTGATCGTTTCCAGGCTAAACGCCTGATAATACAATCCTGTAAATTAACGGAAGCGTAAATATATAAAACATAACTCAACGGCCACACGCCGGAGTTCATAACTCGACGAGCCACCCGCTCGAAGTACACCAACCAGAATAGTTAATTAAAGCAGAAAAAGTAAAGATACAACTCAACGGTTCCCACAACCGGAGTATTGGGGTTTACATCCCAAGGCATAGCTAAATTAAACCAAAGGGACATCTAATTTAACTTGATGGTTGGCTCAGACGGCCATACAGAGCTACCTTTATACCATATGCATTACATGAACTTCAATAATCATTTACAGACCTTCATAAACTAAGAATGCATTAGATGACTTCATTAAACACGAAAGTTCCCTTCAAATGGGCACATACGATGCCTTGCAAGCAATAATACATTCCTTCCGCACTTATCTGGCTCAACTTCTTCCTGTCATAAGAAAACCTGGGGAAAAGGGGAAGGAGTAGTGGGATGAGCAACCACGCGCTCAGTGAGTGTCCCCCAACCCCCTTAAAACCAAAACCATTACAGGCAATACTATCCTTACTAGTCACATATCATGTTTTCATACTTTATTATCATAATAGATGTTCATAAGAATTCTTATGGAAATGTTACTAACCCATAAACTTCACTTAAGCACTTAAACACATTTCCAGGATTCTAAATGATCAAACGTCTTCACTAACAGGCAATTGAACACTTAGATAAGCGACGAGGCTAAGCATAGAAACTTCCTTCTATAAGCTAAGCACAGGGATCCTTCTTTTTTATTTCATTCATATAATATACATGTCACACGCATAAACACACATCAAGCATTTAAGTACCTTTAAAAATCATATTAAGCTGTATGACACCCTCGCATGTTATTCTCATATCAACATTCATTCTTTTAGGAAGAGACGCCTTCATTCATGGAATTTCAACGTGCTATATCTTTTTTTCTCATCTCATATACTTTAAGTCAGACATGTTTGATATGGATAAGGATGATGTCACATAAGATTAGAATCCGATTCAACCATACTTAAGAATCATTCGTAATGCATCCATTGAAAACTTTCCTTTAATACATAGGTTAAAAATCCACATTCAAACATGCTTGAAGATCATTTCATAACTTATTCATTGAAAGCTTTCTTTCTTTCGTTGAAAACATTTTCTTAGTCTTCAAAGGAAGTTCCATTTCGTTTGGCCGTGTAAAGACGCTTATAAGCTTTTCATACATCATTCCATATAGCCTTTTGGGCTCATAAAAAGAACTTCCTTTCCATTTTAATCGTTTAAAAAAAAAAATGACAAGAGCTAATTGCTTTTCTTAACTTAGTACGAAAGTACTTCTGGCATAAGATCATTACAGGGTGCTGATTGGGTGAGAACTATTCTCGACCCCATAGTGAGACCTAACGCTCACGCTTAAGCTCTTACTCCCGGGATGGCTAAATATAACATATCGGACCATTACATTAGCCCTCGTCAGGGCCTCTAGGGTTTATCCGGACTTATCCCTAGGTTAACATTACATCATATCATATTGTCCGCAGCACATTATCTTAGCCACTTAAAGCGTATCGGCCGTAACGGCTAGTAATTTTGTTGTATCTTTTGGTAAAATCATTTGTCATGCAACTCACGCCTTTGTAAAACTCTTTGGGATTCCCCCGTTCAAGCAGGTTCACTCCCAAAACTGTATTCGTTTACTTTAAAATATGCCATCATGCTCTAATATTTGTGGCTACTATTATTTCAAAACATAAAATCCTTCTTTTGCAAGTCTCACCCTTATGCACATAATGCAACTTGAGCAAATAGAAGGGAAAGGGGTTCACATATATCACATTCAAACACTTCATAATTAATTCATCACATCGAGCCACACATGCCCTCGCAATCCATACGATTGCGGTCATTTCACAACCCAGTCTCCCTCCTCACTTGCACCGTACCACAAAACCTCGAACGCTCATAATTATTTCCTCAAACCATCAACTACCAACTCGTTTCATCGATTTATCAACACAACATATTATCATACTAATTTATGAAAAGGTAAGGTTTAAGTACTTACCAGGGTAAGCAGCGCCACTAAGCGGTGCGTTGTAGTAAGCATACGTACGTATATATACCATCACGTACACATATAAAATTATAGAACTTTACTTGGGAGTTCATACACGATAAGGTTCTAAGCATTTATAACTTACTTCAGAGTTAGTAGGCCTTTATGGGATAGTTAAGCATATAGGTGATCATAGACTGATCAAACATTTATATACATAAACTTCAAATGCGTACGATGCACTTCGAAGTTCATACACGATCATGGAACGACCAAACATTCATAAACGTTGGTTAGAAGTTATATTTCAAGTCTAATTGAGCTATTTCAGCATAATACGATTCTAAGTTTCCGTTTATTATGTCACTGTTGCTATTCGAACCCATTTAGGTCACTTAGACATAATGCGGATCTAAATATTCATTATTTGTATGGAAATTACAATTCGAATCTAAATAAACCACTTAAACATAATATGACTTTAGGCATTCATTTATTACGTCAAAGTTATTACTCAGGTATAAACTAACTAATTACACAAGTATCGATTCCAAGCACACTCATCTCCTTTCGAAACTATTAATTGAGTATGAATTGTTTAAGTGTACATGTGTCGATTCAAAGCATTCATAATTCATTTAGAAGCTACTGAACGAGCACGCATTAACTAAGTGTTCGTATGTCGATTCAAAGCATTCGTAATTCATTTCGAACTAAACTTTTAGGCATGAACTAGCTAAATTCACTTGAATCGATTCTAAACACGTTAAACTAACTTCGTTTATAATCCTTTTCATGCATCAACTAATTAATTGAATCGATGCTAAACATGCTAAATTAACTTTGAATTAATAACTGAGGCATGATTAACTAAATTGGTTCGATTCCAAGCTAAAGGTATTTGATTCATTTCGATGTAAAATCTCAAACATTCAATGGTCACAGGCATTCGAATTAACGCTAAAGGCATGTAATTCACTTCGAATTATAAATTCAGGCTTCCGATAGCTACATAAACATGTATAATTCACTTCGAATTATAAACTTAGGCATTCAATGGTTACACACATTCGAATTAACGCTAAACGCGTATAATTCACTTCGAATTATAAACTTAGGCATTCAATGGTTACATACATTCGAGTTAACGCTAAACATGTATAATTCACTTCGAATTATAAACTTAGGCATTCAATGGTTACATACATTCGAATTAACGCTAAAGGCATGTAATTCACTTCGAATTGTAAACCTCAAGTAGCACGTTCTAAATTAGGCTATGCTAGTCTAACATGCAACATCGATTCTGCTAAAACGTTTGCGAAATTAGTACTAATTTAGGAGGCGAGGAACACCCACCTCGATACCACGCTAGAAACATGCGATTTAGCTTGAATTGAGGCCAAAAATCGAACACCAACCCCCTGCTCTTCGCGCGTGACTCAACCAGTCCAAACCCACAAACCCTAACTTGCAATTTTTGATAGATTCAGGTACAATTCGAAGGGGATAAAGCAAGGGATTCAATTGAGATGGAATTAGGGCGAGAATTCAATTTATAGGAGTGCAGAGGTTCGAAACTCACCTTGCATGCTCCAAATCTGCTGGGTGTTTGGCCGGATTTCGGCGTGTTTCCGCCGCCAAGCTGACCACTACGGGGTTGGGTTGCGGTGCTCACTGCGCACAGGAACCGTCGTGGGGCTCGCCGGCGACGCGTGGGTGTGAGGAGGGAGGAGGTGGCCGGCGTTTTCACGGTGGCTGGAACAGGAGGAGAAGAAGCAGAGCAGTGCGAGAGAGAGAGAGAGAAGCGTTTGGGGGAGTCGGGTCTCAGGTACCCGACTTCGACCCCTTCCCTTTTGTTCCTTCTTTTTTTTTTTTTTTTGGGTAATAACTCAATCTACTTAAATCGCTAGTCCAATCCCGAACGTCTTGTTCTAAACTCAAATCGGTAACACAACCCTCCATCAATTATTCGTTCCCAAATACGCCGAAGTCCTATTTAATAAACCTCGAAACTCATTCTAAGGTTGAAAACCTAATCGTTTTCAGGAAACGACTAAATAAATCGAATATCGACTAAATTAAACTATCAATATCATTTAAAGGCATAAATGGCACGAATTGATTTTGAAATCAATAATAGCAATAATAATCTCGTCTTTAATTAAATTATAGTCCTCAAAAGCACATAGATAATAATTCAACTCATACAGTTACTAACAATATGAATTTAAAACGTAAAAAGGAAATTAGTTAGCTTAACGGAAAACGAAACTACGGGGTCTTACACTCTTCCTCCCTTAAAAGAATTTCGTCCCCGAAATTCTAAATCTAGAATCGATCTTTCCTAGAATGCACGTACATAACTAAGATCTATGCGGTAAGTTTTCAAAAGGTTTCATTTTTCAGACTCTACTTCTTTTAAATCGGAAGAAAATGGCTCATGGTATCCAGCCTCCTCCTCACCAATCTCTTCAGGCGTCTACTCGCTCTATTTTGGCGCCGAGGGCAAATCGCATTGAAGTGAGACAAATAAGTTGGCGTGGATAACCATATTGAGTTTGTTTTAAAAAAATGAAACATAGATTTTTGATAATCTAGACTCAGTTTGCATGGCAGGCAATAACTGTACGCATATGCACCTACAAGTGAGTATCTAAAGGTGTGGCAACCGGGACGATGAGATCGCAAGGTTATATATGGTAGTCTCGTCCCAAAACATGAATTCAGTCACTTGTGGAGTCACGATGATCATCAAGGAAACTTTTACAACACATTGGGAATAATAAGAGAGTCACGTAGCACCACATAGCATTACTCGAGCACAATAGTGTCACATGGCATCAACATTTCAGCATTCTCAAGTCTACGAATTGGAGATAACATGCAACCTACTAACATACATTCAGCAAGCAATTTGCAAAATGAAAACATACATGATTGACATAATCCCGAGTATTCTACCACACTACTTTCTTAAACATAAGATATGTATATATATATATATGTCCATGAACGTTATTCAAGTAAATACAGCTCTATCTTCATTTAGTCATGCATTACATACATCGAGTTCGACTAATCCAACTATAATGCGAGAAACCAGCATTGATGTGAATGATGATTCCAGAGTCATGGTACGAAACTAGCCACACATATCAAGTCGTTCTAACTAATACAGCCACAGGTTCAATTAAATTCAAACCAAGCAATTACAAAAACTCACTTTGTCGGCATTTGATCACAAACAAGTCGATGGTTCCATACAACGATCCTATCTATATATATTCTTATGGTCTTACACAGCACATGACATCATAACAAATCTTTAAGGCATGTGGACCCATATGTTGTCACATAGAACACCTAGGCACGTGGGTATGCGTGCAATCCTCCTTTTGCAGTCTATGGTCAACGGCGTGCTCTAAACCCCATCCAATTTAGGAAAGATTGGTGTTGAGCGGCTAGAATTGTGTGGGTATGGTTGACGTCAATAGCCTCATAGGCTCACGTTGAGTTCTTACGAGGTACATCTATCTTATAGGCGATCATAGGAGTCTTATTGTAGGTCACTAGCCTTAGGAGGGGATCGTCTACGATGCACAATTCCAAAGTCTGCTAGGTTCTTTCTCCCTTGAGCTTTCTGGGTATATCAGGGTTCGTTCGGGCCAAAACATCTCACCCCATTCATGAATAGTAATTCGTACGATAGGAAGCAAGTGATGCACGATTTAGGCAACAATTACAAAGAAGGAGAACGGTAGGTACACTTTTACGCAATGTACCATCAGCACATAAATTTTCACACATGCATACGAAAATATCCTTTAATTTCACTCAGGCAAATCAAAAGTCACATCAGCAATGTACCATTTAGTAGGATTATCAATTATGGCAGCCAATTTCCAATCATTCCTTCCCTAGCTCAATATGAAGGATTCAATCAACATACACGTCTAGCACATATGCATTTACGAGCAACATTTGATAAACATAAGGGCGCATATTAGTGAATCTAACTACCTCATCATCACTAACGAAAAGCTAATTCTTCGGAGTAAGAAAAACCTGGCTCGATAATCAAAACGACATTAACATCTCAAAATCTTGAGTTTCAAATGATTAAAAATAGCTCATCTATTTCGAATCTCTTTGTTTTCAATAAAAGGACGGTTAACTGCTTCTAGCTCCCTCTCTACCAACCTTTGAGTACATCTGCTCACTCCATTATGGGGCTCGAGGAGCAAATCGTACTTTAGGGGCAAGGACGAGCTTAAAGAAAGGTCTTTCAATCGTCCGACTTTAAATCGACGTGCTTGAACCATGGATCCTCTTACCAGAACGCACGAAGAAAACGTTTGTTATTCAAAACATCACTTAGCTCACACAAGAACACGGAAGTGAATTGGGTTTACGTCCTAGCACACAGCTCACATTTTATTCGTTCGGTTTATCCGGATCGCATAAAAGTCAATCAATGAAATCAATTAACACATTAGGAACATATTGTACCAATGAAGTACTCACAACGTCACTTGAAGGCGTGGGGAGAGCTATTTGACTCCTACACTAACGCATAACTTGCCGCTTTTACTCAATCGACCTTCTCGAGCCATACGTAAGTCGCAAATGGCCATACTATAGGGCACACGTGCATACAGAGTAGGCATACGTCACATAATCACAAAGTGTTCCTAGGTGACTATATGAAATGCAAGACTCAGGTCGCGGCCTGTGGTCGCAGGACCATGCTCTGATACCATCAATGTAACACCCCCAGCCCCTAGGCTAGAAGCGTTACGCTTTCCTAACTTCTTACTTAGTTCCTGGGACGAAACGGACAGAGTTTCCCCTGAAAACTGATCGTTTCCAGGCTAAACGCCTTATAATACAATCCTGTAAATTAACGGAAGCGTAAATATATAAAACATAACTCAACGGCCACATGCCGGAGTTCATAACTCGACGAGCCACCCGCTCGGAGTACACCAACTAGAATAGTTAATTAAAGCAGAAAAAGTAAAAGATACAACTCAACGGTTCACACAACCGGAGTATTGGGGTTTACATCCCAAGGCATAGCTAAATTAAACCAAAGGGACATCTAATTTAACTTGATGGTTGGCTCAGACGGCCATACAGAGCGACCTTTATACCATATGCATTACATGAACTTCAATAATCATTTACAGACCTTCATAAACTAAGAATGCATTAGATGACTTCATTAAACACGAAAGTTCCCTTCAAATGGGCACATACGATGCCTTGCAAGCAATAATACATTCCTTCCGCACTTATCTGACTCAACTTCTTCCTGTCATAAGAAAACCTGGGGAAAAGGGGAAGGAGTAGTGGGATGAGCAACCACACGCTCAGTGAGTGTCCCCCAACCCCCTTAAAACCAAAACCATTGCAGGCAATACTATCCTTACTAGTCACATATCATGTTTTCATACTTTATTATCATAATAGATGTTCATAAGAATTCTTATGGAAATGTTACTAACCATAAACTTCACTTAAGCACTTAAACACATTTCCAGGATTCTAAATGATCAAACGTCTTCACTAACAGGCAATTGAACACTTAGATAAGCGACGAGGCTAAGCATAGAAACTTCCTTTTATAAGCTAAGCACAGGGATCCTTCTTTTTCATTTCATTCATATAATATACATGTCACACGCATAAACACATATCAAGCATTTAAGTACCTTTAAAAAAAAAAAAATCATATTAAGCTGTATGACACCCTCGCATGTTATTCATCATATCAACGTTCATTCTTTTAGGAAGAGACGCCTTCATTCATGGAATTTCAACGTGCTATATCTTTCTTTCTCATCTCATATACTTTAAGTCAGACATGTTTGATATGGATAAGGATGATGTCACATAAGATTAGAATCCGATTCAACCATACTTAAGAATCATTCGTAATGCATCCATTGAAAACTTTCCTTTAATACATAGGCTAAAAATCCACATTCAAACATGCTTGAAGATCATTTCATAACTTATTCATTGAAAGCTTTCTTTCTTTCGTTGAAAACATTTTCTTAGTCTTCAAAGGAAGTTCCATTTCGTTTGGCCGTGTAAAGACCCTTATAAGCTTTTCATACATCATTCCATATAGCCTTTTGGGCTCATAAAAAGAACTTCCTTTCCATTTTAATCGTTTAAAAATGACAAGAGCCAATTGCTTTTCTTAACTTAGTACGAAAGTACTTCTGGCATAAGATCATTACAGGGTGCTAATTGGGTGAGAACTATTCTCGACCCCATAGTGAGACCTAACGCTCACGCTTAAGCTCTTACTCCCGGGATGGCTACATATAACATATCGGACCATTACATTAGCCCTCGTCAGGGCCTCTAGGGTTTATCCGGACTTATCCCCTAGGTTAACATTACATCATATCATATTGTCCGCAGCACATTATCTTAGCCACTTAAAGCGTATCGGCCATAACGCTAGTAATTTTGTTGTATCTTTTGGTAAAATCATTTGTCATGCAACTCACGCCTTTGTAAAACTCTTTAGGATTCCCCCGTTCAAGCAGGTTCACTCCCAAAACTGTATTCGTTTACTTTAAAATATGCCATCATGCACTAATATTTGTGGCTACTATTATTTCAAAACATGAAATCCTTCTTTGAAAATCTCACCCTTATGCACATAATGCAACTTGAGCAAATAGAAGGGAAAGGGGTTCACATATATCACATTCAAACACTTCATAATTAATTCATCACATCGAGCCACACATGGCCTCGCAATCCATACGATTGCGGTCATTTCACAACCCAGTCTCCCTCCTCACTTGCACCGTACCACAAAACCTCGAACGCTCATAATTATTTCCTCAAACCATCCAACTACCAACTCGTTTCATCGATTTATCAACACAACATATTATCATACTAATTTATGAAAAGGTAAGGTTTAAGTACTTACCAGGGTAAGCAGCGCCACTTAGCGGTGCGTTGTAGCAAGCATACGTACGTATATATACCATCACGTACACATATAAAATTATAGAACTTTACTTGGGAGTTCATACACGATAAGGTTCTAAGCATTTATAACTTACTTCAGAGTTAGTAGGCCTTTATGGGATAGTTAAGCATATAGGTGATCATAGACTGATTAAACATTTATATACATAAACTTCAAACACGTACGATGCACTTCGAAGTTCATACACGATCATGGAACGACCAAACATTCATAAACGTTGGTTAGAAGTTATATTTCAAGTCTAATTGAGCTATTTCAGCATAATACGATTCTAAGTTTCCGTTTATTATGTCACTGTTGCTATTCGAACCCATTTAGGTCACTTAGACATAATGCGGATCTAAACATTCATTATTTGTATGGAAATTACAATTCGAATCTAAATAAACCACTTAAACATAATATGACTTTAGGCATTCATTTATTACGTCAAAGTTACTACTCAGGTATAAACTAACTAATTACACAAGTATCGATTCCAAGCACACTCATCTCCTTTCGAAACTATTAATTGAGTATGAATTGTTTAAGTGTACATGTGTCGATTCAAAGCATTCATAATTCATTTAGAAGCTACTGAACGAGCACGCATTAACTAAGTGTTCGTATGTCGATTCAAAGCATTCGTAATTCATTTCGAACTAAACTTTTAGGCATGAACTAGCTAAATTCACTTGAATCGATTTTAAACACATTAAACTAACTTCGTTTATAATCCTTTTCATGCATCAACTAATTAATTGAATCGATGCTAAACATGCTAAATTAACTTTGAATTAATAACTGAGGCATGATTAACTAAATTGGTTCGATTCGAAGCTAAAGGTATTTGATTCATTTCGATGTAAAATCTCAAACATTCAATGGTCACAGGCATTCGAATTAACGCTAAAGGCATGTAATTCACTTCGAATTATAAATTCAGGCTTCCGATAGCTACATACATTCGAATTAACGCTAAACATGTATAATTCACTTCGAATTATAAACTTAGGCATTCAATGGTTACATACATTCGAATTAACGCTAAACACGTATAATTCACTTCGAATTATAAACTTAGGCATTCAATGGTTACATACATTCGAATTAACGCTAAACACGTATAATTCACTTCGAATTATAAACTTAGGCATTCAATGGTTACATACATTCGAATTAACGCTAAAGGCATGTAATTCACTTCGAATTGTAAACCTCAAGTAGCACGTTCTAAATTAGGCTATGCTAGTCTAACATGCAACATCGATTCTACTAAAACGTTTGCGAAATTAGTAATAATTTAGGAGGCGAGGAACACCCACCTCGATACCACGCTAGAAACATGCGATTTAGCTTGAATTGAGGCCAAAAATCGAACACCAACTCCCTGCTCTTCGCGCGTGACTCAACCAGTCCAAACCCACAAACCCTAACTTGCAATTTTTGATAGATTCAGGTACAATTCGAAGGGGATAAAGCAAGGGATTCAATTGAGATGGAATTAGGACGAGAATTCAATTTATAGGAGTGCAGAGGTTCGAAACTCACCTTGCATGCTCCAAATCTGCTGGGTGTTTGGCCGGATTTCGGCGTGTTTCCGCCGCCAAGCTGACCACTACGGGGTTGGGTTGCGGTGCTCACTGCGCACAGGAACCGTCGTGGGGCTCGCCGGCGACGCGTGGGTGTGAGGAGGGAGGAGGTGGCCGGCGTTTTCATGGTGGCTGGAAGAGGAGGAGAAGAAGCAGAGCAGTGCGAGAGAGAGAGAGAAGCGTTTGGGGGAGTCGGGTCTCAGGTACCCGACTTCGACCCCTCCCCTTTTGTTCCTTCTTTTTTTTTTTTTTTTTGGGTAATAACTCAATCTACTTAAAACACTAGTCCAATCCCGAACGTCTTGTTCTAAACTCAAATCGGTAACACAACCCTCCATCAATTATTCGTTCCCAAATACGCCGAAGTCCCATTTAATAAACCTCGAAACTCATTCTAAGGTTGAAAACCTAATCGTTTTCAGGAAACGACTAAATAAATCGAATATCGACTAAATTAAACTATCGATATCATTTAAAGGCATAAATGGCACGAATTGATTTTGAAATCAATAATAGCAATAATAATCTCGTCTTTAATGAAATTATAGTCCTCAAAAGCACATTGATAATAATTCAACTCATACAGTTACTAAAAATACGAATTTAAAACGTAAAAAGGAAATTAGTTAGCTTAACGGAAAACGAAACTGCGGGGTCTTACACTTATCATATATAGGAAGGCCTCAAAAATCAGATTACAATAGCTACAAATCAACCCAAACTGCCAAAAGATAAAAGGGAGCACAAAAAGCAATGAAAGTACAAAAGGTAACAATGACAGTTTACTGCCAGTTCTGACGGTCTGTAGCTCCAATTTTAAACAACTATATCTCCTTTTCGCCTTGCCTAAAATGGCTCTAACATACCTTGTTAGAAAGCTTAGAAAGTGCTCTTTCATATGATTGCTTTTGGCTCCTTTCTAGCTTAGCCGTTAAAGAGATATACTTAGAACAAGTAAGATGGTCCACACTGTAACCTAAAAAATAGCTTTAGAAGTTTCTCTCCTTTTAGCCTCCTTCTTGGGTGTTTAACCCTGGTTTCTTTCAACCTTAAAGTAAATTCAAAAAGGGATCCACAATTAAAAATTTCAGTTGCTAAGTAGGATTTTGGCTTGGGAAAATAGGTTTTCAAAACTGGGTTAAAAATTACCCCGAAAAGCAACTTGGAAAGTTTGACTTTCAAGCGGGTTTGGGATGGGAAAATGATATCCAATGGGCTGAAACTTGATTTATTGAACGGCCAACATCCCAAAGTTTATAGAAAAACCAAAATCTTAGACATACGTGTTGATTTAGAGAGTACACAACCATAAGAGGGGGGTGAATTGTGGTGTCCGATTTTCACAAGTTGCTGGCAAACAGTCTTAGGCCCTGTTCGCACAAGTTGTTCCTGAGATAAGCAGAAGCAAAAATCCAACAAAATTGAATGCGAAAATAATGGACACAGGATTTTTACGTGGAAAACACCTCTAGCCCAACTGAGGTGAAAAACCACGACCTACCTCGTGTAGGATTTAAACACTTCACTAAACGGGCTAATCACGTTACAATAGTAACACACCTTGTTACAAATTGCAACCCACGTAACCGTCTTCCCTAAGACAGGTTACCCCACGTCCAAAATCCCCTTGATTTGGACACACACTCAACTCACTTTTGTGAAAGAAGAGTATAAAGAAAAACACCCTATTACAATGCTTCTCAACTAAGCTAATATAGGGTACAATGAATTCCTAGTATGCCAACTTTGAAAGCTCAAATAACTCACTTACTAGACACGGTTTTCTTTTCAAACTTTTAAGCTTATGAACACTAAATTTTTCTCTTTGAAAACCGATGCTTCTAACGTTCTAAGAAGCGACTTTATATAGTGCTTGGAAAAACAATTCCTTAAATTTTTGGAAACTAAAATCCCTAAAGAATATAGAATTCTTTAGCCATAAGGGATGAGGAAACATGAACTGGAAACACTTCCTAAACCATGTGCATAAAGCGGTGATTCTCAGCAACTAGCCCATGTTTTTCTCAACAACCTTATCTACTTGCCAAAAATTGGATATTCTTTTTATTCAAAAAGATTTTACAAATCCCCTTAGATTTTAATAACCGTTTTTAGGGTAAGGGGTAAGATACTCCATAGAAAAATCTTTCTTACAAATCTTAGAGAAGCTGCTCAAAATCCAAAAAATAAAAACGTGAAAAATTATTTTTCGCAACTTATTCTGGAAACACCCTGAGCGTCCTGTTTCCAGAATTGTTTCGAAGGGTGATCCGAAATATTTTCCAAAAAAGCAAAACCGTTTCAAGTAAGTGGTAAGTTAAGACTTTCTGATTGGCATATTAACAAGAGTCTAAAAATATAAAACCAAATTAAATCAAGACATCTTGTTGTAACCACTAGTCATCTTGTAGAAAGACGAATTTGCTGCAAACACTTCACAGAATCTGTTTCTCACGACTGCACTTATATCCTATACTTCGAACACTTCACAGGACATGTTTCAAAACACCTTACAGAGTTTGTTCCTCATGGTTGTTCTTAGATCGCTGACTTGAGTACCTGTTCTTGATAAACCATTAGTCAAGCAATTTTAATATATTGAAAAACAGCAGTAAGACCCTGTTGGTAAAGCCTGTTTGGAACAACAACAACTACTACAACACTTGGATTTGTTATCATCAAAACCTTATACATTCTAACAAATTCCCCTTTTTTGATGATGACAAACCAAGTGACCATATTGACTTTCAAGGACAATTGAAGTGATTAGTGCCAATTTTTTAGGACCGACAATTCACATGAAGCAGTTAGTATCGAAAAAGTGTAAGAAATTTAACTCGTCCATGGCAAAACTAAAACAATATTGGTCATCCTATCTTCCCCCTTTTGGCATCATTAAAAAGTAGGGGCGAACAGTCAAACATAGGGTGTTTGCTATCACCACCACTTGGGTAATGGAGGAAAGTCAACAGGCGATACACTCAAGTGTGTTGGTACGGTAATGAGATTGGCCATCCTAGTCACACACAAGTAATTCACAGCAAAAAGCAAGCAAGGCAAAGCCAGTCAAAAATAAGATAACCTGTCATTCATCAAAAGCGTGCAACAGAAAAGTACAAACGGAGAGGGAAGGAGAACCAAGAGAAGTTAGAAATGCCTTTGCGAACAACAGATGGGAACGGCTTATGGGGGGTGATTAGGGAGCAGGAGGGGCAAATTTTGCTGAGAGGGAAGAGAGAAGGGCGAGGAGATCTTCATGGTGTTCAGCGTTTAAAGCTTTTTCCTCATCCAGGGCAGCCTTTACAGCAGTAAGCTCAGCACTGAGTCGAGAGTTTTCTTCCAAAGCAGCCTCAAGCTTGATTGAGGAACTGTCAGGAACAGGAGAACGGGGTGTTCTGGTCCCCTGTTTTGAGGCAGACCCCTCAACCAAAGTGTATCCGCACCCCATAAGGGTGTTACTCCCAATCTCATCAATGAACTGAGCACCCACCTTCTTCTGCAGAGTCACCCCAAAGTGCTCAAACACACTAGTCAGGAAGAAGCCGTATCCCAGGTCATGTTCCCTGGAGGTGTTTGCAATTCTTGCTATGTGGCGAATCATGATGGCAGGAAGGTTGATTTGCTCTTCCTTGTCCATCAGATCCATCAAACATTGATCCATGGCATCAGCAAGATTGCGACCCTGGCCCCTGGGGATGACATTCTTGATGATAAACCAGAATATCAATTGATGGAGCGATGTCATGTCCCCTTTCTTCACGGACTTGGGTGTTTGGAGGCTTGATTACCGGCTAAATTTTTGGGCGAGCTCCAGCAGCCTGGCTGTCCCTAGAATAGTCTTATCTTCTCTCACATAGATATCAAAGCCCGTGGAGGGAATTCCCAGAATTTCCCCTAATATCTTCGCATCAAAGCGAAGCTGTTTCCCATTAACAATACTTGTCACCACTCCTTCGGTGACAGTGCAGTTAGCATAGAACTCTGCCAACTCATGTACAGAACACCCCAGCTAGGTGTTTGTAAACAGCGCATACCACCCCTGTGCACGCAGCTTGTACAGAAACACCCCCAGACCCTATTCCTCAAAATATTTTACCTTGATAATTTTGCCCCTGACTACCCGTCTCTGAAGCAGTTGGGTCAATTTGGCTGAGATTGCAGACGGGGTAGACTTCTTGGCTCTTTTAGGTTGAGGCTCAGTAGGAGGGTCTTGGGTGGAGGCGTGTTTGAGAGAGGCTTTTCTCTTGGGAGTTTTGAGGGGTGATGGTTTGGAGGGTAAAGTGGAGGTCGATTTTGGTGCAGGCAGAGGCTTATCCTCTGAAGAGTCTGAGAACACGGGAGTGTCCTGTTTAAAGGTGGTGTTCTCAGTATCACTATCTGATGAAGGCTCAGAGGAGGAATCAATTTCCTCAACAATAGGGGATGACTGTTTGGCAGGACGAGGTGTGGAGTGGAAGGCAATTCGGGATGACTTTCGAGTTGGCCTGGTTGTGGGTTTGGCCGAAGAGGAGATTTCTGGTTTTGGTTTGACAGGGGTTTCACTTTTTGAGGGTTCTTCAGTCTGGCCGCTTTTAGACCTTGATGGTGGTCGTGTTCTTGCCATTCTAGTACGCCTAGCCACAATTTTGTATCATTTACGTTTCTCACCAGTTGGTGGTACCGGTGTGGCTTGTTCAGGCTTCACAGGAGACTCCTCCATTTGACCACTACTTCCCCCTTCTTCTTTTGACAAATCCTCCCCTAGGTCATCCCTAAAAACCTAAGGCCCTGTTTCCTTCTCTGGAAACAGCCTAAGCGAACTGATGTCATCTAGTCCATGATCGAACAGAAGGATTTCATCTAAAGGCCCAATTTCTCTTTCAGATGCCCCAACAGGTTCTTGGGGTTTACATGCCCCCGTTTCTCCAAACAAAATCAATTCCCACCCAAATTTGTAAGGGATGTCTTCCAATTTCAGATTCACTGTTCTAAGGTCGATGCTTTTCAAAAACCCAAAAGGTTTATAGACAATGGGTCGAGAAGGTTCAGTAGTTTTACCTTCCATGAGGGCCGTCAGAAATTGTGTAGGCGCAAACAGCGCTGTGGCTGTTTGCAAGGCTGTGCCCTGTGTCTGGTTGCCCTGAGTCAAGGTCGAGGAGCTCTTGGAGCTAATGGGAGACGTCATTTTTAGAGGAAGGAGAGAGATTAGGGTTTCTTGAACAGAGTTTCAGAGCAAGAGAGTTTCGGTGGAGGTGAGAGATTGAGCAAGAGAGCTTTAAAGAGAGAGAGAGACATGTGAAATCTTTAAAAGATTTTGCCCGTTTTGCAACGGGCTTTTGCATTTATTTAGGCCGCGCACGCCTCGAGAAGAGATTAGCAATTTTCAATTTGTTGCACATATTTGACAAACAAGAGGCGTACCTGTTCCTGGTGCTTGTTCTTGAGGTTACTTGCTCGGTAACATGGGACAATAAGGGCAATCTCATTAGACCTCAACGAGTGTCAGCAAGTTGCAAACCTCACATATGCTAAACATAGCACAGAAGTTGATTGCAAACAAAAATTTAACATGTTGTGCCCGTAACTTTTAAATTTTGCAAACAGGGAGAGAGAACAGGTTGGTCAGGTTGTTCTAATTAAGCCTAGTTCGAGTCTATTCCTTTCAAATTGTTCTCTACCCAATGCTTTTGTGAATATATCAGCAATTTGATTTTCAGTGGCACAAAAATTCATTGAGATCACTCCTTTTTCAACATTGTCTCTTAGAAAATGATGACGAATGTCAATATGTTTTGTTCTTTTGTGTTGACATGGATTTTTGGCAATGTTAATTGCACTTGTATTGTTACAATAAATAGGAATGCATCCTATGTCAACACAAAAGTCCTTGAGTTGTTGTCTTATCCATAATAACTGAGCACAACAAGATGCAGCTGCCACATACTCAGCTTCTGCTGTGGACAAGGCAACAGAGAGTTGTTTCTTGATTGCCTAAGATACCAAACAAGGTCCAAGAAAGTGAGCCATACCTGAGGTGCTTTTTCTATCAACCAAGAACCCTGCATAATCAGCATCAGCATAGAAAGCACTGAAATTTTTGAGTCTAGATCTAGTTTGGACTCCTGCATTAATATCAGACAAAATTTGATTAAGAGGATGTGAACTTTGGTATTTCCATGATCGTGGTGAAAGTGGGTTCACAGACTCGCTCTCATCCTAGCTGGAATACTCGGTGAAACAGGTTCAGAACCTGTTCTCGAGCCTGTTTGGGAGCTTGTGCCTGGATTTATCCCTGAAGGATTCGACTGGTGTTATCCCGAGCAGGGTTCCACCCTGTTTCCCCCTGTTTGGTTCACACCTTGCTTACCTTCCTGAAGAACAGCCTCAGGCCTTGCTCCCTCCGATTGATCCTTACCTTGTTTACCTTGAAGCAGCTTGTCTTTTCTAACAAGACCTAGTTCGAAGTCTTCTTCCTGTGCATCATTCTCGCTTAGAGAGTTTGTTTCATCAAAAAGCACATGCACACTTTCCTCAACACACAAGGTTCTCGTATTAAACACGTTGTATGCCTTACTATGCGAGGAGTAACCAAGGAATATTGCTTCATCACTCCTTGGATCAAATTTCCCTAAGGCATCCTTTTCATTATTATGCACAAAACATTTACAACCAAAAACTCTCAAATGCATAATATTAGGTTTTCTTCCCTTGAAAAGTTTATAAGGAGTTTTGTTAAGAATAGGTCTAATCATACATCTATTTATAATGTAACATGATGTATTCAAAGCTTCAGGCCAAAAGTTTCTAGGAAGACCACTAGCAACAAGCATTGTTCTAGTCATGTCCTCTAGAGTGCGATTTTTGCGTTCTACCACCCCGTTCTGTTGGGGTGTTCTTGGAGGTGAAAAATTATGATCAACACCATGCTCATTACAATAATCAATAAAGCTCGAATTTTCAAATTCTGTGCCATGGTCAGACCTTAGGCATACCAAAGAGTGTCCTACCCTCTTTTCAGTCTTTTTAATGAAAGCAAGAAATTTTTTAAAAGTTTCATCTTTAGAAGCCAAAAACAGGGTCCAAGTGAAACGAGAGTAGTCATCCACTATCATAAGCACATACCTCTTACCACCTCTGCTCATGATCCTCATTGGACCACATATATCCATATGTATCAATTCAAGAGGTCGAGTAGTGCTTACACACCTTTTAGATTTAAATAAATTTCTGACTTGTTTGCCTTTGGCACATGCATCACATACCTTGTCATCATTGAATTTGATGGAAGGTAAGCCCACCACTAAGTCTTTGGTTACAAGTTTGTTCAAAAGCGAGTGGCTTGCATGACCTAGCCTTTTGTGCCAAAGCATAACATCATCATTTAGGGCACTCAAACAAGTCAAATTATTTTGGGGAAGAATAGAAATAGACACTTTATAAACATTTTTATGTCGCTTCCCCCTCAACACAACATCTCCTGTGTTCATATTTACAACCAAGCAACGTGTTGGAGAGAACACTACTAGGTTGTCTTTGTCACACAGTTGGGACACACTTAGCAAGTTATGTTTTAATCCATCCACAAAATAAACATTGTCAATTTAATGAGAAAGTGACTCACCTATCCTACCTATACCGACAATTGTCTCGGATTTACCGTTTCCAAATGCCACACTCCCCCCTTCTGAAGCTATAAGTGAGAGAAAATTGGATTTTTCACCAGTCATATGCCTCGAACACCCACTGTCAACATACCACAGCTGCCTGTTCCCTAGGGTGTTCCCTGCGCTGTTCGCTGGGTTGTTTGCTGGGTTGTTCTCTCTCACTTTAGCCTGCAAAACAGATCATAGGTTAGTTTTGGGAACCCAGATCCACTTGGGTCCCATTCCTTTAGAGGTACAAATCTCATCTTTCCTAACCCATATTTGTTTTACATACACTGAGTTCGTTTTAATGGCATACTTTCTTGAGGAACAAGTATAACAGTAATGACCCGTTTTACCACAGTGATAACATACAATATTCTCAGATAATTCTACATATTTTCTATTCACTGGGTAGGTCATCTTAGGCACAAAACCAAGTCCTCTTTTATTTCGACTATGATGGGTGTTTAACCATTCAAGTGCTTGTGAGGAACTATTCCAGAGCTTGTTTGTGGCAAGGTCTGATTCCATTTGTTTTACTTTCTCAAGCAAGTTTTTATTTTCTACAAGCAACGACTCGACCTTACCTTTTAAGTCAAGGGATTCTTTTTCCAGCTCAGTCAATTTAGTGGAACAAGTCTCTTCTTTCATGAGTAGAGTTTCTTTAAGCACATTGATGTTTTCATGCAAGGCAAGAGTTTCTTTGTCAATTTCAAGTTTTTCCAATTTAAGGGTTTTATTTTCAAGTTCTAGATCTCAAACATCCCTTTTTGATTCAGCACATATATCCATTATAGTGTACACTAATTCCTCAAGAGTTGATTTATTTAGACCACGTACCTTGTTCTTGAGTTGAGTTAGACTATCTGTTGATCCATCATCTGAATTAGTGTCACTTCTTGCCATGAGTGCTACATCAGCTTCCCCAGCTTCAGACCCTTCCTCATCCTCGCTTGAATCTCCCCAGGCTGCGAGCATAGCTTTTGAGAACCTTTTCGCTGAGCTGCTTACACCCTGTTTCCTCCCCTGTTTTCTAGGGTGTTCGGGTTCTTGTTCTTCCTTGTGCAGTGGGCAGTTTCTCACAATGTGGTCTAGTTTGCCACACTTGAAACACCCGGAGAACTGTTCCCGAGAGGTGTTCCTGGCCTTGCTAAAGTCCTTCCTTTTGCTATTTTCTTTGACTTTCTTGAAGAACTTCTTGAACTTTTGAGTGATCATGGCAATCTCCTCCTCATCAGAATCAGAATCATCTTCTAAGGCCTTTAGTGCAAGACCTCGATCTCTCTTTGTCTCATCTTTCTGTTGAGAATTTTTCCTAAGTTCATACGTTTGGAGGTTTCCAATCAGCTCATCTAGGGTGATCTTGTTCATGTCCTTAGCTTCTTGGATGGCCGTGACTTTTGCTTCCCAAGTATAAGGTAAAATTCTTAGGATTTTCCTCACCAATTCTTCGGTGGTGAAGGATTTTCCCAGGGATTTCAACTCATTCGTTATGTGAGTGAAGCGAGTGTACATGTCCATCACACTTTCACGATCACCCATCTCAAACAGCTCATATTTTCTCATAAGCAATTCAATCCGGGATTGCTTTACCTGAATGGTCCCTTCGTGAGCTATTTGCAAAGCATCCCAAATCTTCTTGGCCGACTCACATTCAGAGATGCAAGTATATTCATCAGGACCAAGGCTAAAATACAAGAGTTTTTTGGCCTTTGCATTCTTTTCCATCATCTTGAAATCTTCAGAATTGAACTCTTCAGGCTTTTTGTGAACTTTGCTTCCATCTTTGATCACTTTTGTGGGAATGAGTGGTCCAGTCTTGATAAGCATCCATAACTCGTAGTCCTCAGCTTGAATGTAGTTTTTCATTCAGTTCTTCCACCAACTATAATGTTGACCATTAAAGTATGGTGGTCGAGTTATGGATTGACCTTCAAGCATGCCTTGTGGGGTACTCATCTTCAAGGATCTCTCAAGGTGTTAGCCTTTCAAAGGAGAACCTGCTCTGATACCACTTGTTGATTTAGAGAGTACACAACCACAAGAGGGGGGTGAATTGTGGTGTCCGATTTTCGCAAGTTGCTGGCAAACAGTCTTAGACCCTGTTCGCACAGGTTGTTTCTGAGATAAGCAGAAGCGAAAATCCAACAAAATTGAATGCGGAAATAATGGACACAGGATTTTTACGTGGAAAACACCTCTAGCCCAACTGAGGTGAAAAACCACGACCTACCTCGTGTAGGATTTAAACACTTCACTAAACGGGCTAATCATGTTACAATAGTAACACACCTTGTTACAAATTGCAACCCACGTAACCGTCTTCCCTAAGACAGGTTACCCCACGTCCAAAATCCCCTTGATTTGGACACACACTCAACTCACTTTTGTGAAAGAAGAGTATAAAGAAAAACACCCTATTACAATGCTTCTCAACTAAGCTAATATAGGGTACAATGAAGTCCTAGTATGCCAACTTTGAAAGCTCAAATAACTCACTTACTAGACACGGTTTTCTTTTCAAACTTTTAAGCTTATGAACACTAAATTTTTCTCTTTGAAAACCGATGCTTCTAACGTTCTAAGAAGTGACTTTATATAGTACTTGGAAAAACAATTTCTCAAATTTTTGGAAACTAAAATCTCTTAAGAATATAGAATTCTTTAGCCACAAGGGATGAGGAAATATGAGCTTGAAACACTTCCTAAACCGTGTTCATAAGGCGGTGATTCTCAGCAACTAGCCCATGTTTTTCTCAACAACCTTATCCACTTGCCAAAAATTGGATATTCTTTTTATTCAAAAAGATTTTGCAAATCCCCTTAGATTTTAATAACCGTTTTTAGGGTAAGGGGTAAGATACTCCATAGAAAAATCTTTCTTGCAAATCTTGGAGAAGCTGCTCAAAATCCAAAAGATAAAAACGTGAAAAATTGTTTTTCGCAGCTTATTCTGGAAACACCCTGAGCGTCCTGTTTCCAGAATTGTTTCGAAGGGTGATCCGAAATATTTTCCAAAAAAGCAAAACCGTTTCAAGTAAGTGGTAAGTTAAGACTTTCTGATTGGCATATTAACAAGAGTCCAAAAATATAAAACCAAATTAAATCAAGACATCTTGTTGTAACCACTAGTCATCTTGTAGAAAGACGAATTTGCTGCAAACACTTCACATAATCTGTTTCTCACGGTTGCACTTATATCCTATGCATCGAACACTTCACAGGACATGTTTCAAAACACCTTACAGAGCCTGTTCCTCATGGTTGTTCTTACATCGCTGACTTGAGTACCTGTTCTTGATAAACCATTAGTCAAGCAGTTTTAATATATTGAAGAACAGCAGTAAGACCCTGTTGGTAAAGCCTGTTTGGAACAACAACAACAACTGCAACACTTGGATTTGTTATCATCAAAACCTTATACATTCTAACAATACGTCACCGAGAAGCTATCCAACCAAAGTCAAAAACACGACCAAGTGTAGGAGGACCCGGGTAGCAAACTATTAAGGATGTCTTGACTTGTTTCTAACCCATGACATATCTCTTGGACCTCTTGAACTATTAGAAACACTTGGGACTAATCCCCATCATCCCCCTCAGCTTAGGAGGAGTTTTTCCCCAAGCCTAGAAGCTCATCTTCCTCATCAAAGTAAGGCCTCAAATCGACTACGTTGAATGTAGCGGATACTCCATATTCTCCGGGCAAATCAACTTTGTAAGCATTGGAGTTTACCTTCTCAAGGACCTTAAATGGACCATCCGAGCATGGGAGAAACTTGCATCCTCTCTTGCTTGGAAATCTCTCCTTTCTGACATGAATCCATACTAGATCCCCGGGTTTAAATTGGACCTCCTTGCGGTGCCTGTTCACTTGAGTCTTGGTTTGATCATTAAACCTCTCAATCTTAGCTCTCACTTGAGTATGGAGCTTTTGGATTTCCTTTACTCTCTTTTCAGCCTCCTAACTGAACGTAGCTGAAGTAGGGAAGGGTGTGAGGACAATGGGGGTATATGGAGTGAACCCATAAATGACTTGAAATGGAGAGAGACCCGTGGCTTTGCTTGGTGCTCTATTGTATGTAAACTCGATGTGGCTAAGCAGTTCATTCCATCCTTTGGTGCTTTTCTTCACTAGGACCCTCAACAAAGTGCCCAACGTCATATTAGTTACCATGGTTTCGCCATTCGTTTGGGGATGACATGAGGTATTGAACTTAAGATGAGTACCCATCCTCTTCCATAAGGTGAGCCAAAAATGACTCGTGAACTTGTTATCCCTATCCAAATCCATGATTTTAAGAATGCTGTAGAGTCTCATAATCTCCTTTAAGTAGAGATTTGTAATTTACAGTGCATCATGTATAGTATGGCATGAAACAAAATGTGTTATCTTATAAAACCAATCAACAACCACCATGATGGAGTCCTTGTTTCTGTGTGTTCTTGGAAGGCCAGTGATGAAGTCTAAACTCACATCCTCCCAAGGAGTGTGAGGGATAAGTAGGGGTAAGCAGAGACCATGAGGTAAGACATAGCCCTTGGTTAGTTGACAAATGGAGCACCTCTTGATAAAGTGTTTAACATCTTTGGCCATCTTGGGCTAATAGTAGTGCTCTTTCGACATGAGAGCAGTCTTCTCAATGCCAAAGTGACCGACCAAACCCCCTACATGGACTTCCTTGATCAAGAGTTCCCTAATACCTCCTTTAAGGATGCATAATCTAGCTCCTTTGAATAAGAAACCTTCTTCAATGTGAAATGGGCTGTGGGGATGCCGTGAACATGTCTCAAAGGTATCCTTGAAATCTTCATCCTCGGGGTACAACTCCTTGATCAACTCAAACTCAAGGACTCTTGAATCAAGAGATGAGAGGAGAAGATATCTCTTATATAGGCATCCGCTCTCTTGTTCAAGTGGCCGGATTTCTGGTGAATCACAAAGTGGAAAACTTGTGGATACTCCACCCACTTAGCATGCCTTGGATTGAGCTTGTGTTGTCTTTCGATGAACTTGGGTGCTCCATGATCCGAATGAAGGATGAACTACCCTCCTACCAAGTAGTGCCACCAATGCTCCAAGGCTCTCGCTATGGCATAAAACTGCTTATCATAGGTTGAGTACTTTTGCTTGGCATCATTGAGCTTCTTACTAAAGTAAGCTAAGGGTCGGCCTTCTTAGGATAAAACCACCCCTATGCGCGCTCCTGACGCATTGCACTCAACCTTAAAGGCCTTGGAAAAGCTTGGAAGAGCAAGGATGGGTGCACTAGTGAGCTTTCTTTTGATGTCTTCAAAAGCAGTTTGAGCTTTTTCATTCCACTCAAACTTCTTGGACTTGAGCACTTCGGTCAAGGGGGCCATGATTGAGCCAAAATTCTTAACAAACCTCCTATAGAAAGAGGCTAAACCATGAATGCTCCTCACTTGGTGAATGGAAGAAGGAACCAACCACTCCTTGATAAATTAGATCTTGCCTTCATCAACTTGTATTCCTTGGGCCGAAACCACAAAGCCTAAAAAAACAACTTAAGGAGTGAAGAAATGACGCTTCTCCAAGTTGCCATATAGCTTCTCATGGGAGAGAACATCAAGAACTTGTTGAAGGTGACTAGCATGCTCATCTTCACCTTGGCTATAGACCAAGATATCATCAAAGTAGACCACTATGAACTTTCCAATGAAGGGTTTGAGAATTGGATTCATTAAATGCATGAATGTACTAGGAGCATTGGCAAGGCCGAATGGCAACACCAACCATTCGTGTAGTCTCTTGAACGCCACTTTCCATTCCTTCTCCTTCTTAGATTCTAATTTGATGGTAGCCACTTTTAAGATCAATCTTATAAAAGATGGTGGCTCTATGTAGCTCATCAAGAAGGTCTTCTAATCGAGGGATGGGATAGCAATACTTAATAGTGATCTTATTAATAGCCCTATTATCCACACACATGCTCATACTCCCATCTTTCTTTATAACTACTAAGGCTGGGACGACAAAAGGGCTCAATCTATCTCTAATCATTCCCTTAGCCAAAAGCTCGTCCACTTGTCTTTGGATCTCTTGAGTTTCTTGAGGGTTCATTCCATAGGCGGTTTGCTTGGGGAGCATGCACACGGATGGGCAGAATTACTAGCCTGAGTTTAGGCTCAAATTCCCCCTTGAACATTGATATGACTTAGTTAAAGGCAATGCCACCTACGTAGGCTAGGATCCACCAAGAATTGCATAGAGGCTTAGCCACCAACAACTCTATAAAGGCTCCACTCAAGACTCACCATCTTGTTCACAAGGATGAAGAGAACTCAAGATTTAGAGAGAGAAAGCTTTGAAGCTCTATTGTTCATTCATTCAACCTGACTTCAACTAGACTCTAGTATGGCTTTTATAGGGCTGGCCAATACTCTAGAGAACTCATCTTACATGGGAAAATGCAAAATACAACTTGCTATATTAACATAGGAAATATAAAAGTAAGTTACTAGATAAACTATCGTAAAAACAATATAAATCCAAAAACTAGGGCTCTTCAAACTTGTTCCCAACAGCTTGGGCACTTATTACCTTAAATTCCTACATTAAGAAAGGGGGATCCATCCTTAGAATCAGCTGGCCATGTATTTGTTTTTCAGGGGTGATGATTCTATTTGCATTTAATGCATTCAGACTTTCGCATGTTCACACTGTAGTAGGGTCAGATTCAATGAGCCATAATTCTCTTGTTTTCGGTCCGAATCTAATGAAATGGGATTCGTATGAAATCTTTAGAAGTCTATTTTTTAATGGTAAAAGTTTCACTAATTTTGGCCCAATTGTTTGAGAGAAATGGGCCACACTAGCTAGATGGCCCGGACTAGAACTGACAGTTGACTTTTGCGCAATCCACTTTGGGGCTTAATTTGACCAACCAAATCAACTCCAAATGACTTAAAACTTGTTCTGTGTAAACGATAACATCCTAAACTTAAAGATAGCCTAGAATAGACTTTTCCATGTTATGTGGAGCATAGACAAAATTATCCTCAAACGCAAACTAACATTCTATCTGGAAACTATCCATAGGTGCAACCTTCTGTTTTGAGCTTCCCTTATTCTTGTCGTGGATTTAGCCTCAATTTAATGAGTAAACCCTTCAAGAGGCCTCTTAACCTTCCTAAAAGAGAGGGTAATAGATCTAAGGGCTTAGAATGGACCTTGAACTGAGGCTCTAAATCAGTGCATGGATTAAGTCCCTTATGATGAAGCTTTTGAGCACTAAGAAGAACTTAAGTGCTATCTTGGACTGAAATAGGCATGGCATTTGCTTTATCCTCCCCTTTTTGATTAAGATTTCCCCTCAAATCATCACCATCATCTTCATCCTCAAGGTAAGCTATGAGATCACCCACATTGAAGATGAGAGACACACCTATGTCTCCGAGAAATTCCAGCTTGTAGACATTATTTTTGAATTGGCCATCCCCTCTTGGCATAAGCTTGTTTCTCCTCCGTGATGGCAATCTTTCCTTTCTCAAGTATAGCCATAATAAGTCCCCGGGCTTGAAGAAGAAGGCCTTGTGGTGCTTGTTTGCTCTTACCTTGTATATCTCATTAGTCTTCTCAATCTTTACTGGAATTTATTAGGGAAGCTTATTCATCTCCTTTGCTCTTTGTTCTACCTTATAACTCACTCTAGACTCAAGAGGAAGAGGTATGAGTTCAAGTGGAGTTAGTGGGTTGATTCCATAACATGGATCAAATGGAGAATGAACAATAGCAAAGCCTGGTGTACGGTTGTATGCGAACTCAGCATGTGGGAGCTTAAGATCCCACTCCTTGATGCTTTTACTCAACAAGCTTCTAAGTAATGTGGTAAGAGTCTTGTTGGTGGCCTCGGTCTGTCCATTTGTTTGAGGATGGTGGGAGGTGCTATATTAGAGCTTAGTGCAAAGGAGCCACCATAAACACCTCCAAAAGTGACTAAGAAACTTTATGTCTTGATCCAACACAGTGCTCGTAGGCATGCCATGAAGCTTGACAACTTCCTTAAGGTAAAGATAGGCCACATGAGATGCATCTTCGGTTTTCTCATAAGGAATGAAGTGAGCCATCTTTAAAAAGCAGTCTACCACCACCATAATTGCATCCTTGACCCTTTGAGTCCTTAGGAGAGCAACTATGAAATCCATACTCACATCCTCCCATGGACCATTAGGAATAGGCAATAGGGTGCATAAACCTTCGTGGAATTGGCTCTTAGCCTTGTGGCAAATAGAACACTTGGAAACTACCTTACGAATGTCACCGCCCATCTTGGGCAAAAAGAAGTGTTCCTTAAGCATGTCAATGATCTAGTTGATCCCAAAATGGCTAGCCGAGCATCCTCCATGCACCTTTTTAACAAGAAGCTTTTGGTTTGCTCAGCTATGTTCCTAGATGCTTGGCTACTTGGGATAGGTCAAGGTACATCATCATGAGGTCCTTCTGATCTTAAGAAGTGTTTTGCGAATTAAAAGCAAGAGAAGAAATGGCACCTATTTTCTAATTGCCTAGCCGTAAAGTGGAGTTACTTTTTGCAGCTTTTTCTCTCTTTTCCTTTAGTAAACTATTTGACTAAGCTAATCAAGTGTATTATAATTGAGGTTAGCCATTAATGTTTGTTTAACTAAACTTAAAGATTGTAATTAGCTTGGTTAAGCTTGTTTTATACCTTGCTTAGTTTCAAGCTAGTTTTAGACTTGATTAGAGGTTTCCTAATTATGAAGAAACCTCCTAATCTCTCCCTAGGTAGCTTATACCTTTTTATAATGGCTTTAAGAGCCTCATTTTGTAATAAGCTTGTTTATTATCTTGAATGAATTGACATTGAGCTTTGCTCCATTGGAAAACCAAACACTTAATTTGCTTATCCTTATTTAGGCCGAATCACATGGCATTCAAGTGAGTCTTAATCCTTGATTTGGTGGCGTTTATGTATCCTTATCAAGACTAAGGGCCCTAAACTAGTTCTTAGCAGTGATTTCTATATCTAAGAATTGGTTTAGTTTCAATCTATCCTTGTATTTGCGTTCGAATTTCATCTTATAGTTTAGTATCCAATTAGTTTGTTTTCACTTTGAATCCATTCTGATTTGAATAAGGTTCAAACTATGAGCACATACATTCCTAACCTTGATCTTGGTGGTGATTTCTATATCCAAGAATCAGGATTAGTTCTATTCTAAACCCTCATTTCAATTCGGTTTCTATTAATCTCAAAGGCACGTTCTTATTATTCTTTGTTATCTCTTGCATTCCTTTGAGTGAGAGTTGAGTTCAGTGAGCTTTCCATCGTATTTGGTATCAGAGCTGAAGTTTCTCCTTGGCCTGGTATTCACCCCACACTTCTAGGATCATTCCCAAACACAAATCCCTGTTTTGTTCTAAACTAGCCAGTTCCACCATGAGTTCTAATATGAGTTTGGAAGAAAATTTTGAAGCTATAATGAAGAACAATCAAGCTATTTTTGCTTCTAACCAGCAGCTCTAAGAGTCTAATAAAAAAGTCAAAGCGTAAAATGAGTACTTGAGAAGGCAAATGGCGAATTTATGAAGCAAAAAGCAAAAGGTGCTTGCTGGCCCACCCGATTTTGTTGTGGAAATGAAGATTAGACCGCAAGTAATTCTTTGAGTTTTTCTAATGAGGAAGAGCCTCTAAGGAGAAGAAGGAGAGAACAAAGGAAGCCTACTAACTCCAATGATTTTAGAATTAAAATCCCAAAGTTTGAAGGCAAACTTAATCCGGATGAGTTTCTTAAGTGGATGCATACTGTTGAGAGGATCTTTGAGTATAAAGAAGTACCTGAAGACAAGATGGTTAAACTGGTTGCTCTCAGGCTAAGGAAGGATGCCTCATTATGGTGGGCTAACTTATGTACTAAGAGGGCTAGAAATCGCAAAAGCAAGATTAAAACTTGGGAGAAGATGAAGTCTAAACTCATGTCACGATTTCTACCACCAACCTATATCTAAGAAGCTACTCTTAACTTCATAATCTCACACAACATAGCCTTACTGTTGAAGAATACACATGTGAGTTTGAAAAGCTCATGATAAAGTGCGACATTCAGGAGCCAGATGAGCAAACCATAGTTAGATACTTGGGAGGGCTAGAGCCTAAGTATGCTAACATGGTGGAGTTGCAACAGTTTACTGCTTTTGATGAGGTATGTGTTCTTCCTCATTAATTTGAGCAACAAAGAAAAGCCAAGCCTTTCAAGTGTGAGTTTTTCTAAGCCCACACCCCCGAACCAACCTTTCAATGAGGGGAGTTTCAATCCCTTTCCAAAACCCACGGTTCCCTCACCATCCGCCCCACTAAAAACCTCAGCCCCACTAAATAGCCAACCACCTCGAAATAGACCTAAACCCATTCCTAAGGGCATCCAAAGATGTTTTAAGTGCCGAGGATTTGGACACTTAGCTTCAGATTGTACAAACTGAAGTGTCATAACATTAGCCGAATGGGAGGCCGTGAAAGCACATGAAATTGAGAAGGACAATGAGGGTGGATCTTGAGGAAACGCTAGAGGAGGCAGTAGTGAAAGCTGACGAGGGTGAACTACTTCTTTTAAAATAAACTTAGAATGATCTAAAAGAAGATAAAGATGAACAAAGGTTTCACTTCAGTAGCACAGTTCACAGTAACTTATGCCCATTGATTATTGATGAAGGAAATCATGCTAATGATGTTCCCCTTAGCAAAGTTAATCTCCTCACTTCTGCTTATGATTTTTCTGAACTCCACAGACCACAAAAAGAACTAGAACATTCTGATTTCTTTCTTACTTTTACTGAGCCACTTTTTTAATCAAATAGTGAGCCACTTTAAAGACCCCATACCATGAGCACAAACCCTTTAAAGAGTGGATTTTGAATCTTCATAAGGAACCAGAATGTCCCTTACCAAATCACCTCGTAGCCATTTCCCAAATTCACCAAATTCAAATCAAGCAAGTTTTATTTGCTTGGTTAGTCATATTTCAGCCAAATTCCAACCAATCAATGCTTGCTCATCAGATTGAGGGCAAATCCTTCCCGAGTTAACCCCCTAGGTACTCTATTTTAAGAAGGTTCAGCTTCCTCCATCCCAGCCATGGCTTAGAAATAGATTCTAGGCTATTTACGGAGCTTAGGTTCTTTTATGGCTGGACTTGTATTTTAGCTGAATGGGGTTCTTTGTAGCTATCGAAAACGTGGTTCGAAAACAAGGGAAGATTGCAAAACCATTAAAACAATAAGCAAACTCACCAGGTTATTCTTTGATACCACGTTGATGCATGGTGCGTAAGCATGAGCAAAGCGCAAGCAATGGGGTTGTTTAACAATCTGAACTTGCTTAGTTTGAACTCAGCAATGGAGTTGGAACTAAAATATGGAGTCTGAATGGGATAACAGCCACGCCACCAACCAAGCTAGGTTAGGAATCCACCCTCTAAATCATAAAAGCTAGGCCACCAGAAATGGATTAAAGGAAACCACTCTAACTAATAGCCAGTTAAGATTGATTAAAGAGAGATTTGAGATAGCTGAGTTTCAAACTCAAAAATGAAGGTTTTCATATCAATTCTACTTAGAATAAGCTACCAAGGAGGCATATATACATGTCCAAGCTGGTAGCCAAGCAAGTGGGCAAGTTCCTTAACAATTAGGAAACCTTTAAACAAGCTTAAAACAAAGCTAATCACAAACTAAAATTAAGCTAAACTAATTAAAACAATGAGTCTAGCTAATACAAGTCTTGATTACATTAAGTTTAAGCTTAAACATGTAGAAAACACCTTTAAAAGTAACTTCCACATGGAGGAGAGAGAAATAGTAGGCTGCTGCAGGTTTCTCTTTAACTAGCAAATTAGAATGCAAGTTGATCTTTTCCTTTCTTCCAATTGGCCACTTGACTTCCAAAGCTGCAAACAACTCCATGATTATGTTTCTAGTCATCCAAAAAGGCAAGAAGGCAAGTAAGAAGCTCACAAAACCCTCCTTATTAAGGAAAACTGATGCAAAGTCCAAGCAGTGTATGTAGACTTAATTAACCCGATTTAACACTGATTTTGATCAAGTTGATTCTCTAATCTCCAGTTGATTGAGAACTGATTTTAATGCATGGATGGCTTACTCAAGATGTTAATAAACACTGCAAACCATAAAATTGCCCCTAAATCCGGTTTAGGTGGACTATTCAACTCAATTACTAAAGCCGGGTCAGAAAGGCCCAAAACTAGAACAATCAGCTTGTAGGAGTTGAGTCACTTGGGAAAACTTGACTTGGCCTTGATTTCTTTGTATGGAAAGGTACCCTAGGATTTTAACTAGTATTCCAAGAAAAATATTTGCCCTAAATTAGGTCTTGGTTTGAGAACCAATCTAATTTCCAAACTAGTCATAATAGAGCCTAAACTGTAATGGTAATAAGATGTAGCTAAACCACCACAAAGAACTTGTTATGATTTGAATTTCTCTTCATATATTGATATGTTAGGATGTTGGCTACCATATTAAGCAAAAATAATTTCTCTAAATCAGGTCTTGGTATGAGAACCAAGCAAATTTCTAAAACTAGTCAGAATTGATCCTGAACTACAATGGTTAACAAGATGGAGCTGAATCACCGTGAACGACTTGTCATGATTTTGATTTCTCTCCATGACTTGATACCTTAGCATGTTGGATACCACCTTGAGTAAAAATATGCGCTCTAAATAAGGTTTTAGTAGGTGAACCAACCTAATCTCCAAAACTGGGTAGAATTGGATAAAAAACTGTGCATCAATATGTTTTGATCTTAATGAACCATTTCCACTGCATTCAGCCCAAAATAAATTAGGTTCAACTTTAATCTTTGACTTAGAACATGGTAAATGACCTTGGAACCCAGATAATCACAAGGTTTGAGCTACTTAAGCTGTAAAATCTTTGATCAAAATGTTGAATTCTAAGAGTACACGACCACAAGAGGGGGATGAATTGTGGTGTCCGATTTTCGCCTATTTACTGACAAACAGCCTTAGACCCTGATTGCAGAGACTGTTTCTGAATGACGAACAGTCTTGGGCCTTGTTTGCAGCGGCTGTTCCCAATTGGTTCAGAAGCGAAAATCAAGTAGATAAATGCGGAAATAAAGCACACACGATTTTTACGTGGAAAACACCTCTAGCCCAACTGAGGTGTGAAAAACCACGACCTACCTCGTGTAGGATTTAACTACTTCACTAACGGGCTGAACACGTTACAAAAGTAACACTCCTTGTTACAACTTGTAACCCACGTAACCTTCTTCTCTAAGACAGGTTACACCACATCCAAATATCTCTAGATTGGACTTGTCCAAAGTCCACACGACTAAGGACACACTCACTCACTTTTGATCTGAAATCAAGGATACCAAACACCTTACTGGGGTGCTTCTGACTTAAGCAGATGTAAGGTACAATGAAGTCCTAGTATGCCAATAGTTTTGAAAGCTCAATTTTTGCACAATCTTGTCATGGTTTTTTCTTTTGAAATGTAGCTCCAGAAATCTCAATGTGTTTGTGAAAGAAACCGATTTTTCCCTTGTGTATCTCTGCCGAAAGGAGTGAAAAGATTTTCTCATTTAAGCAAGCAAACCCAACGGCTAACTCTTTCAAAAAAGATAGAAAAATCTTCTGATTTTAGCGGTTTAGGAGATTTCTTCAGATTTCCAACGGTTAGAAACAAAGAAGATAAGATTCTCCTAAAATATAGGGATTTGATACTCACGGGATAAAAACTGATTAGCCACTTAATATAGCCCTGTAATTTAGCCCAAAAAAGGATAAAAATCTTGGTTTCAAAATTTGAATCAATCATGGCCTAAAAATAAGGAATAAAGATTTTTCGGATTTTGAAAAATCTCTAGCAAAAATGGTTTTGCAATCTGCTACATATATATAATAAATAATAATCTTTTTAGGACTTAACTAATCAGCCTAGGATTTCATAAAAGGATTCTTAGAGCAGCCAGCCAACCAAAAGAAATTTTCAGGTAAAACGGATGTCGCCGCTGCAGTTTCAGGAACACCCTAGGCACCCTGTTTGCAGGGTTGTTTGGAAATGGTGTTCTGAAGCAAATCTCGAAAACCGTTTCAAGAAGTGTTAGATTGAGACTTTCAAGATTGGCATATTAACAAGAATCTAAAAGATAGAACCTAAATCAAATCGAGACTTCTTGTTGTAAGAATTAGTCATCTTGTCGAGGATGGATGTGCAACTCCAAACACCTTGGTCACCTTGATTACTCGGGTGATCTTGTATCGCTGAATGTAGGAACTTGGTCTTTCAGACTTAGTCAGCTGTTGTCGAGATTTGTTGTGTGCTGATCTTTGTGTCACTGAAGCTTGGAACCTGTTCTTAAAACTTGTTCTCAACATTTAGTAGACAGAACAAGTAAGTAGGATCAATAGAAACAACTGTGTAGGACCTGTTTGGAGAGCTTGTTTGGAACAACATTACTCAAGCAAGTATGCTACACTTAGATTTGTTATCATCAAAACTTTATACAGTTAGTTCAACAATTTCCCCCTTTTTGATGATGACAAACCAAGTGACCATATTGACAAGAAAAAGATTTTATTTTCGTAAGTGCCTTTATAAGTGACTTGAGTGCTGATATATATCCACACAGGTGCTAGGTCAGTCAAAAAACATATGTAAGTATAAAGACTAATGACTCAACCATTCAACTCAACCTAGGTCAAAGGTCCACTTATCTTCCCCTTTTTGGCATCATTAAAAAGGCACAAACAACAGTCAGAACATGGTGTTTGCAAGTGAATCACATAAGACATAGCAAGAGATAAGCAAGATATAACAGAACCAGATATGTCATTGAAAGTCCGGAAGGTGCAATACAAAAAAAAGGGAACACTGAAAGAGACGGGGAAGAGAACTCTAGGAAACATCTGATGAGAACAGGTTACAAGGGGTGATTATGGCTGCGGAGGAGGGAGTTTGGTAGCGAGGGAGGAGAGAAGGGCAAGGAGATCTTCATGACGCTTGGCAGATAGCGCCTTCTCTTCTTCCAGGGCAGCCTTGACGGCTGTGAGCTCATCCTTGAGGCGGGAGTTATCCTCTAAAACAGCCTCAACTTTGACTGATGACCTCCCAGAAACAGGAGGTCTGGGTGTTCGGCTCCCCTGTTTGGAGACCGAGCCCTCAGCCAGAGTATATCCACACCCCATGAGGGTGTCACTCCCTATCTCATCAATCACTTGAGCAGCCACCGTCCTTTTGAGCTCTATCCCAAAGCGCTCAAAAACCCTCGTCAGTAGAAAACCATACCCAAGATCATGTGCCCGGGTGGTGTTTGCAATACGCCCAATATGGCGGATTATAAGAACAGGAAGGTTGATGGGTTCCTCCCTATCCAAAAGATCCTCCAGGCACTGATCAAGAGCATCAGCCTGGTTTCCACCTTGACCTCTTGGGATGATGTTCTTTATGACAAACATAAAGAGCAGTTGGTGTAGAGAGGTCATCACACCCTTCTTCACGGATGTGGGTGTTTGCAGGCCCTGGTGTTGACTCAACCGCTGTGAAAGCTCTAGCAACCTGGCTGTCCCTAGGACAGACTTATCCTCCCTCACATACACATCAAAGCCAAGTGAGGGAACACCCAAAATCGTACCTAGAGTTTATGCATCCAATTGCACCTGTGTATCACCAAGTTTACTTGTCACCACCCCTTCGGTGATAGCACAATTGGCATAGAACTCAGCCAATTCTGGTACAGAACACCCCAGCTGGGTGTTCGTAAAGAGGTCCAGCCAGTTCTAGGCACGCAGCTTCTGTAGAAACACCCCCAACTCCTGTTCCTTGAAAAATTAAACTCTCACTATCTTCCCCCTAACTACATTGCGCTTAAGCAGATGCGCAATCTTGGTAGAAACAGGAGAGGCAGTAGACTTTTTGGCTCTTTTGGAGGGAGGAACAGAAGAAGCAGTCTCGGGTTTAGCTGATTTTGAGACTGGAGCAGTAGAGGTCTTTCTTTTGCGAGGGTACAACGAGTAGATCATTACTAGCCGCCCACGCATGCCTCGGGAAGGAGGAAAATAGCACATACTAACAATCAAGGAGCGTACCTGTTCTTGCTGCTTGATCTTGGAGGAGATTCAACGATAACAAGATAATAAAGGCAATCATATTAAATTTAAACGGATGCCAGCAGCTGCAAATAATGCACATATACTAAAATAGCACAGAATTGATTGCAAACAATTTTTATCAAACACATTGTACCTTCAACCTATGGAAGTTACAAACAGGGGGAGAGAATAGGGTACTTAGGTTGTTTCAATCAAACCTAGTTCAAGTCTATTTTTCTCAAATTGATCTCTACTTAGCGCCTTGGTGAATATATCAGCAATTTGGTTTTCTGTGGCACAAAAATTCATTGAGATCAACCCTTTTTCAACATTGTCTCTTAAGAAATGATGACGTATGTCAATATGTTTTGTTCTTTTATGTTGACACGGATTTTTGGCAATATTAATTGCACTTGTGTTATCACAAAAAATAGGTATGCATCCAGTGTCAACACAAAAGTCTTTGAGTTGTTGTCTTATCTACAGTAATTGAGCACAACATGAAGCAGCTGCAACATATTCAGCTTCTGCTGTGGACATGGCAACTGAATGTTGTTTCTTGGTTGCCTAAGATACCAAACAAGGTCCAAGGAAATGAGCCATACCTATGGTGCTTTTTCTATCAACCAGGAAGCCTGCATAGTTAGCATCAGCATATCCAACATGATCAAAATTGCAACCTCTAGAATACCATAGAGCTAAATCAGGTGTATGTTTTAAATACCTTAGTATCTGTTTAACAGCCTTAAGGTGAGTTTCTTTAGGATTAGACTGAAAACGGGCACATAAACCAACACTGAAAACAATGTCGGGCCTACTAGCGGTAAGGTATAAGAGTGACCCTATCATGTCCCTATAGAGTTTCTCCTCAACTGAGGGACTCCCATCATCCATTACCAACCTGGTAGAAGGCGAAATGGGAGTATCAATGGGCTTGGCCAACTCCATTCCAAAACCCTTAAGTAGTTCCTTAATATACTTTTGTTGATGGATCATGGTGCCATTTAAAGTTTGCTTGATCTGTGAGCCTAAGAAGAAGTTAAGCTCACCCATCATGCTCATTTCAAACTCACTCCTCATCATTTTTGAAAATTCATTGCATAAATCATGATGAGTTGCCCCAAATATGATGTCATCAACATATACTTGGACAATCAACAGATGTCCCCCCTTAGATTTTAGAAACAAGGTATTATCTACCTTGCCTCTTCTAAAATCATTTTCAAGTAAAAAGCTTGACAATCGTTCATACCAAGCTCTAGGAGCTTGTTTTAGACCATAAAGAGCTTTGTCAAGTTGAAAAACATGGTTTGGAAATTCACTGTTTTCAAAACCAGAGGGTTGTTTGACATACACCTCTTCTTTAAGGTATCCGTTTAGGAATGCACTTTTGACATCCATTTGATATAGCTTGATCTCCATATGAGCTGCAAAGGCTATTAGGATACGAATGGCCTCAATCCTAGCAACAGGTGCGAAGGTTTCTTTATAATCGATCCCTTCTTCCTGATTGTAGCCTTGAACCACCAGCCGTGCCTTGTTCCTAGTGACTGTTCCGGACTCGTCCAGCTTGTTCCGAAACACCCACTTGGCTCCAATGATTCTTCTATCTGCAGGCTGGGGTACAAGGTGCCATACCTTGTTCCTTTCAAAATGGTGAAGCTCTTCTTGCATTGCTGTGACCCAATCTGCATCTGCAAGAGCTTCATTGACATTATTTGGCTCAATGTTAGAGAGAAATGCATAGAAAGCACAAAAATTCTTAAGCTTAGATCTCATTTGCACCCTAGTATTTATATCAGATAAGATTTGATCAAGGGGGTGTGAACGATGATGCTTCCAAGGTCGTGGAGTTAGGGGATCCACAGACACACTTTCTACTCTGGCTTGGATGCTTGAAGAATCAGGTTCAGAAACAGCTCCGGAGCCAGTTCCTGCACCTGTTTGCAGGCCGGTTCCTGAGGAACTGGACTGGTGTTGTCCCGAACAGGGTTCAACGTTGCTTCCCCCTGTTTGGTCCTCACCTTGCCTGTCGTTCTGAGAACAGCTTCAGGACCCGTTTTCTCCACGGTGTTCTTACCTTGTTCATCTTGGTGCAACACTTCTTTTTGAACAAGACCTAATTCAAATCCTTCCTCCTGTGCATCATTCTTGCTTAACGAGTTAGATTCATCAAAAAGCACATGCACACTTTCCTCAACACACAAGGTTCTTTTGTTAAACACTTTGTATGCCTTACTATGTGAGGAATAACTGAGAAATATTGCCTCATCACTCCTAGGATCGAACTTCCCTAAGGCATCCTTCCCATTGTTATGCACAAAACACCTACAACCGAATGTTCTTAAATGCATGATGTTGGGCTTTCCACCTTTGAAAAGTTCATAGGGAGTTTTGTTCAAAATAGGTCTAATAATGCATCTATTTATAATGTAGCATGATGTGTTCAAAGCTTCTGCCCAAAAGTTCTTAGGAAGACCATTAGCAATAAGCATTGTTCTAGTCATGTCTTCTAGGGTGCGATTTTTGCGCTCAACCACCCCGTTCTGTTGGGGTGTTCTTAGGGCTGAGAAGTTATGATCAACACTATGTGCATTACAATAGTTTGTAAAGCTTGCATTTTCAAATTCAGTACCATAATTAGACCTTAAACTAACTAAAGAGTGTCCTACTCTCCTTTCAACCCTTTTGAGAAAGGCAATAAAATTCTCAAAAGTTTCATCCTTGGATGCCAAGAACAGGGTCCAAGTAAATCGAGAGTAATCATCCACTACAACCAGCACATACCTCTTCCCACCTCTACTTGCTATCCTCATAGGACCACATAGATCAATGTGTAACATTTCGAGAGGTCGGGTAGTGCTAACACAATTTTTTGATTTAAAAGACGATCTGACTTGTTTGCCTTTTGCGCAAGCTTCACAAACCTTGTCATCATTGAATTTGATGGAACGTAGTCCAACAACTAGGTCTTTGGAAACAAGTTTGTTCAAAAGAGTGAGACTTGCATGACCTAGTCTCTTGTGCCAGAGCATTATATCATCATTTAAAGCGCTCAAACAAGTCAGATTGTTTTGGGGAAGTGTGGAAATACATACTTCGTAAACATTTTTGTGACGCTTCCCCCTTAACACGATATCTCCTGTGTTTGAGTTTACAACCAAGTAACGTGTTGGTGAGAACACTACTCGGTTGTTCTTGTCACACAGTTGGGACACACTAAGCAGATTGTGCTTTAAGCCATCAACTAGATAGACATTATCAATTGAGTGAGAATGGGACTCACCAACCCTACCTATGCCGACAATTGTCCCAGACTTGCCGCTTCCAAACTGTAACACCCCCGACTACCTTTCAGGAATGTCACACCGCCAGGAGCCCCCGATGGAGACCCCTAAGGCTCTTCTTCTTTTAACTTTCTTCTTAATTTTTTTTTTTTACCAAACTTTAGCTTAGGTTAGGAAAACCTGGGACGAAACCGGCAGAGTTCCGTCTGTAATTACAACAATTTCCAAAATTACATTATGAAGTTCAGGGTACCTGTGAACTTTTAAACCAAAATGCAAAATAACTAGGAGTACCAGCGAGTCACACACTCGTGGTGGGGCTTAAGCCCTTTACAAACATTTATTACAAAAGATTTACATAGGTTCATACTGCCAGAGCCTTTGAGCCACTACATGACCAACGTACGCACTTTCTTAAAACAAAGCATCACTTCAGATGGCTTCACAACTTCACATTATAGATACATCAGCGGAAGCAACTAGCGGTCCATTCATTCTTCACCTGGGGGAAAAAGGGGAGAGGAAATGGAGTGAGCCACCACATGCTCAGTGAGTGTTCCTCCACTCCTTAAAACAAAACCTTTTTCAAGCATTAATACCCATAATATTCACTTATCAAGCAATTAGCTACTACTAACATGGTATTAGGCAACATATTATAGGACACAGGTTGAAGAACATATATATCGGACAAGTCATGACTTATGTATTCACTAGGCACATTTGAATGTCATTTCACGATTCACTAGCATGACACATATTCTATTTGAAGCCACATTCATCATTTTTAAGAGCATTTTCTTTAAATCTGCAATGAAACATTCTTTGAACATTTGAAAGCATTTCATATTCATTCCATATGGCCTCTTTGGCCCGTAAAACATTCTTTTTCTTTAAACATATATAAAATGGCAAAGGCCAATTGCTTTTCTTATCTTGGTAGGAAAGTACTTCTGGCATAAGATCATTACAGGGTGCTGATTGGGTGAGAACTAAGCTCGACCCCATAGTGAGACCTAACGCTCACGCTAAAGCTCTTACTCCCGGGATGGCTACATATAACATATCGGACCATTACATTAGCCCTCGTCAGGGCCTCTAGGGTTTATCCGGACTTATCCCCTAGGTTAACATACATCATATCATATTGTCCGCAGCACATTATCTTAGCCACTAAAAGCGTATCAGCCATAACGGCTAGTAGTTTTCCGTTTCAAACAATAAAATCATTCAACGTATAATTCCCATCTCCCTTTTGTTAAAACGTTTTAGGGATTCCTCCCAAACACTATTTGAATAGCTAAAATAGGCCATAGCTCGTTACTAGACATGGCTATTGTTCATTTAAAACACATGAAAAGTCATTAGTCAAAACATCCCCCTTCCATACACATGTTACATTTTAAATATACAAGGAAAGGGAAACACACACATCACATTTAAACACTTCGTAATCATTTCAACACAATGAGCCACACATGGCCTCGCAATCCACACGATTGCGGTAATTTCATAACCCGAACTCCCTCCTCACAAGCACCGTACCACAAAGACCTCGAACCACTCATAGTTCTTCCTCGAACCATCCAACTACCATCTCGATTTTAATTTCATAATCTAGCAACCTAGTCAATGCGAGATACTGAAAGGTAATGCATAGCTTACGTGCTTACCGTTGCTGAACTTACCACTTTAAGCGTTAACGATCAATCGAGTGCTGCAACCAACGAATACATCCAACCACACATGTATGTATATATATATATATATACAATCTCGAGAAAGCATTCATATGGTTATACATGTATACGTTAAATCTAAACTTTCATGATTCGTTTCAACTAACCCCTTTTCTTGGTATGATTTAACTATATGAAATCGCATTATTGCCTAACATACATGGTTCGTCGAATTAAAGTCACATGCGTGAGATAATTAGTTTGATTCGATTCGAGGCTAAAGGTATTTAATTCACTTCGAGGTAAAATCTCAAACATTTAGCGGTTACAGGCATTCGAATTAACGCTAAAAGCATGTAATTCATTTCGAATGATAAACTTAGTAATTACATTTATTCGAATCAACACTAAAGGCATGAAACTCACTTTGATTTCTAATTTCAGGCACTCGAAGGTTGCATGCATGAATTAACTCAATTAAACAAACATCGCTTCAAATGCTAACATGTTAATTCGGAAATGCTTTTTCGGCATAAATTAACTTAGTTAAACACCATCGTTTTAGGCCTGAAAATCGTCTAATTTAAGGCACTCTTCGGACAGCTTCAGCATGCATAATTCCACCTTAGTTTCAACTGTTTTTAGGCATGCATGACAGGCATAAAACTCAGCAATTTCCCATTGCGTTCTAACAGTTTTATACATACAGATTTAGGCTAAAACTATGTCAGACAGGCATGAAAAACAGCAAGGGATAGGCGCATGTATAAGGTGTAATCTGTCAGTATACATAATCACATAATTTGAGTGTAAATTCAACCTAACATAACATGCATTTATCCTCAATACACATCCCATGAAATTAGCCTAAACTACACTGACATGCAATAACCTCCAGGCTAAACATTCTTGAATCATAATATCAGTTTAGGAGAGCAAGAATACTCACACGAATTAGCTTAATTTCGGCTCTGAACAGTAAACCACCAAGATTCCACGCTGCTAGACTCGAACCCAAGCCCCGACAGTAGCGAATCCAAGCCCTAGCCCACGATTTGGTGTCATTTGTGACTGATTGAGGCTTGAATTCGTTCGAATTTATAGGGGAGGCTGAAAGGAGGGTGGGCCGCCGGCTAACGGCAACTGGGCGGCCGGTTCTGACGAAGGAGACGCGTGGGTAAATGGCCGTGCGAAGTGGACGAGGTTCGTTAGAGGATTGGGTGGCTGGGAAGCATGGTTGAGGGGACCAGGCGGTTCCTCCTCTCGCCGGGGACACGTGAAGGCCGGTGGTGTCACCAGGCGGCGACCGGTGACCGGCGAGAGCGAGGGAGAGAGAGAGAGAGCGTGGCAGAGAGAGAGAGAGAGCGTGCGGTGAGAGAGGGGGGGTCGGGTTCTGCCCGACTTCGGTCCCCCTTCCCCCTTTTCAATCTCTTTTTCTCTTTTTTTTTTTTGTGTGTTTTGGGTTAAACTAACAACATATAGCTAAATTTTGATTCGTACTCGCTAATAGTTAGGTTAAACCCAAATTGAACGACCTACCATGTACATTTTGGTTTAAACTTTGGGAATCTGCCAAGTAAAATGAAAAACGATTTTAAAAACTGGGTTTAGCATAGATTCAAATGTTTTATAAATAAGTAGCGTCAATGATAACATTAGTCAAATAATCGCCCCTTTTATTCAAACTAGTCGTTAAAAACTCACACGGTCGATTTAATACTTTCGTCGGATAACAAATTAAAAGCAACTGGTCAAATCAGCAACTAAACAGTTAGTCGGTAATAGCACGAAAGCATGGCCCTTACACTCTCCCCCCCTTAAAAGAATTTCCTCCTCGAAATTTGCTCACCTGGTGAAAATAATGCGGGATATTTTTCACGCATTTCGCTTTCTAACTCCCAAGTTGCTTCTGCCACCTTGTGATGTTTCCATAACACCTTAACATAGGGAATGCTCCTATTTCTGAGCTTCCTTTCCGTCTTCTCCAAAATCCGGATGGGTTCTTCTACATAGGTAAGATTTTCTTTAACTTGTAGGGGTTCATATCGGATGACATGATTCGGATCCGGAACATATTTCCTGAGACTGGATACATGGAATACATCGTGGATGCCTTGCAATGAGGGTGGTAAGGCCAATTGGTATGCAACCCGATCCTACTTTCTGCAAGACTTCAAACGGTCCAATGAACCGTGGGCTTAGCTTCCCCTTTTGTCCAAATCTTATGCTCCCCTTGAGTGGGGACACTTTCAGAAAAACATGGTCTCCAATCTCAAACTCCAGTGGCCTTCTCCTATTATCCGCGTAGCTCTTTTGTCTACTTTGCGCAACTTGCAATCTCTGGCAGATGGTCTTGACTATTCCGATCGTTCGGTCGATTAAGTCAACCTTGGATGGTTCCCTTTCTCCTATTTCATTCCAACAAACTAGAGTTCTGCAACGTCTACCGTATAGCTCCTCGAAAGGAGCCATGCCTATACTGGCATGGTGACTATTATTGTACGCAAATTCAACCAGAGGCAAGTTATGATCCCAAGTTCCAGCAGAATCGAGGGCACAAGCTCTCAACATATCCTCCAGAGTTTGAATAGTTCTTTCGGATTGACCGTCCGTCTGAGGATGGAAGGCCGTACTTAATCGTAATTTTGTGCCCATTGCTCTTTGAAACCCATGCCAGAAGCGAGATACAAACTTGGTATCGCGATCTGACACAATACTGAGTGGCACACCATGCAGTCTAACTATCTCCTTAATGTATAGGTTAGCTAGTTGCTCAGAGGTGGAAGTGGCCTTGATGGGCAAGAAGTGTGCAGCCTTGGTCAATCTGTCAACTATAACCCACACACTGTCGTGTTGTTTGACGGTTTTTGGCATTCCAATCATGAAATCCATGGTGATGTGTTCCCATTTCCACTCAGGAATTGGCAAGGGTTGTAGTAAACCTCCAGGTTTCTGATGCTCGGTTTTCACCCGTTGGCACGTAAGACATCGAGCCACGTACTCTGCGATATCCCTTTTCATGCCATTCCACCAGTAATGGGTCTTCAAGTCATGGTACATCTTCGTACTCCCAGGGTGTACAACAAGTGTGGAATTGTGCGCCTCCTTTAACAATTCCTCCTTGAGGGCTGTTATGTTCGGTACACACAGTCTATTTCTATACCAAAGTACCTCATTTCGGATGGAAAATTCCTTATTCTTTCCTTCTTCCATGCCTTTCTTTGTCCTCTTAAGTTCAGGGTCATCCTTCTGTTGTTGTTTGATCGTTTCGATTAATGGCGAAGAGACTTGAAGCGCTGTCAAGTAGCCTTGATTTCCTGGCAGCACTACCCCTATTTGTCGCACGTCGAGCTTCCTTAGGAGTCTCTTTTCTTATGTAAGTAGACAGGCTACAGACCCCATGAATTTTCTACTTAGTGCGTCAGCTACCACGTTTGCCTTTCCAGGATGATATTTGATCTCCATATCATAATCCTTAAGGAGTTCTAGCCATCTTCTTTGTCTCATGTTTAAATCTTTTTGAGAAAAGATGTATTTCAAGCTCTTGTGGTCAGTGTATACTTCACACCTTACTCCATAGAGATAATGTCTCCAGATTTTTAAGGCAAATACCACCGTGGCCAATTCTAGGTCATGTGTTGGATAATTCTCTTCATAGGGCTTCAATTGGCGAGAGGCATAAGCAATAACTCTGTCCTTCTGCATTAATACACAACCCAGTCCCTTCTTGGATGCATCACTGTAGATTACAAATCCTTCATTGCCTTCGGGTATTGCCAATATTGGTGCAGATACCAAATGTTTCTTTAGCTCCTGAAAGCTATCTTCACACTCCGGGATCCATTTAAATTTAGTGGTCTTCCGAAGTAGTTTGGTAATAGGTAAGGCTAGTTTTGAAAATCCTTCTACAAACCTTCGATAGTAGCCCGCTATACCTAAGAAGCTTCGCACTTCGGAGACGTTCGTTGGTCTTGGCCAGTTTACAATGGCCTCTACCTTTGCCGGGTCCACCGAGATGCCATCCTTGGTCACTATGTGTCCCAGGAATTGCACCCTTTCTAACCAGAACTCACACTTTTTAAGTTTGGCATATAACTCGTGCTCCTCTAGGGTTTTCAGCACCATCCGCAAGTGGTTCGCATGCTCTTCCCTGGTCTTGGAGTATACCAAGATATCATCGATGAACACCACTACAAATTTATCTAGGAAGGGCTTAAGGGCTCTGTTCATCAAGTCCATAAAGAAGGCAGGAGCGTTCGTTAGTCCGAACGGTAACACCAAGAACTCGTAATGGCCATATCGAGTGCGAAAAGCGGTTTTAGGCACGTCCCCCTTCTTGATCTTCAATTGATGGTACCCTGATCTCAAATCAATCTTTGAGAACACTGAAGCACCAGCCAATTGATCAAACAGGTCATCAATTCGAGGAAGTGGGTATTTATTCTTGACTGTTACCTTATTTAGTTCTCGATAGTCAATACATAACCTCAAACTCCCATCTTTCTTCTTCACAAATAGTACTGGTGCTCCCCAGGGTGAAACACTAGGCGGAATTAACCCCTTATCTAGTAACTCTTGCAACTGAGTTTTCAACTCCGCCAATTCCGCAGGTGCCATTCGATAAGGTGCCTTGGATATTGGAGCAGTTCCAGGTACTAGTTCAATGGTGAATTCGATTTCTCTGTTGGGTGGTAGCCCCGGTACCTCTCGAAACACCTGTGGAAATTCCCTCGCTACCGGAATCTCACTCAAGTCCGGCTCCTTTAGTTCTGCGACCTCAATTGCACACCAATAGCCCTGACATCCTTTCTTCAACATTTTGAGTGCTTGCATAGCAGATACCGTTGGAACGGTTACTTGGTGGCCACTTCCCTTAAAGGTTACTCTTTCTCCATTGGAGTCCGTGAAGGTAACTAGCTTTCTCTCGCAGTCAATAGTAACTTTATGTCTAGTTAACCAGTCCATCCCCAGAATAACATCCCAACCTTGTATATCCAGCTGTACTAGGTCTACAGGGAGAGTTCTCCCTTCCAATTGAATAGTACAGTCCTTAAAGACAAGGTCGGTATAGTAGGCAGACCCTAAGGGGGTAGTCACACATAATTGTACATCCATTTCACTGGGCTTGCTAGCGAGTTTCCTTGCAAAGGTAGGATTTACAAAAGAATGTGTGGCACCTGAATCAAATAAAACATAAGCATAAAGATGTTTAACAAAAAGGGTACCTGATACGGTGGCAGTGAGGTCCTCCGCCTCACCTCCTTCCAAGCTAAACACCCGGCCACCTGCTTGCGGCCTTTTTCCACCTCGTTTGCCTTCTGAAGTTGTATTCACAGGAGGTCGGCCTCTTTGTGGAACTGGATTAGCCCCCGTGCCTGAACCTTGTGTACTATTCTGCCGATTCCACGCCTTTTTGGGGCAATTTGCAATTTTGTGGTCCGTAGACCCACACCCATAGCATTCTTATGTGCCATATCGGCACCGACCAGAGTGCATACGCCCGCATTGGTTGCAGGGTTCCAGCGCCTGCCTTGGTACAACTTGTTTTCCTTTTCCCCGGTTGTCGAAGTTGCTGATCTTATTGCTTCCCTGGGTACTGGACCCTCCTTGATTAAACTTTCTTTTTGCTGGGCCAATCTGACGACTTTCCTCTTCGGTTTCAGCTATGACTCGGGCTATTTTCACCGCCCTCTGGTACATCTCCTGGAAGCTGATGAAAACATGCCCAACTATCATCCGCTTAATGGGTCCTTTAAGGCCTTGCTCGAAGTGGTCCATCTTCATTTCTTCAGTTGCGACTTGATTAGGCGCAAAGCGACTAAACTCGTTAAACTTCGCCGCGTATTCTACCACACTCATTTGGCCTTGTTTCAACCGTAGAAATTCTTGTTCCTTTGCCCTCTTTACATCTCGTGGGTAATACTGAGCATCCATCACAGTTTTTAGTTGTTCCCAAGTTAGAGCTGGTTCACCCGCTCGAGGTTTGGCAGTGCCCCACCAGAATTCTGCTTCCTTTTCGAACTGATGGGTCGCCAGACGTACTTTAAAATCTTCGGGGCAGTCCATTACTTCAAACAAATTCTCCATCCTTCTTAGCCATTCCTCATAGGCAAGAGGATCTGTTCCACCACTAAACCTTGGTGGTCTCAACTTATTAAACTGACAAATCATCTCCAAGGCGGTTGGTGCCGCCATCTGTTCCCTTCGTGGAGGCATTGGCTACACAGTCGTTTATGCAAAGTTGCTTAGTTTTTATTCATAAAAATAGATTGTCAAAAGCATTTAAAAACATAGTACAACATTAAACAGAATGTATAGAGCTTTAAGTATTCGTGCGATCCTATTTTGGTCGCACGAATCACTTCTCAAAAAAAAAAAGCGCTTTCACGAATCACGAAATATCGGGTATCACCCATGTTTATTCATTTTCAAACGCACATTAACTATGTTTTATTTAAATACAATGCACACATTGGCGACTCCAGGTTACACAGCCCCTAATACTACCCTAATTACCACCTGAGGAACCCTCCTCAGGGGGATCATCTACTGCTGGATCATTCGAGCCCTCAGACTCAACTGGGGCTAGTAGGTCCCATAATACAAATGGTGGGGAGTACTCCACATCAGGTGCTCCATCCACCAGTTCTCTCATTCTGAGCATCGTGGCTTGCCAGCCCCGGGGGTATTGTGCACCAAAGGAATCTATCCAACGTGCCCATAGAGCGGCTACTCGCTTGTATCGTCTTGCCTGAGGGTTTTCTGCGAACAGAAGTCTCATTTGACGATGTTCAATCTGATTTCTCTCTACTATTGTGATTGGTAGTTGTTGGGTAGCAGCAGGAGCAATTAGAGCCGTATTGATCATTTGCATGGCAGCATCGCCCCTTCCCAAGGGGGTACTTCCTAAGGAATCCACCCGTCCTTCTGCTAACATCAAGAAATCCACTAATCCCCGGAAAGTAAACGGAGTATAAGCTCCCCTGCGTACATGAAATAGACGGAGGATTGAGGTGACCTCGCCCCATCTTCCCGTGCACGGCATCGTTCAGATGAACTTGTAAGTCCAGTGGTTTTGGGTGACCCGTAAGGGTCCCCTCTGGTTACTCCTAATCATTGCTTCCCAAAAGAAAACCGCATTCCACGCGGCCAGCCAGAATGGGAGGCACTCGAAATCATCAATGCTAAACACCATCCTACACCACCACACGAGATTAGACATGAACTAAGAAGCACGCATTTGAATGGGAGTCCTAAACCATGTTCTAGTTCGTGTCCTCAAGTAAGCAAGTAAGCACGTAGTAGGCTCAAGTAAACACTTTAAGGCACATAATTTCACAAATTGACACTCCTAAGGTCACATCTATATGCATATGCAACCTATGGCTCTGATACCACCGAATGTAACACCCCCGACTACCTTTCAGGAATGTCACACCGCCAGGATCCCCCGAGGGAGACCCCTAAGGCTCTTCTTCTTTTAACTTTCTTCTTAATTTTTACCAAACTTTAGCTTAGGTTAGGAAAACCTGGGACGAAACCGGCAGAGTTCCGTCTGTAATTACAACAATTTCCAAAATTACATTATGAAGTTCAGGGTACCTGTGAACTTTTAAACCAAAATGCAAAATAACTAGGAGTACCAGCGAGTCACACACTCGTGGTGGGGCTTAAGCCCTTTACAAACATTTATTACAAAAGTTTTACATAGGTTCATACTGCCAGAGCCTTTGAGCCACTACATGACCAACGTACGCACTTTCTTAAAACAAAGCATCACTTCAGATGGCTTCACAACTTCACATTATAGATACATCAGCGGAAGCAACTAGCGGTCCATTCATTCTTCACCTGGGGGAAAAAGGGGAGAGGAAATGGAGTGAGCCACCACATGCTCAGTGAGTGTTCCTCCACTCCTTAAAACAAAACCTTTTTCAAGCATTAATACCCATAATATTCACTTATCAAGCAATTAGCTACTACTAACATGGTATTAGGCAACATATTATAGGACACAGGTTGAAGAACATATATATCGGACAAGTCATGACTTATGTATTCACTAGGCACATTTGAATGTCATTTCACGATTCACTAGCATGACACATATTCTATTTGAAGCCACATTCATCATTTTTAAGAGCATTTTCTTTAAATCTGCAATGAAACATTCTTTGAACATTTGAAAGCATTTCATATTCATTCCATATGGCCTCTTTGGCCCGTAAAACATTCTTTTTCTTTAAACATATATAAAATGGCAAAGGCCAATTGCTTTTCTTATCTTGGTAGGAAAGTACTTCTGGCATAAGATCATTACAGGGTGCTGATTGGGTGAGAACTAAGCTCGACCCCTTAGTGAGACCTAACACTCACGCTAAAGCTCTTACTCCCGGGATGGCTACATATAACATATCGGACCATTACATTAGCCCTCGTCAGGGCCTCTAGGGTTTATCCGGACTTATCCCCTAGGTTAACATACATCATATCATATTGTCCGCAGCACATTATCTTAGCCACTTAAAGCGTATCGGCCATAACGGCTAGTAGTTTTCCGTTTCAAACAATAAAATCATTCAACATATAATTCCCATCTCCCTTTTGTTAAAACGTTTTAGGGATTCCTCCCAAACACTATTTGAATAGCTAAAATAGGCCATAGCTCGTTACTAGACATGGCTATTGTTCATTTAAAACACATGAAAAGTCATTAGTCAAAACATCCCCCTTCCATACACATGTTACATTTTAAATATACAAGGAAAGGGAAACACACACATCACATTTAAACACTTCGTAATCATTTCAACACAATGAGCCACACATAGCCTCGCAATCCACATGATTGCGGTAATTTCATAACCCGAACTCCCTCCTCACAAGCACCGTACCACAAAGACCTCGAACCACTCATAGTTCTTCCCCGAACCATCCAACTACCATCTCGGTTTTAATTTCATAATCTAGCAACCTAGTCAATGCGAGATACTGAAAGGTAATGCATAGCTTACGTGCTTACCGTTGCTGAACTTACCACTTTAAGCATTAACGATCAATCGAGTGCTGCAACCAACGAATACATCCAACCACACATGTATGTATATATATATATATATATATATATATATATATATATATATATATATATATATATATATATATATATATATATATATATATATATATATATATATATATATATATATATACAATCTCGAGAAAGCATTCATATGGTTATACATGTATACGTTAAATCTAAACTTTCATGATTCGTTTCAACTAACCCCTTTTCTTAGTATGATTTAACTATATGAAATCGCATTATTGCCTAACATACATGGTTCGTCGAATTAAAGTCACATGCGTGAGATAATTAGTTTGATTCGATTCGAGGCGAAAGGTATTTAATTCACTTCGAGGTAAAATCTCAAACATTTAGCGGTTACAGGCATTCGAATTAACGCTAAAAGCCTGTAATTCATTTCGAATGATAAACTTAGTAATTACATTTATTCGAATCAACACTAAAGGCATGAAACTCACTTTGATTTCTAATTCCAGGCACTCGAAGGTTGCATGCATGAATTAACTCAATTAAACAAACATCGCTTCAAATGCTAACATGTTAATTCGGAAATGCTTTTTCGGCATAAATTAACTTAGTTAAACACCATCATTTTAGGCCTGAAAATCGTCTAATTTAAGGCACTCTTCGGACAGCTTTAGCATGCATAATTCCACCTTAGTTTCAACTGTTTTTAGGCATACATGACAAGCATAAAACTCAGCAATTTCCCATTGCGTTCTAACAGTTTTATACATACAGATTTAGGCTAAAACTATGTCAGACAGGCATGAAAAACAGCAAGGGATAGGCGCATGTATAAGGTGTAATCTGTCAGTATACATATTCACATAATTTGAGTGTAAATTCAACCTAACATAACATGCATTTATCCTCAATACACATCCCATGAAATTAGCCTAAACTACACTGACATGCAATAACCTCCAGGCTAAACATTCTTGAATCATAATATCAGTTTAGGAGAGTAAGAATACTCACACGAATTAGCTTAATTTCGGCTCTGAACAGTAAACCACCAAGATTCCTCGCTGCTAGACTCGAACCCAAGCCCCGACAGTAGCGAATCCAAGCCCTAGCCCGCGATTTGGTGTCACTTGTGACTGATTGAGGCTTGAATTCGTTCGAATTTATAGGGGAGGCTGAAAGAAGGGTGGGTCGCCGGCTAACGGCAACTGGGCAGCCGGTTCTGGCGAAGGAGACGCGTGGGTAAATGGCCGTGCGAAGTGGACGAGGTTCGTTGGAGGATTGGGTGGCTGGGACGTGTGGTTGAGGGGACCAGGCGGTTCCTCCTCTCGCCGGCGACACGTGAAGGCCGGTGGTGTCACCAGGCGGCGACCGGTGACCGGCGAGAGCGAGGGAGAGAGAGAGAGAGCGTGGCAGAGAGAGAGAGAGAGAGGGCGTGCGGTGAGAGAGAGGGGGGGTCGGGTTCTGCCCGACTTCGGTCCCCCTTCCCCCTTTTCAATCTCTTTTTCTCTTTTTTTTTTTTTGGTGTGTTTTGGGTTAAACTAACAACATACAGCTAAATTTTGATCCGTACTCGCTAATAGTTAGGTTAAACCCAAATTGAACGACCTACCATGTACATTTTGGTTTAAACTTTGGGAATCTGCCAGGTAAAACGAAAAACGATTTTAAAAACTGGGTTTAGCATAGATTCAAATGTTTTATAAATAAGTAGCGTCAATGATAACATTAGTCAAACAATCGCCCCTTTTATTGAAACTAGTCGTTAAAAACTCACACGGTCGATTTAATACTTTCGTCGGATAACAAATTAAAAGCAACTGGTCAAATCAGCAACTAAACAGTTAGTCGGTAATAGCACGAAAGCATGGCCCTTACACAAACGCCACACTCCCACCATCCGAAGCTGTAAGTGAGAGAAAGTTGGATTTTTCACCGGTCATATGCCTCGAACACCCACTATCAACATACCACAGCTGCTTGTTTTCAAGGTTGTTCCCTAAGATGTTTGCTGGGTTGTTCCTCTTACTTCAGCCTGCAAAACAAATCAAGGGTTAGTTTTGGGAACCCAGATCCACTTGGGTCCCATTCTTTTAGACAGATAAATCTCATCTTTCCTAATCCAGATTTGTTTTACATACCCTTCATTTCTTTCAATGGCATACCTTCTTGAAGGACAAGTGTATCGATAATGACCGGTTTTACCATAATGAAAGCAAACAATATTTTCAGGTAATCTAACATACTTTCTATTGACTGGGTAAGAGGTCCTTTTAGGAGCAAAACCTAGTCCCTTTTTATTTTGACTGTGGTGAGTGTTTAGCCATTCAAGCGCTTTTCAGGACTTGTTCCATAGCCTGTTTGTGGCGAGATCAGATTCCAATTTTTTTATTTTCGCCAACAGGTTCTTGTTTTCAGCAAGTAAGGACTCAACCTTTTCTTTCAACTCTAGGGATTCGTTTTCTGCTTTGGCTAAAGTAACAGAGTGAGTCTCTTCTTTCAAGATCAAGGATTCCTTGAAGTTTTGGTGTAAAAAGGATATTTTCTTTTCAACCTCGAGTTTTTCACTCTTGAGGATCTCATTTTCTAGTTCTGGGTCTCGAACATCTCTTTTCAATTCTGCACAAGTATCCATCAATGAATACAACAATTCTTCAAGAGTTGCCTTATTGAGACCACGTACCTTGTTCTTGAGATCAGTAAGACTGTTTGTTGATTCATCATCTGAATCCGTGTCACTTTGTACCATGAGAGCTACAGCGCCTTCATCAGTTTCAGACTCTTCTTCATCTTCAGAGGAGTCACCCCAGGCAGCCAGCATTGCTTTCGAGAATCGTTTCCCAGAACTGTTTGCAGCTTGTTTTCTACCTTGTTTCCTGGGGTGTTCATGCTCTTGCTCTTCTCGAAGTAAGGGACAGTTTTTCACTATGTGGTCTGTTTTGCCACATTTGAAACACCCAGTAAACTGTTCTCGGGGGTGTTTCTGGTTTTGTTGAAATCCTTCCTTTTGTTGTTTTCTTTGACTTTCTTGAAGAATTTCTTGAACTTTCGAGTCATCATAGCCATCTCTTCTTCCTCAAGATCAGAATCATCATCTTCTTGTGCTTTTAAGGCAAGTCCTCGATCTTTCTTCATCTCCTCTTTTTGTTGAGAATTTTTTCTCAGTTCGTATGTTTGGAGATTACCAATCAACTCGTCTAGGGTGATCTTGTTCATGTCTTTGGCTTCTTGGATGGCTGTTACCTTGGCTTCCTATGATCGAGGTAAAATCCTTAGAATTTTCCTTACCAACTCTTCAGCGATGAAGGATTTTCCCAGGGATTTTAACTCGTTTGTTATATGAGTGAAGCGGGTATACATATCCATCACATTCTCGCGATCACCCATATCAAACAACTCGTATTGTCTCATGAGTAACTCAATGCGTGATTGTTTGACTTGACTTGTTCCTTCATGAGCTACTTGTAAAGCATTCCATATTTCTTGAGCTGACTCACATTCTGAGATGCGAGTATATTCATCGGGTCCTAAGCCAAAATAGAGAAGTTTCTTGGCCTTGGCATTCTTTTCCATTTTCTTGTAATCCTCAGCATCATATTCAGTAGGATCTTTGGGAACCTTTTTTCCATCTTCAAGAACTTTCGTGGGAAAAAGGGGCCCGTTCTTGATGAGCATCCATAACTCGTAATCTTCAGCTTGTATATAGTTCTCCATCCTGTTCTTCCACCAACTGTAGTGTTGGCCATTGAAATAAGGTGGTCGAGTGATGGATTGGCCTTCAAGTATGCCTTGTGGTGTACTCATTTTCAGAATCTCTCAAGGTGTTAACCTTTTAGAAGAGAACCTGCTCTGATACCACTTGTTGAATTTTAAGAGTACACGACCACAAGAGGGGGGGTGAATTGTGGTGTCCGATTTTCGCCTATTTACTGACAAACAGCCTTAGACCCTGATTGCAAAGACTGTTTCTGAATGACGAACAGTCTTGGGCCTTGTTTGCAGTAGCTGTTCCCAATTGGTTCAGAAGCGAAAATCAAGTAGATAAATGCGGAAATAAAGCACACACGATTTTTACGTGAAAAACACCTCTAGCCCAACTGAGGTGTGAAAAACCACGACCTACCTCGTGTAGGATTTAACCACTTCACTAACGGCCTGAACACGTTACAAAAGTAACACTCCTTGTTACAACTTGTAACCCACGTAACCTTCTTCTCTAAGACAGGTTACACCACATCCAAATTTCTCTAGATTGGACACGTCCAAAGTCCACACGACTAAGGACACACTCACTCACTTTTGATCTGAGATCAAGGATACAAAACACCTTATTGGGGTGCTTCTGACTTAAGCAGATGTAAGGTACAATGATGTCCTAGTATGCCAATAGTTTTGAAAGCTCAATTTTTGCACAATCTTGTCACGGTTTTTTCTTTTGAAATATAGCTCCAGAAATCTCAATGTGTTTGTGAAAGAAACCGATTTTTCCCTTGTGTATCTCTGCCGAAAGGAGTGAAAAGATTTTCTTATTTAAGCAAGCAAACGCAACGGCTAACTCTTTTAAAAAAGATAGAAAAATCTGCTGATTTTAGCAGCTTAGGAGATTTCTTCAGATTTCCAATGGCTAGGAACAAAGAAGATAAGATTCTCCTAAAATATAGGGATTTGATACTCACGGGATAAAAACTTATTAGCCACTTAATATAGCCGTGTAATTTAGCCCAAAAAAAGGATAAAAATCTTGGTTTTAAAATTTGAATCAATCATGGCCTAAAAATAAGGAATAAAGATTTTTCGGATTTTGAAAAAATCTCTAGCAAAAATGGTTTTGCAATGTGCTACATATATATAATAAATAATAATCTTTTTAGGACTTAACTAATCAGCCTAGGATTTCATAAAAGGATTCTTAGAGAAGCCAGCCAACCAAAAGAAATTTTCAGGTAAAACGGATGTCGCCGCTGCAGTTTCAGGAACACCCTAGGCACCCTGTTTGCAGGGTTGTTTGGAAATGGTGTTCTGAAGCAAATCTCAAAAACCGTTTCAAGAAGTGTTAGATTGAAACTTTCAAGATTGGCATATTAACAAGAATCTAAAAGATAGAACCTAAATCAAATCGAGACTTCTTATTGTAAGAATTAGTCATCTTGTCGAGGATGGATGTGCAACTCCAAACACCTTGGTCACCTTGATTACTCGGGTGATCTTGTATCGCTGAATGTAGGAACTTAGTCTTTTAAGACTTAGTCAGCTGTTGTCGAGATTTGTTGTGTGCTGATCTTTGTGTCACTGAAGCTTGGAACATGTTCTTAAAACTTGTTCTCAACATTTAGTAGACAGAACAGGTAAGTAGGATCAATACAAACAACTGTGTAGGACCTGTTTGGAGAGCTTGTTTGGAACAACATTACTCAAGCAAGTATGCTACACTTGGATTTGTTATCATCAAAACTTTATACAGTTAGTTCAACACAAAATATGTGGTTACCATGTCCAATCTCGAGATAGATCAAGCAAGCAAGCAAGCTAACGAGTAAAGAAAGACGTCACATTAGCCCTTTGCTTTGTTGTTTGCTATTGCCATGTTTAACCCTTGATGCCACGCATCACTTAGAGGAGGAACAAGAGGAAGATTCTATAGAGATCATTGACAAGGCTGATGAAGGAGAAATGTTGGTCATAAGGAGAGCTTTGAGTGGCCTTAAAACCAAGGAAGAACAACGAGATAACATCTTTCACTCTTGGTGTACTGTCTAAGGTAAGGTTTTTTCATTGATCAGTGATGGAGGTAGCTGTGCTAATGTTGTTTCTCCAAGCATGGTGAAGAAACTCAACCTCCATGATTCTGGTCGCTCTAATCCATACAACATTGAGTGGCTCAATCAACATAAAGGGTTACCAGTTAACTCAAGGTCCTTGATTTCATTCTCCAATGGCCAGAATTACCAAGATGAGCTCTGGTGTGATGTAATCCAAATGGACGCATGTCACATTCTTCTTGGTAGGCCTTGGTTATTTGGCAGGAAGTAAAGGATGATGGTTACCTTAATACCTATTCCTTTACCAAGGATGGGAAGAGGATTACCTTTGCCCCTTTAAGCCCTTCCCATATCCACAAATCAAAACCACAAAATAACCCCCAGTAAGCTGATTTGTTTCTTACTTATAGAGAACCATTACTTAAGGCCTCTTATCATGAGTTTGAGGCTTTTAAGTAATGGATCCTCACTGCCCTTGAGGCACCAGAGCGCTCACCTCCGAGTCGTCCTTTGCTATCTTATTCTTGGAGTAATTCAGTCACATATTTCCATATGAGATACCCTCTGGCCTACCCCCAAAAGATCCATCCAACACTACATTAACGTCAGTCCAGGAGCCATACTCCCAAACAAGCGTGCTTACAGAATGAATCCCAAGGAGACTACGGAGATACAAAGGCAAGTACATGAACTGTTTTGGCCTTAAGTAATGTGACCAATGATTAAAAGCGCTTACCAATGCATAAAACTCCTTGTCGTAAGTTGAGTTGTTCTTCCTTGAAATGTTGAGCTTTTCACTAAAGTACGCAATAGGACAATGATCTTGTATGAGGATAGCTCTTATACCCACTCCACTTGCATCACAATCAACCTCAAATAGCTTGTCAAAGTTGGGAAGGGCTAGCAACGGAGCCACATATAGTTTGGACTTGAGCTTCTCAAAGGCATCATAGCCAACCCTTGTCCACTCAAATTGGCCTTTCTTCATACATTCGATGATAGGGGCCGTAAGGGTGCTAAATCCCTTAATGAATCTCCTATAAAATGATGCCAAGCTATGAAAGCTCCTTACTTCAAAGATAGAGGTGGGAGTTGGGCATGACTCGATAGCTTCAACATTGGCTTGGTCCATGAAGATATGACACTACCTGCCGTAAGCGCACAGGTAGTCGTAGTATAAAGAAACGATATCGTTCCTCAAGGACTAAAGTAATCTATCGAGCCTAGTCTTGTCAGATTGTGCTAAGAAAAACTTTATTTCAAGTGGTTTCGATTAACTACTGCAAATGAACTCATCTAAATCAATAAGAGAAAAACATCTAGGAATTTTCGCAATTATGGAAGAGAATTGGATCAAACTAAACAAACATGTGCTATTCTCTAATTGGTTAATTCCGAGGAATTGTAATCTTTTCTAGAAACTTGATCTATTCCTTCGAAATCAATCAAATTTGTCTAAACTAAGCAAATGTCGTTCTTTCAAACTAATTTGACTTAATCCAAGTTCAAAGTCTTCGATTACTTGCTAGCCCTTCTAACATATAAATCTCTCTTTCGAGACGGAGTTACGCTAAGTCTATTCAAGCAGTCCAACAACCAAATGTGGTCTTTCGAATGTTCACCCAATTTTTTCAAGTGTGCCAGTAAATTTTGGCTAAAAAATAACTCACAACATATGAAACACTTGATAGAATGAAATCAAACCAATCATGAAAATAAGCATAATTGAATAAACTAAAACATGATCCAATATACTGTCAAAAACTACTACATTCCTAGACTAAGAAAACTACTCAAACATGATAAAAGATAAACAAACTAACCAAAAATCGATGAAATCTAAGCGGAAAGGGCTCGACTGAGATGGCCTTCACCAAGGGCTTCAGAACCACCTCAGGATCAAAACTATCACACTCAAAACTCACACAAAAGCAAAAACAAAACTAAAGAACAAAATTTGAGAGAAAATGAACAAAACTAATCTTCACTAGACAAACTCTAACTTACTTTTCTTGCTAGGGATTACTCTCCTTCGCTGCTGAACGTCACTATTTATAGGAAATTCAAGTTAATCCTAGCCACACCGTCGAGGGAAAACAAAGAGGTAGCAGTTACAGGCCTACCACAGTCTGTGGCATCCACTAATCCGACCATGGTTTGCGCTGGAACCGGTTTCTTGCCCTTTTCTGGCTCCAGGGGCTTAGCAACTCATGGATGACCATAGGGGAGGTCAGAACACAGCCATTAAAGGACAAATACTAGGTGAAAGGGCTAAAAATCCTGCAAAACACATAAGACAACAACGCCCAAGCATAAATCGAGAATAGGAGAGTAAATAACATCATTAAGCACAAAATTCTCATAGAAACGAGGCAAAATGGCCCTAAAAAGATGTATATATTAAGTACTTATAAAACTCCCCCATGTTTAAACTATTGCTTGTCCTCAAGCAATGTAAAAACTAAAAAGGTATACACAACCTCCTCGGGATAGACATAGGTAACATTCAATTGGCAAAGATGATCCAAAGATTGCCCAAGAAGGTACAAAACAACATCATCAATAAGCATAATAGGGAATGAAATTTCAAAAACCTGCTAATAGACCACAATGCAAAACTTAAACCAATCTTCCCCCAAATCATCAAATACAATCATTCAACATATGAAACAAGTGAAACTAGTAAGGCCAGTAGAGCCTCACTATAGTTATGTGGCACTCAACACTCATGTGTTTGACAATGCATATATATGAAGGTTCTCTCAATTCTCATTCCTTGGATATAAATCTATCATAGGCTTGACAAGATTCTCAAATTCGCCACCATTAAAATGTAAATACACTAAACAATCATGAGGACTTTCATAGGGATGCAACAGTGCTTAGGGTAAAGGTAAGAGGGCAACAAATGTTTTACGAAATGAAAAGCTAAAAGCCAAAGACTAAGAGCTTAAACAATTCCAATGCATCATACTACATTGTTCTCGAACCATATCAAAATAAATCCCAAAATGAAGAGAGAAAGAGTCAAAAATCACAAATATCTTACAATCCCACCAAGGTTAATCAGTTTTTTCGAAATTTTTTTCTTTTTTTTTGTTGTTCATTTCTCTCTTTTTTTTATATCCCTTTCTTTTTCTTTCCCTTTTTTTATTCTTAAAAAAAAGAATAGCCAAGGGAATTCCATAACGCACTTTAAAATTGAATGCTTCTCTAAACTTTACATAATAAAACAAGGGATTTATCAAATGTTTACATCCCTACACTAAACAGCAAAAATTCACTAAAGAGAATAACAATCCACCTTGCTAACTCCCTATCAAACTTGATGCAAATGAGTGTAATGCTCCTCTAGCCTTGGCTTAAGGGTAAGATAATTTGGCCATGGGCTAAAAATAGGAGGTTCAAATCAAGAAAAGCGGTTACATACTCACATGGGCTAACAAGGGATACAATATAGAACCAGGGTGGCTATTTGGCCATGGTGTTAAACAAATCAAAGAAAGAAAAATGCCTCAATCATTTTGCCTATATGCATATGCGAAATGTGATCTTGAATGAGAATCAAAGCAAGTTCTAGAGAAATGACACCAAGGGAGAGTCACAGATGAAAGAAATATGAGACTAATAATGATAAACAGTCTCTAAAGGCTCAAAGTCTCATGGGATATCTACCAAAGACAAAGCTAGCTCACAAGTAAACACATGTCAAAATCTTGTAAAGACTCATGGGGAAAAAACAATTCGCATCCAACATGTGGTCAAAACACAGAATTCATTTCGAAAACTCATTCGCAAACATTTATACACAATTCGGGTGAATCAAAGGATCAAACTAAACCAAAGAAAGCTACCAAATCTATAGAGATCGTCATCAGAGGATCTTTTTTCTTTTGTATTTTTTTTTTTGGTGTGTTTTTTTTTTTTTTAACAAACAATGCAAGCTAAAATGCAAATGAAACTAACAAAAGAAAGAAACTAAAATGCAACCTAGAAGAAAACAAAATGCACTACTAAAACAAAACTAAAACAAAAACTACCACTAAAAATATATACAAAGCAAAAACAAACACACCAAACAAAAACAGACATCAGATTCCAAATATAATAACTAACTCCCCCACGCTTGAATCACACATTGCCCTCAATATGGGCAAATCATAATAAAAAGGGAAGGGGAGTAGTAGAAAACAAGATCAGATATGAGGACATGGAGGAGGATGGGGTGGTTATCCATAGGAGATACGCCAATCTCGCCAGGTCTCTAGACATGCCCTATAGTCTTGGAAGTATTGGGTTTGGGAAGCAAGCAACCCATGAAACTCATCATGGCACTCTTGGACAAAGTCCCGAAGAGCGGCGCTCTCTAAAGCAATAAAAGCGCTAAGGGAACCTTGTTCCTCTTGAATGGACCTAAGGGTGTCTTGGAGGTCAGAATAGTCAGGTGGGGGTGGATGAGAAGAAGAACTAGATCCTGCTTGACTAGAGTAAGGGACGGGTTGTTGGGGTGTAGGTCAAACAACCTCATCATCACTAGGTAGCTAATAAAGTTTAGCCCGGTGAAGCAGAGTAGAGCGATCGACCTTGGGAAGCGGCAAAAGCCGATCCTCGGGGTAAATCTAACACAAAAGGCCAGCCTCAACTTTACAGAAATTCATAATCTCAAAAGTAGCTTGATCAAGCTACTCAGACCCAGAAACTCTATCCTCAGGATTGGGCTCAACACCCAAGAATCTAGCAATAGTAGTTATAATTCCACCAATGACTATCTGACCTTTAGTGCTAATAGTAGCACTATGTAATTGCCTAGCTAAGAATGAACCCGGGTCAAGTTGAACACCATCAAGCATATAGGACAGAAAGTACAACTCATACAATCTCGGGGCATTCAGACTATTGTCCCGAGCAAACAAAGAACAAGCAAGGATACACTAAGCTACTCTAATGCAAGGGTTTCTGACATGTGTACATTGCGATAAACTGGTACTGTACCTAACACTCCCTGAAAGTTCACCCCAAAATGCATTCGGGTTGAATTCGCGAGGGACTTGGCGATTCAGTAAATCCATACCAGGTGAAAAATCGAAGATACTATTGAAATTACCTAAGTTTAGTTCATACAATTGACTCTGCAAATAAAATGATATCTATCCAGCTTAACATTGAGGTCCTCTAGTGACCTCGACATGGACTGTACTTAAAAATTCTAAGGTCAGGTGTCGGTACGTATGCTCTTTGAGTTCTAAAAAGTTGCTCATATCACCTCTTGCAAACAACCGATGATATCATGAAACATTCCCAATCGGGCTAACAAATCCTCATCATAGTATCTAGTTGCTACTACTACACATTCATTCAAATAATTGTACCTAGAAACGTGATCAGGATGAGTTAAACCGAGAGGATGAAGAATGTTACCTCTAGCATGCACATTGGTTGATGTTTTGGATGTCCTTTGAGGTCGGGGTGGTGCTTGACTTGATGAACGAACCTCCTTGGTGCTCCTTTGCCTTTTAGTTGGTGTTATGGCTACAAAACCTAACCAAAAACAAAACTAAAACCAAAAATAGGAACCAAAACCCAAAAAACTAAAGAAAATAAGTAAAAATATGAAGAATTTAAGCAAGAAAAGGATGGGTATGATGGATGAATGAGGGTGAGATGAATTTCGAAGACGAAGAAGAAAAAAGATGAGATTTTATGGATGAAATGGGGAGATTAAGTGAAAGGAAGGAATTTGCTATGAAAATGAAGAAAAATGAGGAAGATTTGAGGGAGATTGAAGGTGTTAGTTATGGAGGTTTTAGAGAGAGAAAAGGGAGGAACAGAGAGAAAGAGTCGAGTGAAGAAGATGAAGTGAGGGGAACGAGAAAAGGCACCACGGTCAAAAAACTAGACCGCGGCCAGTAGCAGTCCACCACAGACTGTGGCGGTCCCCCACGGACGGCCTGTGGTGCCTGCTGGTAATCGTTTTTTGTGGGTTTTTCAGGGTTGGCACCCCACGTCCGTATTTCTGGTGTTCCTGACCGTGGTGCCAACATTTTATTCATATATATATATATATATATATATATATATATATATATATATATATATATATATATCTGTTTCTTTCTTCTTCTTTTTTCTTCTTTTTTTATTCCTTTTTTTGGGAAAATATAACTACAAAAAGTAATAAAAATCAAAACTAAAAAAAAGGGAAAGAGAGGTTGGGTTGCATCCCAAGAAGCGCTCTTTTAAGGTCAAGAGTTTGACCCTTATTCTAGGCTCGGTCCAAATCAACCTTATCGCAGCTACAAAGTGGAACCTCTTTAGTTGAAGGTACCACCGCAGAAGTTCTCACTGCAGGTCCTTCATCCTTATAATTTGGTGCCATAATGCACCATCCGCATACAAAAGAAGTTGCTCTCTTGGCCCATCAGACGGGCTACCATCTACTTGCTCAACCCCTACATTAAAATCGACATCGAAACCTTCTAAAGGGGGCATAGAGTGAACAACTTGTGTAAACCTACAATACTCACTCATCGAAGAATCATTAGAAATAGGGGCCTCAACCTTGGGCTTGTTAGGTGGCATAAGAGCAAAAAACTCCACCCTAACATACCCTTGGTCAGGGTCCTCATATGAAATCCATTCAGAATCAGGAGGATCTTCATCATTTAAGACATCCTCCATATCATACTCAAGGGAAAGGGGTAATGCATCCAATATAAAAGAATGAAGAGAAACCGCATCCTCTTTCCTATGACTAAACACAGCAAATCTCCCCTCTACCTCAAAAGAAATACGACCCTCCTTCACATCAATATGGCAACTAGCTGTCGCCAAAATGGGCCTACCTAGGATAATTTGGGCATCATTAGTTTTAAGCATATCAACTATAATGAAGTCTTCTAACGCCTAAATGCCTCCTATATTGACAGGCACATCTTTGAACTTACACCATCAGCCAACTGTAGTGAAAAGGGGGTGGCTAGTGACGGTCCTCAGTGTAGCTTATGAAACAAAGTAAGGCATTATACTGACACTTGCACCTAAATCACATAGACTTCTCTCAATCCCCACTTTTCCTATAATGCATGGGATAGAAAAATTACCTAGGTCAAGAAGCTTAGGGGGGAAAATGGTTGGGATCTCAATAGAGTCATTCTCTACAAATGTGGCAGTCTTGCCACTATAGTTATTCTCCTTACTACTAGCCATAGTTATCTCTCTACCCTCTTCCATTAGTACTTCCTCAGAGTCAGTTAACTCCTGTTCATCCTCTTTTATGGTAACATAGTTACAGTGCTCTTGAGGGTTGCGTTCAGGTTTGCTAGGGAGTCTATTTGAGGGTGCAGATGAAAGAGTAGCTTTTTGGGGAATTTGGGCTTCTAACATCCTATTATGATTCGTAAGCACATCAACCTTTGAGGCTAATTGCTTAATGTAGTCATCCTATTGCTATTGTGTCGCAAGCATGTTTTCGATCATTAGCTCTAAATTTGACTTTTAGGGCATCTGAGAAGGGAATGGGGGTCTTTGAAAACCAGGGGGTACTCTAGCATTCACAGGGGCATGTTCACGGTGTTTGAATTCGACCTATAAGAGAGATTCGGATGAACTCGAATTATAGGTATTAGAGTAAGGGTCACTGGTTGGTCTCGGATTAAAATTTTGTATAGAACTAACTTCATTATGGTCCTGGGAAAAAGGACTCCTAACTTAATAGTGCAAAGATATATGCTCAATTGAACCACAAATTTCACAAGGGGAAGGGGCACTTGAGTTCACAGAATTAACATTCAATTGGTCCAGTCTTTTAGTACTGGCATCTACTTTAGCGGAAAGCAAAGTAAAAGCATCAACTTCAAGCTTACCTCTAACCCGCCTAGCTTAGGGTCGTTCAGTGGACCATTCAAAGTTATTAACCGTCATCACCTTGATAAGGTTATAGGCTTCATCCTTGGTCTTGCTCATTAGAGTTCCTCCTGCTGCCACATCAATGGTGGACCTCACAACTTGGGTGACATTATTACAAAAGGCCTGGATAATCATCCAGTGCTGAAGACCATGATGGGGGCACAAACGCAGTAGATCTTTAAAATGCTCCTAGGCTTCATAGAGCGTCTCATCCTCTTTTTGCAGAGAGTTAGTCATTTGATTTCTCAGGCTCACTGTCTTGCTCAGAGGGGAAAATATGGTGAGAAAGGCCCTTGTCAACTCGTCCCAAGTAGTTATGTAACTAGATGGCAAAGAGTGCAACTAAGCCCTCGCCTTATCCCTCAATGAGAAAGGGAATAAGCGTAGGTGAATCACATCACTGAAGACTCTGTTTAACTTTAGCATATCGCACACCTTTAAAAATACCGAGAGGTGTAGATTTTGTTCTTCTAAAGGAGTTCCGCCAAACTAAGATTCCTACACCATGGAAATAAGTGTTGGCTTAAGCTCGAAGTTATTGGCATCCACAGCAGGTTGAGCTATGCTTGAGGCGATCCCTTGGACTCTGAGAGTAATGAAATCTTGAAGGGTCCTTGTTTATTCACATGCCATGTTTGAATTCCTTCTTGCCTCGTGCCTTTGCTCTTCGATCCTTTGCTTTTTCTTCTTAAGCAAAAAATTCTCTCAATCTCTGGATCGGGTTCGTATAAAATCAGACTTCGCATAAACCAGGAAAAATTCTTGCAAGCACTTTCACCAACACTATCAGTGCAATTAAACAGGAAAAAGAAAAATAACAAGAAAACAAACCAAAACAAAACACTAAAATGCTTAGTCACGTTTGTAAGACAATACTCAATAGTTAGCAATTTAGTCCCCGGCAACGGCGCCAAAAACTTGACCACCACCTGCCGCAAGCGCACGGGTAGTCGTAGTATAGACATAAGATATCGTTACTCAGGGACTAAAGTAAACTGTCAAGCCTAGTCTTGTCAGACTATGCTAACCAAAACTCTATTTCAAGCAATTAATTGCTGCAAATGAACTTGTTTAAATCAATAAGAGAAAAACGTCTAGGAATTTTCGCAGTTATGGAAGAGAATTGGATCAAAATAAACAAACATGTGCTATTCTCTGATTGGTTAATTCCGAGGAATCGCAATCTTTTCTAGAAACCTGATCTATTATTTCGAAATCAATCAAATTTGCCTAAACTAAGCAAATGTCATTCTTTCAAACTAGTTTGACTTAATCCAAGTTCAAAGACTTCGATTACTTACTAGCCCTCCTAACATATAAATCTCTCTTTTAATAGAAGTTATACTAAGTCTATTGAAGCAGTCCAACAACCAAATGTCTTCTTTCAAATGTTCGCTCGATTGTTTCAAGTGTGTAAGTAAATTTTGGCCAAAAATCAACTCATGACATATCAATTGATAGAACAAAATCAAACCAATCATGAAAATAAGCAAAATTGAATAAACTAAAGCATGATCCAATGCATTTCTAAAAACTACTAGATTCCTAGACTAAGAAAACTACTCAGACATGGTAAAACATAAATAAACTAACCAAAAATTGGCGAAATCTAAGCGGAAGACGCTCGATTCAAATGACCTTCGCTAAGGGCTTCAGAACCACCTCAGGATCAAAACTTTCACACTCAAAACTCACACAAAAGCAAAAACAAAACGGAAGAATAGAATTTGAGAGAAAATAAACTAAACTAATCTTCACTAGGCAAACTCTAACTTGCTTTGCTTGCTAGGGATTGCTCTTCTTCGCTGCTGAACGTCACTGTTTATAGGAAATTCAAGTTGATCTCAGCCACACAGCCGAGGAAAAATGAAGAGGCAGTAGTTCTAGGCCTACCACGGTCTATGGCATCCACCACGGTCTGACCGTGGTCTGCGCTGGAACCAGTTTCTTGCTCTTTTCTTGCTCCACAGGCATAGTAACTCATGGATGACCGTGGGGGAGGTCAAAACACAGTCATGAAAAGGCAAAAGGCTAAAAATCCTGCAAAGCACATAAAACAACCACACCCAAGCATAAATCGAGAATAAGAGAGTAAACAACATCATTAAGTATAAAATTCTCCTAAAAACGAGGCAAAATAGCCCCAAAAAGATGTACATATTAGCACTTATCAAGATACCATCCTTAGAAACAACATACCCCAAATAGGTGTCTTGGGGGGAAAAGAACTCACACTTTTCCATCTTACCAAAGAGCCTTTGAGCACTTAAAGCCTTGAACACTTCATCCAAATAATGTACATGGCCTTCTTGGTTCTTTGAATAGACCAAAATATCATTGAAGTAGACCACCACAAATCTTCCAAGAAAAGTCCTCAAGACTTCATTCATTAATCTCATAAATAGGCTAGGAGCATTAGAAAGGCCAAATGGCATAACTAGCTACTTATAAAGCCCCCTCTTTATCTTGAATGCCGTCTTCCATTCATCCGCTCCTCTCATGCAGATTTAGTGATACCCACTTTTCAAATCAATCTTGGAGAAGATAGAGGAGCCGTGCAATTCATCAAGCATGTCATCAAGTCTGGTATAGGATACCTATACTTGACGATTATGTTATTTATGGCCCTACTATCCACGCACATACGAAAAGTTCCATCCTTATGGGTGCCAATAAAGCCGGCATTGAACATAGACTCATGCTTTATCGTACATAGCCTCTAGCCATCAATTCATCTACTTGGTTTTGAAGCTCTTTGGTTTCTTATAGGTTACATCTATAGGCTTCCTCGTTAGGAAGTGGAACACCAGGGATGAGATCTATTTGGTGTTCAATGCTTCAGATTAAAGGAAGGCCCGGGGGTAGTTCTTGTGGAAACACATCTTGGTATTGTGAGATAAGTGGGCTGATTAAGGGGAGTAAAGGAGTTACTTTCGCACTTTTGTTGTTTTCAAGCATAAGCAAGATTAGAACATGCTTGCCTTTGCTTAAAGCTCTCTCAACCTATGTTTCACTCATCATGAGAAGGTCTATCTTTTTCTCACTTCCCACCCCGAGTTTAATATTGTGAACTTAGTTAGGAGGCAAAGGGTTCAAGACAATCTTTTCCTTATCAACAATCAAAGAATAGGTGTTTTTAAACCCATCATGTACAGCATGCCTATCAAATAGCCAAGGCCTCTCTAAAAGAAGATGACAAGCACTCATAGGTGCCACATCACAAAGAACATTATCTCTATACTTCTTTCTAATGGAGAAAGACATAAGGGACTGTTTGGTTACCTTAATGTCACCACCATCATTGAGCCATTTCAAAGAGTAAGGCTTCAGAAGAGAAATGGTAGGAATACCAAACTTCTTAATAAGAAGAGTGGTGGCCATGTTGGTACAGCTTCCTTCATCAGTAATCAAGTTACAAATCTTATCTTAGATGGTACACCATGGGTGAAAAATCATTTCCCTTTGTGGCTTGTCATAAGGAGAGTCTTGGGTATCCAATACCCTCCTTAAAACAAGTAGGTCACCCTTATCGGCATCAATATGTGTCTCATCTTCCATGAGGTCCGAATTTATCTCATTTGCCTTATCTTGTACCTCATCATCATAGGATCAACTTCCTCCGCTTCTTGCATGGTCATGAATCTTTGATTTGGGAAATCATATTGGAAATGACCATAACCTTTACATTTAAAGCATTTCTTACCCTCAAGCCTTTCAGGCAATCCCTTTGGATAAGGAAGGGCCACAACTTTGCCTTTGTCAGCCCTTGAGGAACTCTTACGTTTAGGAGTTGAGAAAGGCTTAAATTAAGGTCTTGAACTTGAGTAGCCTTTGGAGAAAGGCTTAGAGAAAATCTTCTTTTCTTTTCTTTGCTTTTCCACTTTGACGGCTAGTTTACAAACATCATCCAAGGTGAAATAAGCTTGGATTTCCACCTTTCTAGTAATGAGGGGATTCAAACCATTGAGAAACCTAGCCACGGTTTGTTCTTAGGGCTCATGGATGCCACCCCTTAAGAGGAGTTACTCAAACTCTCTCATGTACTCACTTATACTCATGTTGTTTTACTTGAGTGGGAACATTCGGTTGTGGATGTCTTACTTGTAACTTTCGGGAAAAAACCTCTTGTTCATGAGATTTTTAAGTTTCTCCTAAGAATTTATCTTCCTCTTGCCATCCCTAACCCTTGCTTCTTAAGATTTTCAATCCATAAGGAGGCATACCTTGTGAGTTTAAGGCTAGCAATCCTGAAACTCTTCTCATTATCATAGCCCTTGGCCTCAAAGATTCTGTCCAAGGCTTATACCCACCCTAGGTACTCATCGGGGTTTAGGTTGCCATTGAATTCTAGAGGTTCCACCTTGATATCTCAGAATTTGTCCAAAAGAGGTCTCCTTCCCCCCTTTCTAGGATGACTCCTCAAGCTAAAATCACATGAGTTATCATTCTCATCTTTATAAACAATCAGTTCAAGAGCTTGCCTACCGCCTTGAAAGGCAGTGAATTGAGCACTCGTTTGCTCAAGTTGTCTACTAATTTACCTCACACTTTGCTGTAGGTTTAAAATGGTGTTATCTTGTCTCATGATGTAGGCTTGTTCTAAACTCATTCCCCTTGGCTCCCTTACTGGTTGCGAAGAGTTAGTAGGGGAGTGCTCTTTACTTGACATGATGAACAGGGTATGGACAAAAAGTTACTGTAAAGGCTATTTAAAGAGCTAGGTTCTTTTGTAGATGGGAATTGTGTTTGGTCAAGGCAGAGAGAAAGCAAGGGAATGTGGAATAAACTCAAGTACACCAACCTGGCTTAGCTCTGATACCAGATGGAGCATGGACGCGGATGGGCAAAATTGCTAGCTTGAGTTTAGGCTAAAATTCCCCCTTGAGCATTGATATGACTTGGTTTTAAAGGCAACACCACCTACTAAGACTAGGATCCACCAAGAATTGCTTAAAGGCTTAGCCACTAACAAATCTATAAAAGCTCCATTTAAGGCTCACCACCTTGTTCACAAGGATAAAGAGAACTCAACATTTAGAGAGAGAAAGCTTTGAAGCTCAATTGTTCATTCATTCAACTTGCCTTCAACTAAACTTGAGTATGGCTTTTATAGGGCTGGCCAATACTCTGGGGAACTTATCTTATATAGGAAAATATAAAATACAAATTACTAGATTAACATAGGAAACATATAAGTAAGTTACTAGATAAACTATGGCAAAAAACAATATAAATCTAAAAACTAGGGCTCTTGAGACTTGTTCCCATTAGCTTGGGGCTTATTATCTTGAATTCCCACATTAAGAAAAGGGATGCATCCTTGGAATCAGCTCGCCGTGCATTTGTTTCTCAGGGGTGGTGAATCCATTTATATTTAATGCTTTCAGACCTCCGCGTATTCACACTTCAGCAGGGTCAAATTTAATGAGCTATAACTCTCTTGTTTCTGGTTCAAATCTAATAAAATTAGATTCATATGAAAGCTTGAGAAGTCTATTTTTTAATAGAAAAAGTTTCACTAATTTTTGCCGAGCCATTTGATAAAATTTTCCATACTAGCCAGATGATCTAAACTACAACTGACAGTTGACTTTGGGGCAGTCCAATTTGGAGCTCAATTTAACTGACCAAATGAACTCCTAATGACTTAAAACTTGTTCCATGTGAAAGCTAACATGTTAAACTTAAAGATAGCCTAGAACAAACTTGGCCATGTCTTGTGGAGCATAAACAAAATTTTTGTTAAACTCAGACTAACATTCTGTCTGAAAACTGTCCATGGGTGCAACCTTCTGTTTTGAGATTCCCTTATTCTTGCCATGGGTTTCACCTAAATTTAATTCATAAACCCTTTAGGAGGCCTCTTGACCTTCCCAAAAGAGGAGGGTAATAGATCCTAAGGGCTTAGGATGGACCTTGAACTAAAGCTCTAAATCAGTGCATGGGCTAAGTCCCTTATGATGAAGTTTTTGAGCATTGAGACGAACTTAAGTGCTCTCTTAGACTGAAACAGGCATGGCATTTGCTTCAGTTTGGGAGGGTGGATCCAGGAATAAGGCCAATTTTGTATTGGATGGTTCTTTGTGGGGGTAGGCCATGGGGTATCTAATGTAGAAAGACATGAGCGTAGGCTTGGAGGAGTGAGACAAAGCGGGGGTGAGAGTGAGGGTTAGTTTCGGTGTCCGCTAAGTAGGAGCCATTCAAAAGCTCACCTTTATCCAGGCCCTCTACCACTTCTTCTAGGGCCTCATTCAAGTACACCTCCTTTTCTTCCTCCATTTCCTCCTCAAAGGATGCTAGGTATTCAGCTAAGGTGATCATTCTCTTGTTAGGGCACTCAGAGGCAATGTAATGTGTCCAAGGCCTTGATACCTAAAACACCTTCTGGTTTCTTTCGAATTTGGGGTTGTTAGAGGGGCTGTTTTGGGGGCCATGGGTTAAGGGGGTTTTGGGTTTGAGGGGGTGAAAGGCTTAGGAGTAGAGTAAGAAGGTCTTTGAGGAGGGTAGGTTCGACTTTGGGGTTTAAAGGTCTCACTCTTCCCCGTAAACCTCTTTTAGAGCTCCACCTTGTAAGCAGAGCTTAACTCATCTAGGGTGTTGTAGGGGTGCAACTCCACCACATAGGCTATCTTCTCATCAAACCCACCAAGATACCTTACTAAAGTTTGCTCCTCATCTTCCTTAAGATCACATTTGACAATCAATTGTTCAAACTCCCTGGTATACTCCTCCACACTCAAAGACCCTTGTTTAAGGTGGTGAAGTTTAGAGAAGTTTCCTTGAAGGTAGTAGGATGGGAGGAACTTCTCCTTAAGTTTTTCCTTCATTTTCTCTAAGTTCAAATCTTTCCCTTCCCCTTCTTAGCCCTCTTAGATAAAACATAAGCCCACTAAGTAGAAGCATATTTTCTAAGTTTAAGGGCTACTAGTTTTACCTTCTTCTTATCCAGGATGTCTTTGTAGTCAAACATCCACTCCATGGTTTGTAACCAATCCAAGAGCTCATACGGATCAGGCTTCCCTTCAAACTTGGAAATGTCCATCTTGAAGTCGTTGAAGCCCCTCCACGGTGCTTCCATGCGTCCTTGAACTCCTACTAGCCCCACTTTGAGAGCCAAAGGGGTTGTAATCTGAATCACTCTCGTCCGGATCACTAGGCTCGCTTGGAGTGAGAGAATCTCCCAAGTCTTCATGGAGTCTTACGTAGCTAAGGCATTAAGGATGCTCAAAAAAGTCTAGTAAGTCTCAATTCAACTTCCAAAGTCCAAAGAATCACTCAGATTTGTAAGGAGATCAAACGAGCACATACAGGTTAAAAACAGTTTTTAAGCCTAGTTTTGTGTTCTTGATTGCTTAGGCCTTCATGAGGTTTAAATCCCAAATTTTTGCATATCTTGGTTCCCCAAGATCTTCTCTACCTGGTCTAATCAATAAATCCAAGTTAAGTCAAGTGCAAATAGGAGAACCATGTCATTTTCTACAAATAGTGCCGAGTAGAGCCTGGTTCTAATCGGTCTGAATTATCTGAGCTTTTGGACCAGCGAATAAAGTCATAAACCTGAATTTCCACTTGAAGGAGTTACAATACATCCTAGGGTTTCCTGCCATGTAAGGAAACCCAGATCATACCCACTTTTTGCATGGGATATGTGGCGTCCAAAAACAGCTTGCAAACTGTCGAGAGAAGTCAATTGGTACATTTGGTGTTAGCAATCCTTCTAGCCATCCAATCTTGTCCTAGCTGCATGATTAAGTATTTAAAGAAAGCTTAGACACAATCACGGGTCAGCCAAATGAAGAACCAATGAGGAACAAGGAAGGTAAGGTAGAAGCATCCTTATTGGCTAGTCGTAAAGCAAGGAAGAAACCGACCAATTTTCTCTTTTCTCCCACATGTTAGCAGCTGCCTTGTTGCTTAAGTACTTTATTAGTAATGATTAGCCTTGATCCCAAAGATTGCATAGACTCAATGGTTGTAATTAGCAAGGATTAAACTACGTTTTACTTTGATGTTTCATGGGTTAAGCTTAAACCGTGAACCAAGTTAGCTTAGGAGGTTTCCTAATCTTGAAGAAACCTCATGTCCACGCTTGACCAACTTGCTTGCTTGAGTATAAGGCTTGGACATTCATTTTTGTCATTAGATTGCATACTTTGAATGAGAGAAAAGAGAGCATTGCTCCTTTGAAATCCAATATACTTAGCGTGCTTATCATTACTTAGGCCAAGTAAGGTGGTGTTCAAGTCGAGTCTTATGCTTGATTAAGTGGTGTATATGTATCTTAATCATTGTTTAAGGGCCCTAACCTTGAGCTTGGTGGTGTTTTTGTATCCAGGTATCAAGTTTAGTTCTATCCTTGACTCCATTTCAGTCTCAAGTTCCTTTGAGTTCTAGTTGAGTACTTCATGTACTTAGCTTTTCTCTTGCAAACCTTTGAGTGAGAGTCGAGTTCATTGACCTTTCCATTAAGTCTCGTCGTCTTTCTCTCATAAGGTGGGCAAGTTAGGATGGCAAATACTTAACCCTTGCCTCCATTTCATCCTTTTATTTCAAAGCTTACTTGGGGACCTCTTCTAAGTTTTGGCTAGATGACATTTTCTGAAAGGGTTCTTTGTGGACTCGGTTCGTGTTTGGCTTAGGGATGTGTTTTGGGTGTGAAAGCTTCGGCCACCAAGGAAGGTAGCTAAGTTCTAATACCAAGATGATGTATCTAGCCTAGGAGAATCAAGGGGAATGCTACGAGAAAGGAGCGAAATCGAAAACAAGCAAATAAGAACACAAAGTAACTCAATTCCTTAAACTACTTCAATAAGATAAAAACAACGCACTTGACTAGGATGAGCCAATGGTGCCACCTAGAGAGGGAGTTGGGCTATTCCTTTTTTACTTAAGGATACAGAATTTAATCACCACTAAAAGCAAGAGAAGGAACCTAGTAGAAAACCACTTGAGGTCGCCAACCCAAGCTAAAGCAACTAAGAATTTTAAGAGAGAGTATTAAACTCAATTTGGTTTTCATTAATGTTCAAGCTACCTTCATACATTCGTAGAGGCTTCTCATATATAGGAAGGCCTCAAAAATCAGATTACAACAGCCACAAACCAAGCCAAACGGCTAAAAGAAAAAAGGGAACACAAAAGCAATAAAAGTACAAGAGGTGACAATGATAGTTTGCTGCCAATTCTGACAGTCTGCAACTCCAAATTTGAACAGCCATATCTCCTTTTTCCCTAGCCCAAAATGGCTCTAACATGCCTTGTTGGAAACCTTAGAAAGTGCTCTTTCATATGACTACCTTTGGCTACTTTCTAGCTTAGCTATTAGAGAGATACACTCAAAACACGTAAGGTGGTCTAGACTATAACCCAGAAAACACCTTTAGAAGTATCTCTCCTTTTGGCCGCCTTACTGGGTGTTTAACCCTAATTTCTTTTCCCACCCTTAATATTAATTCAAAAATGAATAAAAATTTAAAATTTTAGGTGGCTAAGTAGGGTTTGCTTTAGGGAAAACAGGTTCCCAAAATCGAGTTAAAAACTGTTCTAAAAAGCAACCTGGACAGTTTGCCTTTAAAGTGGGTTTTGGATGGGCAAATAATATCCAATGAGGCTAAAACTTGATTTATTGGATAGCTAATATCCCAACAAACGGTTGGACTTAATTCACCAAGAAGCTAGGTAACCAAAGTCAAAAACACGGGCTAAATGTAGGAGGACCCCAGTAGCAAACTGTTAAGGATGTCTTGACTTGTTTCTAATGCATGACATGTCTCTTGGACTTGTTGAACCATTAGAAACACTTGGGACTTATTCCTATCATTTTCCTTTATTGCTTAATCTTATGAGCAAGGACATTTGAGTACCTAGGATATTACTGTAATTCAACAACATTTGAGTACCTAGGATCAAGTCCTCCTAAGTACCTTGCATTGGTCTGATCTTCTAACTCTTGTAAGTCACATTTGATCATCAGTTTCTCAAACTCCCTAGCATATTCTTCTACACAAATAGTTCCTTCAGTTAAATGGTGTAAAAGGGAGTAGTTATCTTGAAGGTAAGACGGGCCAAAAATCAGGACCTAAGTTTGGCTTTCATTTTATCTGAAGTCCTAATTTTATCCTTCCTTAACCCTTTTGGCACACAAGTTCATCCACCAAAGAGAGGCATCATTTTTAAGCTTTAAAGCAATAAGTTTTACCATTCTCCCTTTAGGAATGTCCTTGAAATTAAAAGCCATCTCCACTGTTTACATCCACTCTAAGAATTTATCCGGGTTAAGCTTCCCTATAAATTATGGAATGTCAACTTTAAAGTCATTAAAGTTAGGTAGGGCTCTTCTTTCTCTTCTCCTTAGTCTCCTAGGTGGCTCCTCCTCACTAGTTGAGACCAAATGCTGGCTATCTCTCTCAATTCTTTCTTCTTGGTCAAAATCGGGTGAGCTAGATGAGCTCACTAGGTTTCTTCTCCTCTGCCTCATTAATTCAGCATGTTGGCACCTTAAGTAGGCATTCTAGTTCTTAAGTTCTTCAATGTTGGTGGTGATGGCTTCAAAATTCTTCATGAGAGCCTTAAATTTCTCTTTCAAAGTCATGCTTGCGCTCATGCTTACAAACTGGATCAAACTAGGTAAAGTGTTTTAAATTATGTTTGGGCAGAAAGGAACGTGGCTGAAAACAAAAGGTCAGGGCCAAGATGAAACTTGCTGCGACATCAAATACGATGTATTTTGTCACTAACAAACCCATATTCAAGATTGTAATGCAAGCAAGCTAAGAAGGAAATGAAAACAGAAGCACGGATTCAAACGAACCCGAGTAGAGTGTACTAGGGAAGATAGTTTCAAAACTGAAGTATGGATATAGAAACACCACCATGAATCAATTTAAGGCCCTTAATCCTTCTTAGAGTGCAGAAGTACTACCTAAGGAGTGATTAAGACTCACTAGATCACCACTTTACTCGGCCTAAGTAAAGATAAGCTAGTTTGAGTGTTTAGAGAGAAACCGGGGTTAGGAGCAAGATTGAAATTCTAATTCATTCCAAGTCTGATGTAATGAACAAACTAGCAAACACTTAAGTAGGCTCCTGCCTAGCTACCTAGGGGTTTCCTTAGTCATTAGGAAACTCTAATCTAGCTTATACAAATCAGAATGCAAACCCGAATTAGCTTAGGCTAGGTACATCACAAGTGTCTAGCTAATTACATGCTTAATTATGCTAAACTCAAGCTTGAACACATCATTTAGGTACTAAGCCATCCACTTGCACATCTGAGAGAGAAAAATAGCTGCTGATTTGACTCACTTTGTCATTGGCCAATCGGAACCATCCATGATCTTTATCTTCTTCCCTAGTGGCCAAGGAGCCTTCCAAAACTGCAATCTAGCTAATGGTGGTCATGCTGGTAGCCTAGGGAAGCAAGTGGCCAAGTTGGTAGGTCACAAAGTCATTCCTTTGAAGAGATCTCAACCGCTAATCTGCGATAGTCAAACTAGCCATTGGGCACCCTAATGTAACTTAGCCCATGCCATCCTGAATTAGCCTTAATCTTTTCGAATAATTTCCAGTTTTAAGTTGATTCGTCAACTTAAACTTAATTTAACTTTATTTCTTTGCTAAGAGAGTTTATCAACATCCTAATAAACTTAATTATGAAATTAAATCAATTTTAGATTAAGTATTTTGGTCCAAACCTTCAAAGGATTCAAGACAGAAGGTACAGGGTTCAAGCTAGCAGCATATCTAATTTTTGTGAGCATAATTACTTAGGCCTCTTTGAAGTTTAAGTCAAATATTTTACTATGAATTTAAAGTTCAAGAAGTTAGCGTTCCAAGAAAACAAGTTTCAGCTCATTTGGACTTCATTTGGTACTTCAAATCAGCTTTTGAACTCAAACTATGCAGGCTGTAGTTTTGGGATAGTTTGTACCCGGTATTGTTTTTCTTATTTTTTGGACTAAAGAACATCCAATAATTGTAATTCTTTTTGTGTTAGTTCATTTAGGATGTCTTGTTTATTTATCATGTTAAGCACAAACCAAGAAGAGCATGTTAAGGGGTCTTATTTAGCTGATTTTTTCAAGCTGCCTAATAGGCTCCTGAAACTACACAGTTGGAAAGATCATGGTGATTAAGCCCTTTAGTGATGTCCAAATCCTAATTTTCAAAAAGGGGGTTAATAGACATCTTGAGGTTTCCCCTCCATGGAAGGAAACCAAAGATTAGTCACCAAAATGAGGTGTCAGAAGCTGAGCTAACTTACTGCCCACACGGCTCCTCATGGCAAGTTGCTTAACCTTAGAGGTTTTCCCTCTTAGGTGGGTTTTCTCCACCAAGCTGAGTGTGTGCTTGGCTGTCTACTAGTGCTTAGTTACTATTTAACTCATCCATGAAGAGAAAGCCACGTGGAGTAAGGAAAAGAAGCCATTTTACAAGCAATGATTCGAACACTATGGCATGAAGTGGCAAGCATGCACATGCCTTGTTCTTTTGAGATGGCAGCCACGGATGATCTCCTTCTTAGGGGGGAAAATGTGATCAATTAGCCTAGGAACATTAAGGAAGAAGCTTAGACAATCCTTTTGCTATGTAATTAAGCTTTGTCCACATTTTAGCATAGTTTAGGAACAAACTATGTAATTTAGCTAAGCTAGCATACTTAGTAAGTTTCCTAACCATTAAGTAATCTCTTAATGATTACTTAATGAGTAAGGAAAGCCTTAGGCATGCATTACAAATAGCCCAGCCATTCATTCTGTAAATCAAGTTATGATGAAGTGAAATCTGAAGTTGAGTTTGAAACTCCTTAGGGTTGTTACCTGAATTCTCTACTTGCTTATCTCTAATTAGGCCAATTAGAGTGGTGATCAAGTGAATCTTAAGCCTTGATTAGGTGGTGATATCTGTATCCTAATTAAGGTTAAGGGCCCTAAACTCAAGCTTGGTGGTGATATTTATATCCAAGTAAGAGTTTACTTTTCACTAGATTAATCTTTGGTGGTAAAATCTGTATCTAAGGATTATTTTAGTTTCTATCCTTTTTCCCTTGATTGTAATCTTTCTTAGTTTTAGCTTTCACTCTTAAATTGAGTTAAGCTTACCCTTAAGAGGTACATCACGCCCAAAGTTTAGCAGCTTGGTTGTTTGGCTTCTCTCTTATTTAGATTTGATTTCAATGCATACATGGCTTCATTAAGATGTTAAAAGTCATCCCAAGAAAAGAAGTCATGTCTAAATCAAGTTTAAGGGGGTGAACTAGCTGGAAGCTCAAATTGGGTCAAAATAGAGCTCAATCTGGAATGGTTGACTTGTAGGGGTAAAATCTTCATGAAGCAGCTGATTTAACTTAGTTTTCTCCTCACAGCTTATTATTTGAGGATGTTAGGTAACATCCTATGCAAAAATATCAACCCTAAACCTCTTGTTAGTTTAGGAAATCAGATGAACAAAATCGGGTCTTTACAAAGGTTTATACTTGGATAGTGTGTAACTTTGCAGAAGCAATGCTTGGACTTGAATTGCATTCCCTGGATCATTTTAAGGGGCTAAATCTTGTACGAAGGCTTGGTCTTTGTGCTTTGAAGTCAGTCACCTGATTTCTTTACTTGGGATGATTGTTAACACCCTAATGAAGTCATTCAGGCTTTGAAATCAAATCTAAATAAGCTCGAAGCCAACCAACCAAGCTGCTGAACTGTGGGTGCCAAACGGCCGGTTTGACTATTTTGGATCAACGGGTAAGATCTCTTTAAAGGAACGACCTTGTGACCCGCCCACTTGCCTGCCTAGACTACTAACAGGCCCATCATTGGCTACATTAAAGCTTTGAAAAGCTCCTTAGCCACTAGGGAATAAGATAAACATCATGGATGGTTCTGATTAGCCAACCGCAGAGTGAGTCAAATCAATAACCTTTTTTCTCTCTCACATGTGCAAGTGGACAGCTTAGTGCCTTAATAAGCTTGAGTTTAGCATAATTAAATATGTAATTAGCTAGACACATATGATGTACTTAGGTAAAGCTAATTTGGATTTGCATTGTGATTTGTACAAGCTAGAATGGAGGTTTCCTAATGACTAAGGAAACCCCTAAGCAACTAGGTAACTGGGGCGGAGCCTACTTAAGTATTTGCTAGCTTGATCATTGCATTACAGATGGAATGAATAACAATTTCAGTTGAGCTTTGCTACTAATCCTAGTTTCTCTCTTAACACTCAAATGAGCTTTTCTTTACTTAGGCTAGGTAAAGTGGTGATCTAGACAGGCTTAATCACTCCTTAGGTGGTGTTTCTGTATCTTAAAAAGGATTAAGGGCCCCAAACTTATTCATGGGTGTTTCTGTATCCACACTTTAGTTTAGAAACTATCTTCCCTAGTTCACTCGAATCGAATTCCTTTGAATCCCAGCTTATGTTTTCATGTCCTTCATAGCTTGCCTGCATTATAATATTGAATGTGGGTTTGTTGGTGAGGAAATACATCAACTAATCTTTGGATATAGAAATGACCACCAAAGACTAATCTAGGGAGAAACCAAGCTTGTTTAAGGATACAGAAACACCACCAGAAATAAGTTTAGGGCCCTTACCTATGCTTAAGATATAGAAACACCATGTAAACAAAAGTTAAGACTCACTTGATCACCACCCTACTCGGCCTAAGTGGTGATAAGCAAGCAAAATATTTCACACACACTCAGGGAGCAAAGCTCAACTTTGATTTTAAATCAACGTTCTGACTATAAAAGAAGGCTTCTTAAGGCCTTATATACATGTTCACAAGCTGCCTAGTGAGGTTTCTTCAAGGTTAGGGGACCTCTTAATTCCTGCTTAAATCTGGCTTAGCTTAAACACCCAAATCAGCAAAGTACAAGCTTGCTTAATCACACTAATTAGAAACTTTGAGTCTACTTAACCTTGATGTTTTAGCCTAAACTCAATACTAAGCAAGTAGTTTAGCAAGGGAGCAACTCCCAGCATGTGGAAGAAAAGAGAAAAGAGAAAAGTGGCTGGTTCTCTTTGTGCTTCACGGCTAGCCAATAGGAGTGTTTCTGCCCTTTCTTCGTTGTTCTTCATTAGTTCTCCATTTGGCTGAGTTGATATTCTTATGATTGTGCCCCAACTGCCTTTAACTCCCTTATGATGCTGCTAGACCAGATTGGATGGCTAGAAGGGCAGCAACCACCAAATGTACCAATCAGCTCTACACGGGCAGATTTCAAGCTGTTTTTGTATGCCACAGAACCTATGCAAAATGTGAGCACGATTTGGATTTCCTTGTATGAATGGAAACCTTAGTATGTCCCCTAACTCCTCCAAGTGTAAATTCATGTTTATGACTTCATTTGTTACCTCAAAACCTTGGCTAACTCAAACCGGTTAGAACAGAGTGCCAACCAGCATGGTTTACAAAATGGGCCTGGTTCTTTAATTTGCACTTAACTTAACTTGATTTTATTGGTTGGACCAGGTATTTAATATCTTAGAGAACCTAAATATGAGAAAATATTTAACTTAAACCTCAAGGAGGCCTAAGTAATTAAGACCACAAAATCGGGTACGTGTATGGACGAACTAGCAGTTTTGACCTTCAGAATTTTCTTTTGGCTTTGAATGACCAAATGATGTCCACATGGAGTGATTCTTGATTCTATAGAAATATAACATCTTCAGGAACCAAAATATGTAAAAATTTTACACTTAAACCAAAACAGGCCTAAGTAATATAGTGCACAAAATCAGGTAAATTTGAGCTTAACTGGACAGTTTGGATAGTTTAGATTTGAAGGCTGATTTGGATGGGCAAATGAAGTCCTAGTGACTTAGAATTTGCTTTATTGGAAAGATAACTTCCTAAACTTCAAACTTATGGCAAAATATTAGACTTCAATCTGATGGAAGTTGAAGTAATGAAGGACACAAAACTAGGCTTGTATTCTAATTTGAACATGGAACCTACTGTGATTTTATTCTTTGCAAAAATGTGGTTTTTCTTTGTTTGAGATGTTGAAACATAATTACCTTGACTAACCCTAAGTCCAATTGAGGTTCATGGGTAGATCTCCATAAGGAAATTAGCTTTTTGAGAAGGATTTAACCTTAAATCGTTTGCGTAATCATCTCCTACATGTGGTTTCAGTTCTGGCTGAAACAACACTAACCACTCGACCAAGTCTCTCTTGGTCTTAAAGGCTCCTCTTCACTCATCATTCACATTGATTTGAATCTGGTTTGGAGGGAAATGCTCAAACGCATCTAGATTCCATTCCTTAAAAGCTCTAAATTCAAACTTAGGAGCTTTAAGTAATGGTTTACCATGAGTAAGAAAAGGGTTCAAATGGTCATGGTTGTTTAGTGGCTTATTTTTGTGGGTTCAAAGGGGAACAAAGGTACTGTATTTTGAACCGTACACCTAGAGTAGAAAATGTTCTTTTTAGTGCATCTTCATCTCTTTGTAAACCACTCAACACAAGCATCTCAGCTTCATCAGCTTCTACCTCAATTTCCTCTTGTGCTCCTCTTGTCCATCTTCATACTCATCAAATTTTGGAGGTAGGTCAAAGTTAATCTCTTTGTCTTCATACCTTTGGCCATATTCATTTAAGACAAAGGGCTGCCTAGCTTCCTTCATCATATCAAGCCTAAAGGAGTGCAGATCAACTACCAATTGTTATATCTGGAGACCAACAGAGTCAATCTTGATGCCAAGTGAGTCAATCTTAATACCAAGGGGGTCAGCTTCATGTTTCAACTTGATTAAGTTCCTCAGAGACATGGCATTTCGGATCTTTGTGGGCTGTTTTGTATTTACTTTTTTTGTGTTTTCGGTGTGGTCTGTGTTTAGGGGTGTATAGAGGCGTGGGTTTCAGGCACAAAGATGAACTTGCTCTGGTACCAAAACTGATGTACTTCTCAAGGGTTAAGCTTAAGTTAATTCAAGAGTGGAAGCTAAAACCAAGAAAGATTACAATCAAGGGAAAAGGATAGAAACAAAACTAATCTTTGGACACAGAAATCACCACCAAAGAGACTAATCTAGGGAGAAACTAAGCTTGTTTATGGATACAAAAGCACCACCAAAAATAAGTTTAGGGCCCTTAACTGTGTTTAGGATACAGAAACACTACCTAAACAAAAGTTAAGGCTTACTTGATCACCACCCTACTCGGCCTAAGTAGAGACAAGCAAGTGAAGTATTTCACACACGCTCAAGGGGTAAACCTCAACTTGGATTTTAAACCAACATTTGGAATTACAAAAGAAGGTTTCCTAACGCCTTATATACATGTTCACAAGCTGCCTAGTGAGGTTTCTTTAAGGTTAGGAAACCTCTTACTTCTAGCTTAAACCCGGCTTAGCTTAAACACCCAAATCAGTAAAGTACAAGCTTGCTTAATCCCACCAATTAGAAACTTTGAGTCTACTTAACCTTCATGTTTAAGCCTAAACACGATACTAAGCAAGTAATTAAGTAAGGGAGCAGCTAGCAGCATATGGAAGAAGAAAGAAAAGTGGCTAGTTCCCTTTGTTCTTTACGGCTAGCCAATGGCAGTGTTACTGTATTTTTTTCTTTGTTCTTCATTGGTTCTTCATTTACCTGAGTTGATATGCTTATGATTGTGTCCCAACTGCCTTTAACTCCCTAATGATACTGCTAGGACTAAATTGGCAGGTTAGATGGGTAGCAACCACTAAATGCACCAATAAGCTCTACCCAGGTAAATTTCAGGCTGTTTTTGTACACCGCATAACTGATGCACTTCTAAGTACCAAAAATGAAATGAAGAAGAGATCTCAATTAGCAAGTCAAATGGGATGCAATAAGGTTTGGTTTTATGAGCAAGAGCTAGAATAAGAAAACTAATTTGTCTCGAATAAGATATCACCACTTAATTGATCATTATGGACTCTTGAACACAACTCTAGGGAGCTAGGCTAGAGATAAGCAAGATAGGGAAAATGCAAGAGGGAGTTTGAACTCTACCATTCATTAAATCATGAACTAATGAATACAAGAGTGAAGGGAGGTTATTTGAACCCCCCTTTATTTGCTGCCCATGTCCTAAACAGCATGGAAACCCACACTAACACTCGCTAATCTAAGTACACAAGAGAGCATAAAGTTTGACAACACATTAGCTTTAAGTCTCCATCAAAACAGGTGTCTTAAAACTAATACAATCTAATTAGTACTATTCCAACACCTTACATGTACTTTAGACAGTTGATTTGAGTAATGATTAGCCTCAAAACAAGTGTTGATTAGCTAGATTAAGCCCAAAATGCAAAACAGCTCAAACCGATCAAAAGGGTGTTTCATAAGCTTTGGGGCTAGATAATAGCAAACTCCTTGGTCAAAATGCACCATCTCTCAGGGGGTAATGATAAATATTATGACATAACTTGATGCCAAGAGACCCTACAAATCAGCCGTGGAAGTAGCTAACCCACTCGTTGATTGTCTCGGCATGCGCTGCTTGGAGCAGTTGACTTTGGAGATTAAGCTGACAGATCAAATGAGCTCCCAATTTAAGATCCAAATAACTTAAAATTTGTTTTATTGGATTCCCAACTTCTTAAGCTTTCTTTTGGTGCAAAAATCATTTGCCCTACCTTTCTAGAACTCAAGATACAAGGCAGCAAAGGTCAGCCTTTTCATAGGCTAAACTAGAAAATTAGACTGGTTAGATTTCCTTGACTAGCTAAACCATGGCCTTGATCTCTTGTGGACTTTGGTTATTTGTTTGATCATGCTCATGCTCCCTAAACTGGCCTTCTATAGGTGCATCATCCTCCCCTTGTTAGAGAGAATTTTCCCTCAAATTCTCAAGGCTATCATCACCGCAGTATGGTTTGAGGTTGGCAACACTAAATGTACAAGAGACCCCACACTCTCCTAGGAGGTCAACCTTGTAAGCACTTTTGTTGATCTTCTTAAGGATCTCAAAAGCTCCATCAGCGCGTGGTATTAGCTTGGATTTCATTTCAGAAGGGAATGGTTTCTTCTTAGGGTGAACCTAAATGAGATCTCTAGATTGGAAAAAGGCTTGCTTATGGTGCTTATTAGCTTGACTTTGGTACCTCTCATTGGCTTTTTCTATTTCCTCTTGGACCTTCTTATAAAGCTCTTGGATCTCTTTTACTATCTTGCTAGCTTCGGTATTCATCTTCTCTTAGTGTATGGGTAAGAGATCAAGTGGGCCGAGACGGTTGTGCCCATACTCCACCTTGAAGGGGGACTCATTTCTAGGTCTACTCGGGGCTCGATTGTAACCAAATTTAGCATGTGCAAGGAGAATATCCTAGGCCTTCAAATTCTTCTTCACAAGGACCTATAGCAAGGTCCCTGAGGTTCAATTCACTACTTCGATTTGGCCATCCGTTTGAGGGTGGCATGTTGTGCTAAACTTCAACTTCATGCCCAACTTTCTCCAAAGAGGAATCCAAAAATGACGTACGAAATTTGAGTCCCTATCCGAAATAATGGAGAGGGGAATTCTATGGAGCCTCACCACTTCCTTGAAATATATCGGCAACATGAGAGGCATCATTAGTCTTATGACAAGTAATGAAATGTGCCATTTTTTAAAACCAATCTACCACCACCAAGATAGAATCTTTGTTGCATTGGGTGCATGCGAGAACGAGCATGAAATGCATGCTCACATATAACCAAGGCCCTTGTGGAGTAGGCAACGGTGTCTAAAGCCCTTGAGAAAGTGCATGACTTTTAGCCATTTGACAAGTAGAGCATCTTTTGATTAAGTCTTGGATGTCCTTTAGCATATGATGCCAAAATTAGTGCTCTTTAGCCATGATGTATCTCTTGTCTTCTACAAAGTGGCTCGCAAGTGAACCACCATGAATCTCTCTAAGGATAAGCTCACAGGTGCCACACCTCAGCACACACAATCGATTTCCCTTGAATAAGTATCTCTCTTGAAGCATGAATTCTCCCCTGAGGTGAGCTTAGCAAGACTCATAAAGCTCCCAAAAATCCGGATCTTCTTTGTACAAGGACTTAAGATGCTCCAAATCGAAGCACACATGAACCATGTTGGAACTAAAGAAGGTTCCTTCTAGATAGGGCATCTGCACCCTAATTGAGCTTCCCGAACTTGTGTTTCATCACAAAGTGAAATGATTGCAAATACTAGCATACCGTGTGTTCAACTTATGTTGCCCTTGGATGTACTTTAGGGCCTTATAATCACAGTGCAAAATGAACTCATTGCCGATTAATTAGTGAGTCCAATGGTCAAGGGCGCGAATGATTGTAAAGAATTCCTTATCATATGTAGAATACCTTCTCCTTGTATCACTTATCTTCTGACTAAAGTGGGCAAGTGGCTTACCCTCTTGAATCAAAACCGCACCTATCCGAACTCTGGAGGCATTGCATTCCACCTTAAAGATTTTATTAAAGCAAGTAATGCCTAAACCGGGGCATAACTAAGCATGTCTTTGAGTTCTTCAAGTGACTTTTGGGTTTGGCTTGTCTATTCAAACTTAGCTCTCTTGAGAACTTTGATCATGGGGGTGGCAATTGAGCTAAAGTTACGGATGAACCTCCTATAAAAGGAAGCTAACCCGTGAAAGCTTCAGACATCATGCATTGAAGAGGGAATTAGCCAAGACTTAATGGCCTCAACCTTACTTTGATCCACTTGTATCCCTTCAGCCGAGACAATGTAGCCAAGGAATACCGCTTCAAGTGATAATAAAGTACACCTCTTGAGAGTGCCATAGAATTTCTCTCGCTGAAGGATCTCCATGACTTGTCTTAAGTGCTCAAAATGCTCCCTCTTGGTTTTGTTGAAAACCAAGATATCATTAAAATAGACAACGACAAACCTACCAAGAAAAGCCTTAAACACATGGTTCATTACCCTCATGAATGTGCTAGGTGCATTGGAAATGCCAAAAGGCATGACCAAACACTCATAAAGGCCAACTTTAGTCTTAAAGGTCGTCTTCCATTCATCACCTTCCTGGATTCGAATTTGATAGTACCCACTTCGAAGGTCTATCTTTGAGAAATTCTTGGGTCCATGGAGCTCATTGAGCATGTCTTCTAACCTTCATATGGGATGCTGGTATTTGATTGTGATCTTGTTAATGGCACAGCTACCCACACACATCCTCATGGCCCCATCCTTCTTTGGAATAAGAAGAGCAGGCACGGCACAAGGGCTTAAACTCTCTCGGCCAAGGCCTTTGGAGATAAGTTCCTTCACTTGTCTTTGAATCTCCAAGGTGTCTTTAGGATTCATCCTATAAGCGAGTTTGTCAGGGAGGATGGCTCCGGGGATGAGATCAATGTGATGTTAGATGGTTCTTTTTGGGGGCAATCCGGAGGGAATTTCATTGTGGACGACATGGAAAAAGCTTTGTAGGAGTTGAATGGCACGGAGGTGTGACGGGTTCTCGTTTTAGTCAATTTGTGAGGGGTGAGAAGGATCATTTCTTTGAAGGGCTTATACTCATAGTGCTTGTCTTATACGGTGGGATCAAGAAAAGAAAGGTATACCTCTCCATCTTTGGGAGTTTCCTTGGTTCTGGGCTTGGTGATTTGTTGTGGGGCTAAGGGGGCTAAGGTGATCTTCCGACCACCTTTGTGAAGGGTGTATATGTTGAGGAATCCATCATGCATGACCTTTCAGTCATAAAGTCAAGGCCTCCCTAAAAGAATGTGACAAGCATCCATAGGGTTGACATCATACCACAATTCATCATAATAGCTTTTACCAATAGAAAAGGAAATCAAGCATCAATGTGAAACTTGTAAGCCTTTACCTTCGTTAAGCCATTGAATAGAATAAGGTTGGGGGTGTGGTTTGGCCTTGAGGTTGAGCTTCTCTGTCGAGGTAGTAGAAGCCACGTTGGTGCAACTCCCTCTATCCACAATAAGTGAGCACACGCAGCCATTGATAGTACACCCTGTATGGAAGATGTTTTCTCTTTGCTCCTCATGATTAGCTCCCTTGTGACCACCTAAGGTCCTTCTAAGAACAAGTAGCTCACCTTCATCCACTTCTTCCATATGCTCCTCTACAACCTCCATCAAGTGAACCTCGTCGTCACTCCCTTCCTCTCCACATTCACTTCCTCCAAGGTTTGGTATTCAACTAAAGTAATAATCTTTCGGTTAGAGCACTTCGAGGCAATGTGCCCAAAACTGTCGAACTTGTAACATCTTCTCTTCTCATGTGGGCTAAGAGGAGGTTTTGGGTTATCTGGCTTGTGGTTTGAGTGTCCCAAGGTTGGATTTTGAGGCCTTGAGGGTGGAGGGTAACTCCTCTTATTGAAAGGGTAGCTACAAGTTAGGGGCTTGGGTGGCTCTTTTTTGATTTTGGCTTTCTTTTGCAGTTTGGCTTTGTAGGCTAGGGAGCAAACTTAATCAAGGGTACTATGGTGTTGTAACTCCATAATGTTCCTTATGGACTCATTCAACCCTCCTAAGTAATGTACAATGGTATGGTGCTCAGTTTCCCTAAGATCACAAGTCATGACTAGCTTTTCAAACTCACGATTGTACTCTTCCACACTGTTAGAATCTTGCCTAAGATTATGGAGTTTGGTATAGTTGTCTTGTGGGTAATGGGGTGGGAGAAACTTGTCTCTAACTTCTTCCTTCATTTTCGTCCAATTTCTAATCTTTCCCTTCCCTTTCTTGGCTCTCTTTCACAAAACATTGCTCTACCAAATAGATGCATACTTATAGAGTTTTACGGCTATAAGCTTGACTTTCTTGTCATCGGGCACATCCTTGTATTCGAACACCCTCTTTACCGTGTTAAGCCAATCCAAGAAGTCATCGGGGTTTAGTTGCCCCTCAAACTCCGGGATCTCGACTTTGAAATCCATAGCATGGTGTGCGGGTCTTCTGCTTCTGCTTAGCCTCTGTTCCTCTTCTTCTTCATTAGAGTCAAGGGGGTGACTCTCAGCTTCTTCATCCGAAGTCTTAGACTCCCTAACCGAATGAGAATTTTGAATTTCCCTTTGGTTGTTCCTCATAGCTTACTCAAGTTGTTTCTTCAAATACTCAAGTTGTTTCTTCAAATACTCAAGTTGAGGATCTTTCTTGGTGTTTAGCTTCAAAAGTTTCTCAAATTCCTCTTTCACGGTAGCGCTAGTAGTTATTTTAGTGTAGTAAGTAAACAGGTCCTCTACGAGATGGTTTTGTTTTTAATAAGGGATGTGTTCAGAGTTATGAAGCTTTGGCCAAGAGGGTAGCCCAGGCTCTGATACCACCTGATGCACTTCTTAGTACCAAAGATGAAACAAAGAAGAGATCTCAGTCAGCCAAGTCAAATTAGATGCAATGAGGTTCAGTTTTATGAGCAAGAGCTAGAATGAGATGAACTAAGTTCTCTTGGATACGGTATCACCACGAAGATTACTTAGAGCTCTTCCTAACAATCAAAGAGATAAGACAGCACCATTCAATTGATCTAAGTACCCCTCTTTTAATTGCTACCCACATCCTAAACAGCATAAAACTCACACTAACACTTGCTAATCTAAGTACACAAGAGAGCTTAAAGTTTGACAACACATTAGCTTTAAGTCTCCATCAAAATAGATGTCTAAAACTAATACAATCTAATTAGTACTATTCCAACACCTCACATGTACTTTAGACAACTGATTTGAGCATTGATTAGCCTCAAAAGAAGTGCTAATCAGCTAAATTAAGCCCAAAATGTAAAACAGCGCAAACTCGTCAAAAGGGTGTTTCGTGAGCTTTGGGGCTAGATAATAGCAAACTTCTTGGACAAAATGCGTCATCTTTTAAGGGGGTAATGATAAGCATTATAACACAACTTGATGCCAAGAAACCCCACAAATCAGCCATGGAAGTAGCTAACCCACTCATTGTGCTTGGAGCAGTTGACTTTGGAGATTAAGTTGACAGATCAAATGAGCTTCAAATTTCAGCTCCAAATGACTTAAATTTTAGTTTATTGGATTCATGACTTCTTAGGCTTTCTTTTGGTGCAAAAATCATTTCCCCCACCTTTCCAGAACTCAAGATACAAGGCAGCAAAGCTCAGCCTTTTTCATGGGTTGAACTAGAAAATTAGATTGGTTGGATTTCCTTGACAAGTTGAACCGTGGCCCTAATCTCTTGTGGACTTTCGTTGTTGTTTGCTCATGCTCATGCTCCCTAAACTAGCCCTCTATCGGTGCATCATCCTCCCCTTGTTGGAGAGAATTTTCCCTTAAATTCTCAAGGCTATCATCACCGTAGTATGGTTTGAGGACGGCAACATTGAATGTACAAGAAACCTCATACTCTCCCAGGAGGTCAACCCTCTAAGCATTGTCATTGATCTTCTTAAGGATCTCAAAAGGTCTATCAGCCCGTGGCATTAGCTTGGATTTCATTTTGGAAGGTAATTGTTTCTTCCTAGGGTGCACCCAAACAAGATCTCCCGATTAGAATAAGGCTTGCTTGTGGTGCTTATTGGCTTGACTTTAGTACCTCTCATTGGCTTTCTCTATTTGCTCTTGGACCTTCTTATAGAGCTCTTAGATCTCTTTTACTATCTTGCTAGCTTCGGCATTCATCTTCTCTTTGTGCATGGGTAAGAGATGAAGGGGGCCGAGAGGGTTGTACCCATACACCACCTTGAAGGGTGACTAATTTATAGTTATACTTGGGGCTCGATTGTAAGCAAAATCAGCATGTGCAAGGAGAATATCCTAAGCTTTCAAATTCTTCTTCACAAAGACCCATAGCAAGGCCCCCAAGGTTTAATTCACCACTTCGGTTTGGCCATTCGTTTGAGGGTGGCATGTTGTGTTAAACTTCAACTTTGTGCCCAACTTTCTCCAAAGAGGAATCTAAAAATGACTTAAGAAATTTGAGTCCCTATCCCAAATAATGGAGAGGGGAATTCCATAGAGCCTCACCACTTCCGTGAAATATATCGGCGATATAATAGGCATCATTAGTCTTGTGACAAGCAATAAAATGTGCCATTTTTGAAAACCGATCTACCACCACCAAGATAGAATCTTTGTTGCATTGGGTGCATGGGAGACCGAGCACGAAATCCATGCACACATCTAACTAAGGCCCTTATGCAGTCGGCAATGGTGTGTAAAGCCTTTGAGGAAGTGCATGACTTTTAGCCATTTAACAAGTAGAGCATCTCTTGATTAAGTCTTGGATGTCCTTTAGTATATAAGGCCAAAATTAGTGCTCTTTGGCCATGATGTATCTCTTGTCTTCTCCAAAGTGGCCCGTAAGTGAACCACCATGAATCTCTATAAGGATAAGCTCACGGGTGCTACACCTCAACACACACAACCGGTTTCCCTTTAATAAGTATCCCTCTTGAAGCATGAATTCTCCCCTCGGGTAAGCTTGGTAAGACTTATAAAACTCCCAAAAATTCTCACCTTCTTTGTATAAGGACTTGAGATGCTCACATCGAAGCACACATGAACCAAGTTAGAACAAAAAAAGGTGCCTTCTACATAGGGCATCTGCACCTTGATTGAGCTTCTCGGATTTATGTTTTATCACACAGTGAAATAATTGCAAATACCAGCATGTCGTGTATTCAACTTATGTTACCCTTGGATGTACTTTAGGGCCTTATGATCGGAGTGCAGGATGAACTCATTGCCAATCAAGTAGTTAGTACAATGTTTAAGGGCGAATGATTGTAAAGAATTCCTTATCATATGTAGAACACCTTCTCGTTGTATCACTTAGCTTCTCACTAAAGTGGGCAAGTGGCTTGCCCTCTTGAATCAAAACCGCGCCTATCCCAACTCCGGAGGCATCTTTTTCCACCTTAAAGACTTTATCAAAGTGATGGAGGTCATCTGTGGGACATGAAAAAAGCCCTCAAGACTAGCAAAAGAGCCCAAGTACAAGCACCAAAGGCCACGGAATGATCAAGTTATTGCTAAGTCAATTTTCAGCCCTTCCTAGAATTGAACCAGTGCACAAGCCCAGTTTTGTACACCTAATTTCCTAACCTTCCTAAGGGTATGATTGGGATGCAATTAGCCTAGGCTGAATTTCAAGAAGTGTTTGATCAAATAAAATAAGCTGCAAATGATTTGGAGTTCATTTGCCCGCTCAAATCAGCTGTACAAGTCAGGTATGCAAAACTGCTCAGTTTTACACGGTTCTGGAAATGCTCTTGTTTTAGCACCCAATCCTCCTAATTTTGAACTAAAACTTTTACGGCTTGGTAGTACCTTAAAAATATTATCAAATGGCCATAAAAAATCTCTGTCAAATTACACACTTGAGGAGCTATTAGCCAGCAAAGTTAGCGAATTAATTCCCTTTACCCGGGGAAAGACTAGTCCATTGTACTTGGTGATTATAACTTGCTTTTACGTTCTCAAGGAGGCTACCACTTGCAAAGCACTTGATTAGAGGTCTAATTTAAAGATTAGTACTTGATTTAGCCTTAAGTCGGCACCTAAGTCCTCAAGATTAACAACTAAAGACGTGTCACTTACCGGTTACATCTTGCCTTTTGTGGACTGTTTTGGGAAACCGATGGTAACCTAGTTTAGTTAGCTTATTTTTTAATTTCTAGATATTGTAATCAAGTGGGAAGGGAGTATATAAGCCCCCTTGCTACTTATGTAAAGGACTTTTGATCATCTTATGAGTCAAGTTAAGCCTTAGCTTCTTTAAACTCTCAAACTCTCTTCTAGCTTATCCTTGCTTGTGGTAGGGTAAAGTGGTGATCTAGCAAGAGTCTTAGCATCTCTTTGGTGGTCTTTCTATATCCAAGGAGTTGTTAGGGGTGCTAGTACTAAGCTTGGTGGTGTTTCTGTATCCAAGTCAGGTGTTAGCTGCGGTTATCTCTCACTATCTCTAGTAGTTTGAGTTTGAGTTTTTATAGTTGCTATTGTTCTCACTTGGTCTAAATCTAATTGTTATTTTAGTGTGGTGTTTACTTGAGGGATCTTGGTATCAGAGCTAAGGTTTCTCCTTGGCTTTGACCCACAGCCCAAAACACATCCCTACTACCCAAACACAACCAACTACATAGAACCCGTGATAGAAGTCGAATTGAGACATGAGTACAAGCACGTCTTTGGAGGAAGAGGCCCTTATGTGGAATTATGAAGCAATGAGGCTTCAGAATGAGGAAATCAAGAGCCAGAATGAGTATTTGGGGCACCAACTCGATGAGTCCTTGAAGCAAAAAAGGAAAGCCATTAGAAGTTCTCTTTCGTCTAGTTCATCCGAATCTACCCGCGATGAACAAGATGAAGAAGGAAGCAATCCCTTTGGGTCATCTAGTGAAGAAAAGCCTACTAGAAGGCCAAGAAGAGGTAGAAGAATTCAGCCAAACCTTGGTGATATCAAGGTAGAGGTTCCGAAATTCGAATGGAAGCTTGATCCCGACGAGCTCTTGGAATGGCTCCACACCGTGGAAAGAGTTTTCGATTACAAGGAGATGCAAGAGGATAAGAAGGTAAGACTTGTTGCTCTTAGGCTTAGGAAGTATGCTTCTCTTTGCTGGACCAACTTGTGTGCCAAAAGAGTTAGAAAATGAAAGGGTAAGATTTGAACTTGGAAGAAAATGAAGTCTAGGCTTGAGGTCTGTTTCCTACCCCCTTCTTACCTTCAAGATAGTTACTCCCAACTACACAACTTGACCCAAGAAACCATAAGTGTAGAGGAGTATACTAGAGAATTTGAAAAGCTATTGATCAAATGTGACATTCCAGAGGCCGAGGACCAAACTATTGTGAGATACTTGGGAGGACTTCATCCTAAGTATGCCCATGTAGTAGAGTTGCAATAATATTCCACCTCTGATGAGGTGTGTGTCCTAGCCCACAAAGTGGAACAACAAAAGAAAGCTAAGCCCCTCAAAAGAGACTTTCTAAAACCCCCACCTAAGAGCCAACCTTTTAACAAGGGGAGCTCATTTCCACCCCCTAAACCCACAGTTTCAACCCTTTCCACCCCACAAAAGAACCAAGCTCAGGGCCTAGCCCCACAAAATAGACCGAACCCCGGCTCTTTGAACACTAGAAGGTGTTTTAAATGCCAAGGCCTTGGTCACGTAGCTTCGGATTACCCAAATTAGAGAATCATCTCCTGGGCTGAATGAGAGGCAACTAAGGAGAAGGAAATAGAGGAGGAAAAGGAGGTGTGTTTCATGGATGAGTAAGAGGAGGTCGTGGAGGACGCGGACGAAGGAGACTTGTTGGTGTTACGTAGAGCCTTGAGTGGAATCAAGGGAGCCAAGGAGGAACAGAGGGAGAACATCTTTCACACTAGATGCATAGTCCAAGGGAAGGTATGTTCCTTGATCATTGATGGAGGGAGTTGTGCAAATGTGGCTTCACTTCTCATGGTGAAGAAACTCAACATCTAAGCCACGGCTCACCCCCACTCATAGAACATATAATGGCTCAACCAAGGTAAAGGCTTGCAAGTTAATTTAAGATGTTTAATCTCTTTCTCCATTGGAAAGAACAACCATGATAAGTTATGGTGTAACATCATTCCTATGGATGCTTGTCATCTTTTATTGGGAAGACTGTGGTTGTTTGATAGAAAAGTAATGCATGATGGCTACTTGAATACTTATACCTTTTCTAAAGATGGGAAGAAGATCACTCTTGCCCCCTTAAGCCCATCCCATCTCCACAAACACAAGCCATAAAAATGCTAAGGACATTCGGACCTACTACTCACTTGTAGTGAGCCCCTTCCTAAGGCCTCATACTACGAGCTTAAGGCCTTTAGGAAGTGGATCCTCACTTCCCTTGGTGAGTTCGAAGGTTCTACACCAAGCCATCCTATAGCCATTTCCCTACTTGAGCACTTTAGCCATGTTTTCCGGAAGATATCCCCGTGGGTTTACCCCCAAAAAGAGCCATACAACACCATATAGACCTTATTCTCGGAGCCATACTTCCTAACAAATCGGCCTATAGGATGAATCCTAAGGGGACCATAGAGGTTCAAAGGCAAGTAGAAGAGTTGGTCTTTAAGGGATTGGTTAGGGAGAGCCTTAGTCCTTGTGCTGTTCCGGCTCTCTTGGTCCTAAAGAAAGATAGGAGCATGTGGGTGTGTGTGGATAGCCGAGCCATTAACAAGATAACTATCAAGTATAGGCATCCTATACCATGGCTTAAGGATATACTTGATGAACTCCACAGCTCATGTGTGTTTTCCAAGGTGGATTTGAGGAGTGGCTACTATCAAATCTGTATTAGAGAAGGGGATGAGTGGAAGATGGCTTTTAAGACAAAATGAGGCTTATATGAGTAGCTAGTCATGCCATTCGGGTTGTTAAATGCACTAAGTAGCTTCATGAAACTTATGAACCAAGTGTTTCGGCCCTACATTGGTAGGTTTGTGGTGGTGTGCTTTGATGATATTTTGATCTATAGCAAGAGTGAAGAAGAGCACCATGACCATCTAATGCAAGTCATGATGGTCCTTGAGAAGCAGAAGCTTTATGGGAACCTAAAAAAGTGCACCTTTTTCAGACATGAGGTGACTTTTCTAGGCTATATTGTGACTGCCCACGGCATCAAGGTAAATGAGAGCAAAGTGAAGGCCACTAGGTCTTGGTCGACTCCAAAGAGCATTCATGACGTGCGAATTTTCCATGGATTAGCCTCATTCTCTAAGCGGTTCATTAGGAACGTTAGCACTATTATGGCCCCCATGACTGAGGTGATCAAAGGCGCATCTTTTAAGTGGACCTCGAAAGCACAAGAAGCCTTTGAAGAGATCAAATCCAAACTCACTCAAGCCCCGGTTTTGTGACTACTTTGTTTTGACAAGGTCTTCGGAGTTGAATGTGATGCTTTCGAAGTGGGAATTGGTGGAGTACTCACTCAAGAAGGCAAGGCCCTCGCCTTTTTTAGTGAAAAATTGTATGACTCAAGGAGGAAGTACTCCACGTATGACAAGGAGTTTTATGCCATTGTGATGTGTCTTGAACATTAGAGTCACTACTTAATCGCTAGTAAGTTTATTTTGCATTCAGACCATAAGGCCTTGACATACATTCAAGGGCAACACAAGCTTAACTCACGGCATGCTAAGTGGCTGGAACACCTCCAGTCCTTTCATTTCATCATCAAACACAAGTCCGAGAAACTAAACCATGGAGCCGATGCACTGTCAAGAAGGTATCTACTTTTGTGCCAACTTGAAGCTTGTATCCTTTGGTTTGAGCATCTTAAGTCCCTTTATGAAGATGATGAGGAGTTTGGGGAGTTATACAACGAATGTTAAAGGCACCCGAAAGGGGACTTCTTGATTCAAGAGGGATATTTGTTCAAAGACACCCATTAGTGTGTCCCAAAGTGTGGAACTCATGAGTTGCTTTTTAGAGAAATACATGGAGGATCATTGGCCAGTCATTTCATTGAGAACAAGGCCCTTCTCATGCTAAGGGAGCATTACTTTTGGCCTAGCATGAGTAAGGATGTGCAAAACGTCTTGAGAAGGTGTGTTATATGTCAAGTGGCTAAGAGTCACTCACTCCCTCACGGTTTATACACACTTTTGCCCATTCCCACCATTCCATAGGTTGATGTGAGCATGGATTTCGTCCTTGGCTTACCAAGAACTCAAAGGAACACTCCATCTTTATAGTGGTGGATTGCTTTTCCAAGATGACTCATTTCATACCTTGCAACAAGACCAATGATGCCACTCATATTGCCGACTTATACTTCAAGGAGGTCATGAGATTGCATGGTATTCCCAGGTGCATAGTCTCAAACCGTGACACCAAGTTCCTTAGTCACTTTTGGGTTACCTTGTAGAAGAAGATGGGAACCAAGCTCAAGTATAGCACCACTTGCCATCCCCAAATGGATGGGCAAACCAAGGTCATTAGTAGGACCTTGGGAACTCTCTTAAGGGCCTTGGTTAAACCCAATGCCAAGGCATGGGATTTGCTTCTTCTATATGCAGAATTTGCATACAATAGGGCACCAAGCAAGGCCACAGGAATGTCCCCCTTCAAGGTTATCTACGAGGTAGATCATTGAGCCCCCTTGATCTTACTCCTAAGGCCATGGACGAGAAGCCGAGTGTGGAGGCAAGCAAAAGGGTTGAGGAGATTCAAAGACTCCATGAGCTGGTCAAGTCCAAGATAGAGAAGTTCAATGCTTCCTACGAAGCCCAAGCAAACAAGCACAAGAAGAGAGTGGTGTTTCAACCTGGAGATCTAGTATAGATTCACTTGAGAAAGGAGCGATTCCCTTCCAAATACAAGAACAAGTTGATGCCCAAGGTAGACGGCCCTTTTGAGATCTTAGAATGGGTGAATAAAAATCCATACAAGGTCAATTTTCCCGGGGACTATGGTGTTTCGGCCACATTCAATGTGGCAGATCTAAGTCCGTACTTGGAAGATGATCATTTAGCAAATTTGATGTCAAATTCTTCCAAACAAGAGGATGATGATGGAGGTCCATCGATGCAATATGAAATAAGCCCTCAAGACCAGCAAGAGAATCTAAGTACAAGCACCAAAGGCCACAAAATGATCAAGTTATTGCTAAGTCAATTTTCAGCCCTTCCCGGAATTGAACCAGTGCACAAGCCTGATTTTGTACACCTAATTTCCTAACCCTCCTAAGGGTATGATTAGGATGCAATTGACCTAGGTTGAAGTTCAAAAAGTGCTTGATCCAATAAAATAAGTTGTAAGTGATTTGGAGTTCATTTGCGCCCTCAAATCAGCTGTACAAGTCACGTATGCAAAACTGCCCAGTTGTGCACGGTTCTGGAAATGCTCTTGTTTTAGCGCCCAATCCCCCTAATTTCAAACTAAAATTTTATGGATTGATAGTACCTTAAAAATATTATCAAATGGCCGTAAAAAACCTCTGTCAATTACAAACTTAAGGAGCTATTAACCAGCAAAGTTAGGTAATTAATTCCCTTTACCCGGGTAAAGACTAACCGGTTGTACTTGGTAATTATGACTTGCTTTTGTGTTCTCAAGGAGGCTGCCACTTGCAAAGCACTTGGTTCGATATCCAAGTGAAGATTAGTACTTGATTTAGCCTTTAGTTGACACCTAAGTCCTCAAGATCAACAACTAAAGATGTGTCACTTACCGGTTGCATCTTGCTTTTTATGGACTGTTTTGGGGAACCAATTGTAACCTAGTTTAGTTAGCTTATTTTGGAATTTCTAGCTATTGTAAGAAAGTGGGAAGGGAGTATATAACCCCCCCTTTCTACTTATGTAAAGAACTTTTGATCATCTTATGAATGAAGTTGAGCCTTAGCTCCTTTAAACACTCAAACTCTCTTCTAGCTTATCCTTGCTTGTGGCCGGGTAAGGTGGTGATCTAGCATGAGTCTTAGCATCTCGTTAGTGGTGTTTCTATATCCAAGGAGTTGTTAAGGGCCCCGGTACTAAGCTTGGTGGTGTTTCTGTATCCACGTGAGGTGCCAGCTATAGTTATCTCTCACTATCTCTACTAGTTTAAGTTTGAGTTTTTATAGCTGCTATTATTCTCACTTGGTCCGAATCTATTTGTTATTTAAGTGTGGTGTTTTGCTTGAGGGAATGCATCATAAAGCAACCTAATGCCGAAACCAAGGCTTGAATAAGCATGTCTTTGAGTTCTTCAAATGACTTTTGGGCTTGGCTTGTCCATTCAAACCTGGCTTTCTTAAGAACTTTGATCAAGGGGGTGGCAATTGAGCTAAAGTTGTAGATGAACCTCCTATAAAAGGAAGCCAACCCATGAAAGCTTCGGACATCATCCACTGAAGAGGGAATTACCCAAGACGTATTGGCCTCAACCTTACTTTGATCCACTTGTATCCCTTCAACCGCGACATTGTAGCCAAGGAATACCACTTCAAGTGAAAAGAAAGTGCACTTCTTGAGATTGTCGTAGAGTTTCTCTTGTTGAGGGATCTTCATTACCTGTCTCAAATGCTCAAAATGTTCCTCCCTCATTTTGTTGAAAACCAAGATATCACCAAAATAGACAACGACAAACTTGCCAAGAAGAAAAGCCTTGAACACTTGGTTCATTAGCCTCATGAATGTGCCAGATGCATTAGAAAGGCCGAAAGCCATGACCAACCACTCATAAAGGCCAACTTTTAGTCTTAAAGGCCATCTTTCATTCATCACCTTTCTGGATTCGAATTTGATATTACACACTTCGAAGGTCTATCTTTGAGAAATACTTGGATCCATGGAGCTCACCAAGCATGTCTTCTAACCTTAGTATGGCATATTGGTATTTGATTGTGATCTTGTTGATGGAATAGCTGTCCGCACACATCCTCATGGTTCCATCCTTCTTTGGAACAAGAAGAGCAGGTATGGGATAAGGGCTTAAACTCTCTCAGACAAGGCCTTTGGAGATAAGTTCCTCTACTTGTCTTTGAATCTCCAAGATGTCTTTAGGATTCATCCTATAAGCGGGTCTGTTAGGGGGATGGCTCTGGGGATGAGATCAATGTGGTGTTGGATGGTCCTTTTTTGGAGGTAATCCGAAGGGAATCTCATCAGCGAAGACATGGGAAAAGCTTTATAGGAGTTGAATGGCAAGAGGGTGTGAGGGGGTCTCACTTTCGTCATTTTGTGAGGGGGTGAGAAGGATCATATCCTTGAAGGGCTTATACTCATAGTGCTTCGCTTGTAAGGTAGGAACAAGAAAAGAAAGGTGTACCTCTCCATCTTTAGGAGTTTCCTTGGTTTTGGGCTTGGTGATTTGTTGTGGGGCTAAGGGGGCTAAGATGATCTTCCGACCATCTTTGTAGAGGGTGTATATGTTAAGGAATCCATCATGCATGACCTTTTGGTCACAAAGCCAAGGCCTCCATTAAAGAATTTGATAAGCATCCATAGGGATGATATCACACCACAATTCATCATAATAGCTTTTGCTAATGAAAAAGGAAATCAAGCATCGATGTGAAACTTATAAGCCTTTACTTTGGTTAAGCCATTGAATAGAATAAGGTTGGGGGTGTGGTTCGGCCTTGAGGTTGAGCTTCTCTGTCAAGGTAGTAGAAGCCATGTTGGTACGACTCCCTCCATCCACAATATGTGAGCACACTTGGCCATTGATAGTGGACTTTGTATGGAAGATGTTTTCTCTTTGCTCCTCATGATTAGCACCCTTGCGACCACCTAAGGCTCTCTTAAGAACAAGTAGGTCACCCTCATCCGCTTCTTCCATATGCTCCTCTACAACCTCCATCAAGTGAACCTCATTGTCACTCCCTTCCTCTCTACATTTGGCTTCCTCCAAGGTTTGGTATTCAGCCAAAGTAATAACCTTTCGGTTAGAGTACTCCGAGGTAATGTGCCCAAAACTGTGGAATTTGTAACATCTTCTCTTCTCATATGTGCTAAGAGGGGGTTTTGGATCATTTGGCTTGTGGTTTGAGCATCCCGGGGTTGGATTTTGAGGACTTAAGGGTGGAGGGTAACTCCTCTTTTTGAAAGGGTAGCTATGGATTAGGGGCTTGGGTGGCTTTTTTTTGATTTTGGCTTTCTTTTGTAGTTTGACTTTGTGGGCTAAGGAGCAGACTTCATCAAGGGTAATATATTGTTGTAACTCCACAATGTTCCTTACGGACTCATTCAGCCCTCCTAAGTAATGCACAATGGTATGGTGCTCACTTTCCTTAAGATCAAAAGTCATGACTTGCTTTTTAAACTCACGAGTGGACTCTTCCACACTCTTAGAATCTTGCCTAAGATTATGGAGTTTAGTGTAGGTTTCTTGTAGGTAATGGGGTAGGAGGAACTTAGCTCCAAGTGTTTCCCTCATTTTCCTCCAACTTCTAATCTTTCTGTTCCCTTTCCTAGCTCTCCTTCACAAAACATTGCTTCACCAAATAGATGCATACTTGCGGAGTTTTAAGGCCACAAGCTTGACTTTCTTGTCATCAGGCACATCCAGGAAGTCATTAGGTTTAGTTGCCCCTCAAAATCCGGGATCTCGACTTTGAAATCCATGGCATGGTGTGCGGATCTTCTACTTCTGCTTGGCCTCTGTTCTTCTTCTTCTTCACTAGAGTCAAGGGGTGACTCTCAGCTTCTTCATCCGAAGGGTCAAACTCCTGAACTGAATGAGAACTTTCAATCTCCCTTCGGTTATTCCTTATGGCTTGCTCAAGTTGTCTCCTCAAATACTCAAGTTGAGCATCTTTCTTGGCATTTAGCTTCAAAAGTTGCTTAAATTTCTCTTCCAAGGTAGCGCTAGTAGTCATTTTGGTGTAGTGCGTAAACGGGTTCTCTATGAGATGGTTTTGTTATTTACTAAGGGATATGTTTGGGGTTACGAAGCTAAGGCCAAGAGGGTCGCCTAGGCTCTGATACCACTTGATGCACTTCTAAGTACCAAAGATGAAATAAAGAAAAGATCTCAAGTAGCCAAGTCAATTGGGATGCAATAAGGTTCAGTTTTGTGAGCAAGAGCTAGAATGAGATAAACTAAGTTCTCTTGGATAAGATACCACCAACAAGATTATGTAGAGCTCTCCCTAACAATCAAAGAGATAAGATAGCACCACTCAATTAATCTTTAAGGACTCTTGAACACCACTCTAGGGAGCTAGGCTAAAGATAAGCAAGAGAGGGAAAACACAAGAGGGAGTTTAAACTCAACCTTTCGTTAACTCATCAACTAATGAATACAAGAGCAAATGGAAGTTATTCCAACCCCCCTGCAACTACTACCCACATCCTAAACAGCTTGGAAACCCACACTAACACTTGCTAATCTAAATACACAAGAGAGCTTAAAGCTTGACAACACATTAACTTTAAGTCTCCATCAAAGTAGGTGTCTAAAACTAATATAATCTGATTAGTACTATTCCAACACCTCACATGTACTCTAGACAGCTGATTTGAGCTTTGATTGTCCTCAAAACAAGTGCTGATCAGCTAGATTAAGCCCAAAATACAAATTAGCTCAAACCGGTTAAAAGGGTGTTTCGTGAGCTCTGGGGCTAGATAATAGCAAACTCATTTGACAAAATGCACCATCTTTCAAGGGGTAATGATAAATATTATGACACAATTTGATGCCAAGAAACCCACAAATCAGCCGTAGAAGTAGCTCACCCACTCGTTGATTCTCTCGGTATGCGCTGCTTGGAGAAGATGATTTTAGAGCTTAAGTTGACAGATCAAATGAGCTCCAAAAGACTTGAAACTTGGCTCGTTGGATTCTTGACTTCTTAAGCTTTCTTCTGGTGTAAGAATCAATTCCCCCACTTTCTGGAACTCAAGATACAAGGTAGTAAAGTTTAGCCATTCATGCTTGGTGACCTTCCTCGTCAAGTTGGTGAGTTGGGTAGCAATCTTTGAGAAGTTTTGAACAAACCTACGATAGTGTCCCGCTAAGCCCAAGAAACTCCTTACTTTCATCGGGTTCATAGCGGCCAGCCACTTTGTTATAGCCTCTATTTTCTGAGGATCCACAGACACTCCCTCATTAGATACTGTATGCCCCAAAAATGCCACTTGTCCCAACCAAAACTCATACTTTGTCAACTTGGCATACAACTCATTCCTTCTTAGCACCTCTAGGATGATCATCAAGTGTTAAGGATGTTCCTCTGGAGTCCTGGAGTAAACCAGTATGTCATCTATAAACACCACTACAAACTAGTCCATGTAAGGTTTGAAGACTCGATTCATGAGGCCTATGAATACTGCTGGGGTATTAGTGAGTCCAAAGGGCATCACCATGAACTCATAATACCCATAGCGGGTATGGAAAGTAGTCTTAGGTATGTCTTCATCCTTGATCCAGAGTTGATGATACCCTGAATAAAGGTTTATTTTTGAGAAGGTCCCCGTACCTCTGAGTTGGTTAAAGAGGTCACCTATTCTGGGCAAAGGATAATGGTTCTTGACCGTTATCTTGTTCAATTCCTTATAGTCTATGCACAACCTCAGGGTTCCATCCTTCTTTTTTACGAACAATACCGGGGCTCCCTATAGAGATGTACTAGGCTAGATATACCCCTTTTCTAACAGCTCATCTAGCTATGTCTTTAACTCCTTAAGTTCCGTTGGGGCCATCCGATAGGGCGCTTTAGAGATAGGGGTTGCCCATGGTACCATATCAATGTGGAATTCTACTTTCCCTAAAAGGTGGCATGCCAGGGATCTCCTCTGGAAGGACATTTGGAAATTCTTGAACTACTGGGATATCTTAGAGGGATGACCCAGTAGCCTCAGTTTCTACTACATTACACAGGAACCCTTCGCATTCCCACCCTAACAGCTTGTGGCTTTTATTACAGTGGTTAGTTTCACCCCACTCCTCAAGACTTTCCCTTTGTGAGCTACTTTTTTCCCATTGGGCCCTCTTAGGGTGATTCTTTGTCTTGGGCAGTCGATTTGAACCTGATATTTCGCCGACAAATCCATCCCCCGTATGACACCAAAGTCAGTCAACTCAAACTTATATAGGTATGCTAGAAACTCGTGCTTATACATTCTAATAAGGTAGTCCTCATATAATTCCTCACACTTCACAGTCTTCCCATTAGGGAGAATCACAGACAATAGAGGGATTGCACGATTTAGAACTAACCCTAGTGTCTCAACCAATTTAACAGAAATAAAAGAGTATGTAGCACCCGAATCAAACAAAACATCTACTAGTTGAGCTTGGATAGAGAATGTACCAGTGACGACGTTTAGAGCATCCTCTACTTCCTCCTTGCGCATAACATAAACCCTACCCCCTATGTTTCGTGGTGATTAGTCGGGAGGTTGAGCCTGGTTCTGCTGGGGTGCTCGGCCCTGATGATTTGAGTTGGCCGCCTCCGCAACCCTATTCTAATAATGCTGCTAGGATTGCTGTCCCCCGTGACTCTGCCCCACCGGGGGTGGGGATGTAGGTAATCCTCGTAGGCCATATCTGATGTTGAGGACTCCCACAACGGTAGCACCTCTTAGTCAAACGGCATTCTCAGGCATTGTGTCCCGGCTTACCACAGGCATTGCAGATCACCCTCGGCTGAGTGTTGGGGTGTTGGCCTCCACGTGCATTGTTGGTAGGGTACGGGTTTCCGGGAGGCCTCCTGTACGGACTTTGAGGGTGAAAGTTGTCTCGTTGATTCCCCTTCATCTTGATTCCGTGTTGTTTGTTGAAGTAGTTACTTCTTTCCCTTATCGCCCTTTCTACGTTTACCACAATGTCATACAGATCCATATAGAAAGTGTATTGCCGGGGTTGAGCCCAGCTTTGAAGCGATTTAGCTTCAGCCTCTCGTCAGCCATGAAAGCCGGGGCAAAGCGGGAGAGCTCCATGAATTTGGATGTATACTCCAGCACACTCATTCCCCCTTAATGCAGCCGCATGAACTCGTTCTCCTTTTCCTTCTGAGGGTAGAAATGGTCCTTAATTAATTCCTTGAACCTCTTCCAATCGAACCCAGGCTCGTACTGTCTCTCTCACACTGTGGCCCACCATAGGTTGGCCTTGTCCTTAAGATAAAATACAGTAAAACCCACCTTCCACTCCTTAGGGCATTGGAGAGCATCGAACAGCTTTTCCATGCCCCGGATCCAATCCTCAAAGGCCTTGGGATCAGGGGTGCCATCGTAGCTGGGTGGATTGTGACTCATGAACCTCTTGAACATACACAAGTTGTCCTCCTCAACCTTCTTCTCTTTAGCCTCCATTAGTTTCTGCAGGTGCTAGTTTTGTCGCTGAAACTGCTCCCGTTATTTCTACAGTAGCTCCAGTCGTAGGAGATGAGTAAGCTCTGCTCCTTTAGGTCGGTTGGTTTCGTCCACCTGACTGTGAGACCCATTCCCACTCCTGGGGTGGGGTGTTTTTAACCGTTCCCTGAAGCTAGACATGGGAATCTCCGGGTTCACAGGGGTTTTTGAAACGGGGTGGGGCCCGGTCTGAGATTCATCATTGTTTCCCGCCATCCTGTTCGGGAAATGAGTCTAGTTTAGTTTCTCTCCTAATAGTTTGCAACTCACGTACTACTATAGTCCAATAAGTCATCCTATACTACTGTATCATGTAAAAACATAACATAGGCTTTTCTTCGTAGTCATATAAAATTTGCCACGCTCACGTGGTCTAGTCACTTCATCACATGTCTCATACACATCATATTGGCATCACATTCACAGAGTTCACATAATTCATAGATAACGAACATTAGCATCCAGGTAACTCAGAAAGGCTCAATTGCATAGATTTAAAACCATCAATGTTCCACACCAATATTTTTCATTACATAAGTGCTCGATAACTTTATTAGCTCATAGCAGCTTAATAAAATAATAGAAAGATAAACTAAACAGTGCACTCCGAGAAAGCAAAACTTTTAATCAGTTACTCACATCTACTAGCCAGGGGCGTCCATTGGGTAGGTACCCTGACACATTCTACCGCATCTGCCCTGCTTCTAGCGAGTATCCTCAAGCTTGAGTTGCTCTCCCACTAGGTCCTCCTCTAGTTCTTCTTTTATCAGTTGCTTCTCCTCAGGTCCTCATCTTCTAGGGGCTTTTCCTCAGTTTTCTCCTCTTATAGGGCTCTTCTCAGGTTCCTCGTCCTCTAGAGGTTCTTCCTCAGGTTCCTCCTCAGGGTCTTCCTCCGGGTCCTCCTCTTACATGGGGTCCTCCTTGAGTTCATACTCAACTGAGGGTTTCTCCCTAGGGTCTTCCTCTGGGTCCTCCCCTCCATGGGGTCCTCCTCGGGTTCATACTCAACTGAGGGTTCCTCCCTAGGGTCCTCCTCCTCGATACGCTCCTCTCCTAGTTCCTCATCCATTGGCCCATTTTCCCCTACCGACTCTTCATCTTCAGTATCCTCCTCTGCTGGTGGTGGTGGGGTTTCGTCCTCAGTGTTAGGGGTGGGAGGTTCATCATAGGGACCTATATCTTTAAGGCGGTCCACTAGACCATTTAAATCTAACCCCACAGGCTCCCATTCGCATAAGCAACATCCACTGACAAAATGAAATGGCCTATTCTTAGGGTGAAGCTCCTTAACCTTATAACACCATAGTGGGTCACTCGAAAGAGTCAAAAGGAAGAATAGGGCCTGGTAGTGATCAAATCTCAAGCAATCATTCGGGATCCCTATTAACCTCGCATGGATAAAAGTCTCAATCCACTCTAAGTGGCTTTCCAAGCTAACTCTAGGCATCTTTCCCATCCTCTGATAATGGCAATGCCGCCCCATACAACCACAGTGCCCAATTCCATTCATCTTATATATTAATAAGCCCACATCAGATACATGATCATAAGTAATCAAGCATATGCAGACATGCCCCATTTTGCCCATCCTACACTCACGCTCTGAGTAGTCCTTAGGTCTATAAGTTTTTAAGATTTGTTATTTCTGATTACAATCTTTTAGGTGAGTCTTCAGGTCAGTTAACCTGAGCTCTGATACCACTTTTTTGCACTCTGAATCTCTAATTCATTCGTTCTTACTAATATTAACCTATGTGGTAGCGGAAAAACCTAAATGGGGTGTCACCACCGTATTTCCTTCGTGAAAATACCAGGTTGAGTATCAACCAAAACACTAATGCAAACGATTCTTTGAATAATACCTCAGTTTAAAGATTTCAACCACAAATATAGCAACATAAGCTAAAACAAAATCCATAACAAGTTCTATCCCAAAACAAACTACTTTGATCCAAACTATAACTTAAATGATGGAGCCTCGCTCTAACTTTGGGTCCGCATTCCTATGTGTATACATTTCACCTGAAAACAAAACATTTTACAAAAAAGAGATAAATTCAATAACAATCACCCCTAATAGTAAAGGTACGCACACAAATTCATTTTAAAACATTTTAGGGGTGAGGGAAACACACAAGCGATTTAGGTAATCCACATTCTTACAAAAGCCAATAAGTACTTCCCGTTCCCGTTTATTCAGCTTCAGTTTTTCAAGGTTGAGCGACCCCACTGGGTCTCCTGGCCTGCTCTTAGGTCAAGAGAAGTGCTTAACCGTAACCTGGCCTACCGTCACTCAGACGGTTACCACTTAACCAACCCCTGCCTACCACCTTAATGGACGGTTACCACTAACCTGTCCCACGCCCGTCCATAAGGAGGCACGTGGCTGCTCACATACATGCATTATACCCGGGAAAGGCTAATGGCCTTCGAATCATAAAAAGATAAGAGATTTCTCAACCTCACCCATCCATTTGGTAATTATATGTTCAAAGTTAATAATGTCCTTTAGTCCACATACACAGTCCAAACTTGACCCATTCTAGGCTCAAATATTTCATTTTATTTTACAACCCAACCAACCTCAAACCCACACACTCACTGATTTATAAGACAATGTAGTTGTAGATCATAAGGAGAAATTACATCACATATACACAGTATAAACACCGAACCTTCACACAACATGTTCAAATAATCCTTCAACCATAAACACAATTCACATTTTCGAAGCACATTTGGGGAAGGGTTATGGCATGCTTGTCACCTAGTAGTCTACAACTTACGGGCACGATTTCCCTTAGCTTGGCCTAGATATCCGGACCTAGATTCGAACAACACCCGTATTTTAGCCCCCAAATTGTACAAAACACATCGCCACCCTATCCTTAGCCTAGAATAATTTTTCTACAATTTTTGGATCACTTTAGGAATTTCTAGTCGTAGCCAGTCCCAGTTCCAATTTCGATCAGAATCTCCATATCTCGAGTTCTGTATGTCAAAACGCAAAGTTCTTGCCCATTTTGGAAATTTCATCCATCCCTAAAATTCCTATGTTTAGTGTTTTCCTGAAATCTGTCCAACACTAGGTCAATTTTCTCAAAGATTCTACACTGTCACTTGCTACCCAGATGTGGGCATCCCTCTGTAAATCGTCCATAACTCATCCAATATGACTCCGATTCCCTTGATTCAAAAACAAGAATACGCAACACATTTTGACTATCTATTATAAAAATTTCGTGATTTTTAGACTAATATACCATCATGGGTCGAATTTCAAAGTTAGGTTATATTCTGGCCTCCTATCAGTGGTGTTCTGCTCAGCCAATCTACTTCCAAAGGGTGCCTTTTTAGTCCAAATTTGCACCACTTGAGCCACACATCGACCCTACATACATCTTATCAATTTCTAAGCCCCTAGTAACCAACCTGAAAGATCAAAATTTTATTCAAAACCAATATCAAAACATCATCACAATGCTCACCTTGATCAGGTTTTGAGAAGGAAGATGATTCAACTGTCACCCACTTCGGTTTTAAATCTCAAAATTCATAAAACATGCATCAAAAATTATAACGTGTATTCTTGAATTGTAAAGAGCATAAAACAACGTAAAAGGCTCTACTTTTGTTTTTTTTCTTTTCGTGTATGAGAGATGCATGGGTAAGCATCCAATACCTACTAAAGCAAGGAGGGAGAGGAGAGTGTGGGTGGCAGTTGGTCGGCTGTGTGGTGGCACCGGCTGGTAGCAGCGCCAGGGGCTGGTTGCGGCACACAGAGAGAGCGAAGAAAGAGAGAGAGAGAGAGAGAGAGAGAGAGAGAGAGAGAGAGAGAGAGCAAGAGGAAGAGGGAGAAAACCATAAGGGGGGAGTGTCACAGCTAGGGTTCAAGAGGGGGAGAGAGAGAAGAGAGTGGGAGGTAGGGGCCGGCTACATTAAAAGAGAGAGAGAGAGAGAGAGAGAGAGAGAGAGAGAGACACTAGGGTTAGGGTGTTTTAGGAGGGAAAAGAATTATTCAAAAATATGATGAGGCCTTTTGTCACCTTTTTTTAAAAAAAACAAAACAAGAATGAGACCTCCATCCCTTCCCGAAATAGCAGGTGTTGAAAACTTAAAAAGTTTTGTGTTGACTTGGATTGACTTAAGTTATAAGGCCTAGGTCGGTCCATGCTAAATATAACTCATCTCGAAAATGAATTTTTGGGGTTTTACATACTTACCCCCTTAAGGAAGTTTTGTCCCCAAAACTTCAATAGTATGCCAACACAATAGTTCACCAAAAAGAATTTTCAGGGTTTTACAGGAGCATCCCTTTTGGTTCTGAAATTCTTGTGAGTATTGATCTTGGGAGTTTAAGGGTTCACATCCTCATCAGGTTAGATTTTAGAGTTTAAGAGTTTAGAGTTTAGTGTATAGGTTTACTTAACATGTAGCAAAAAGTTGTTTAGAATAATATTTTAGGGTTATAGTGTAGGAACTCAAGCATCAACATTTAAAGTTTAGGATTCAGCTATTTGTAGTTTAGGATTTAAGAGTATACGGTTAGAATTTAGAGTTTAAGAGTTTAGGGTTTCAAGCCTAGGGTTCAAGCATCAAGGATAAGGGTATGGCAAACCCTAATCCATAGAAGGCGAAGTGTCAAACCCTAAACCCTAGTCATTTAAACCTAAGTCTTAAGGTTCAACCCTAAACCTTAAACATTTTTTAATTATGTATGTTAAATAAGCCTAAATGGTAAAGTTTAAACTCTTAAACCTTAAAAGCTAACCCTCAACTTTAGGGTTTGGGGCTTTTGATCATGGGATTTTAGTATCTCATGAGTGATTTTTTAAGCATATCTTAATATAAAGGAATTTTTGGTTCAGTGTTTTGTACTTTAGATTGTAGGAAGTACTATTTCAAGTTTAGGACTTTTAGGACTTAAGAGTTTAGGATTTGAGGTTTAAAAGTTTAGGATTTTAAGGTTTAATGTGTAATTAAGCCTTGATATTTAAAGAGTTTAATCGAGAACTCTAAACCCCAAACCCTAAACTTATTATACTATGATTATCCTTAGGCTCTTCACAGGTTATCCTGGGTAGCCATATAAACATTTACGGGGCGACTAGCATGAATTGTTATATATAGTATGAGGAAAGTTAAACCCTATACTACTAACCCTAAAACCTAAACTATTGAGTCCTCCGGTTAATACTCTAAACTTTAAGCCTTAAACATTAAAATGTATTGGAATCTCAATTTACTCTAGTAATGCTACCTATGATGCACTTCTAAGTCCTTATGGATGAAGAATAAAGAAGGGATCTTAAGTAATGAAAGGAAGAAAGAAAGACTGATCATGGTTCGATTGCAAATCATGATGAAAGATAAGTAACTAAGGACCTTGGATAAGATATCACCACCAAGATTCTTATAGCTCAACTTTTAGATCTAGTGAGATAAGATATCACAACTTAAAAGATCATAAAAGTCTCTCGAACACCACTCTAGAGAGCTAAACTGGAGATAAGCAAGAAAGGGAAACTTAGAGGAAGTTTGAACTTAACCTTTCTTTTAACTCACAATTTATTATTCAACTTAATTAGAGTGTGGATTTCATAGGGTTGGATAATACTCTAGGGAACTCATCTTACAATAGGGAAATATGAAACACAAATTACTAGAGTAGCATAGAAAATGTAAAAGCAAGTTATTAAATAAACTATGGCGAAAACAATGTAAATTCGAAAACTAGGGGTCTTGAGACTTGTTCCCATCAGCTTGGTGACTTGTTATCTTAAATTCCCACATTAACATAGGTAGATGCATCTTTAGAATCAGGTGGCCATGCATTTGTTCCGTAGGGGGTGATGAATCCATTCGCATTTAATGCGTACAAAATTCTGCCTGTTCACACAATAGTAAGGTCAGATTCTTTGAGCCATTCCTCTCTTGTTTCTAGTCCAAATGTGATGAACCAAGAGTTCTATGAAAGCTTAAGATTCTATTGTCCAATGCAGAAAGTTTCACTGGATTTGGACCAGTCGTTTGAGAGAAAATATTTGTAATGGTCAAAACTAGAACTGAAAAGTTAGTCTTCATTAAATGAGTCCTTTATGCTTATTGGAAGTTGACTTAGCTTGGAATACTTCTCATGACCTTAAAACTAATTCAAAAGGTTCTAAAAAAGTAGATTTTCAGGTTCCTAAGTTAGTCTAAGGTTAGGACAAACGGACCTACAAAACCAGGTAACATTCTGGATCAACAGGGCAGATTGGACAGTTTGGCTTTAGAGGCTAATTTGGAGGGGCAAATGAAGTCGTAATGACTTAAAACTTGTTTTATTAGAAATCTAACTTCTTAAAATAGAAGGCTAAGGCAAAAGAAAGGACTTAAGTCACCCATTGGTTAGGCAACCAAAGCCAGAAAATTACTACTTGTGCTGGATAAAACCGGGCAGTAGCTCATTTGGTCTTGTAATTGATTTCTCATGACTTTAAGGACCTGTCGAATTTCCTTGGACTTAGGCGACTCTTGGTATTAAGAATCATCATGATCCACCATAGATACATCATCCTTCCCTTGTCAAAAATAATTTGCAATCAAATTCTCGAGGAGATCATCTTCATAGTAGAGCTTGAGGTCTGCCACACTAAAGGTGCAAGAAACGCCATACTCCCCCAGAAGATCTATCTTGTAAGCACTATCATTAACCTTCTTAATCACTTCAAATGGACCATCGGCTCTAGGTATTAACTTGGATTTCCTTTTGGAAGGAAATCTCTCCTTCCTAAGGTGCACCCACACTAGATCAACCGGTTTGAGCAAGGCTTGTTTGCGATGCTTGTTAGCTTGATCTTTATAGCACTCATTTGCCTTCTCAATTTGAGCTTGGACCTGCTTGTGGAGCTCTTGAATCTCTCTAACCCTTTTGCTAGCTTTGGTGTTCATCTTCTCCTGTTGGTGAAGTGGCATAAGATTAAGAGGGCCTAAGGGGTTTTGCTCATAACTACCTTTGAATGGGAATTCGTTGGTAGTTCTACTTGGAGCAGGATGGCACGCAAACTCAGCGTGGGGAAGAAGCAAGTCCTAAGCTTTCAAATTCTTCATGACTAGGACTCTTAACAAAGTCTTTAGGGTGCAGTTCATTGCCTCTATTAGGCCATCCATTTGGGGGTGGCACTTTGTACTAAACTTCAACTTGTGCCCAATTTCCTCTAGAATGTAATCCAAAAGTGATTAAGGAACTTTGAGTGATCATCAGACACAATGGAAAGAGGAATGTCGTGGAGTCTGACCACCTCTTTGAAGTATAAATTAGCCACATGTGATTCATCATTGGCTTGTGGCAAGGGAGGAAATATATCATCTTAGAAAATCGATCTACCACCACCATGATTGAGTCCTTGTTACATTGAGTTCATGGAAGGCCTAGCACAAAGTCTATGATAACATCCAACAATAGTCCTTAAGGGGTAGGAAGTGGTGTGTAGAAGCCGTGAGGAAGTGAATGGCTTTTGTCTACTTGGCACATTGAGTACCTCTTGACAATATCTTGAATATCCTTGATCATGTAAAGCCAATAATAGTGTTCCTTGGCCATCAAATAGATCTTGTCTTCACCAAAATGCCTCGCCATGGTTCCTCCATGAACTTCCTTAAGGATGCGCTCAAGGGTTCTATACTGAGGCACATATAATCTTGTTCCCTCAAAAAGATAACCTCCTTGAAGAATGAAATCTCTCTTTGGTCAAACTTGACAAGCGTTAAATAACTCACCAAAGTCCAATTCTCTTTGGTACAAAGCCTTAAAATGCTCAAAACCAAGTACATAAGAGTTGAGTTGGAATAAAAGAAGGTGTCTCCTTGATAGTGTATCTACACCGTGATTAAGCTTTTCGGACTTGTGCTTGATAACTAAGTGAAAAGATTGTAAACACTCAACCCACTTATCATGCCATGAGTTCAACTTTTGTTTCCCTTGGATGTACTTTAGGGTCATGGTCAGAGTGCAAAATGAACTCATTGGCAATCAAGGAGTGGGTCCAAAGTTCAAGAGCTCAAATGATGGTAAAGAACTCCTTACATAGGTGGAATACCTTCTTCTCAAATCAGTTAGCTTCTCACTAAAGTAGACAAGTGGCTTGCCTTTCGGGGTTAAGACCGCACCTATTCCAACTCCAGAGGCATCACATTCTACCTCAAAGACCTTGCTAAAGCGAGGTGGAGACCGGTGCATGAGTAAGCTTGCTCTTAAGTTTTCTCACTTCAAGCTCTTGAGTGTTAATTTTGTGGGACATTTTATGCATAGGCTAACTTGAGGAAAGGAGTATCTCATCCTATTCTTAGTTTAAACCAACCTTCTCAATCATGGGAAATGAACCATCAAACTTTTGAAGCCTCAGTTCAAGATTTTGTGATGTAAAGTCATAGGTAAGGGCATGGGCAAAACACTTGTGGGTTGGTGGTTCCTCATGTTGTGGCTAAGGGTGAAAGGATCAAAAGCAAAAGGACTCATGAGAGGAGACTAAAATAGATAAGGAATACAAGTCTCTTCTTACCTCAACTTTGTCTTCTTGATGAAAACATATAGCCTTATAAAAAGGGAGGTGGAGTTCTTCCTTTCAAACTTATTCTTCTTCCTCGCAAGAAGATAAAGGATTCGAGGCTTCTCCTGACTCCTCAAAGTCTAAAAGCTTCTTATTGCTATAGTCTTCCAAGCCTAAAATCTCTTCATCATCATAGTTATCAAAGATGGGAGGTAGATCAAATTGACTTAATCCTTCTTCTCTTCTTCATTTACCTCTTCATCTTCAATGGAGATGATTTCCTTCAGGGGTAGCAAGGTAGGGACATTAAGAGTACAATAATTATTTAGACTCCCCCTGTTAAAAAGGATGTCCATACATGAGGACTTTGAGCTATTCTTATTAGGAAGTAGAGAACCATGTCTGAGTATATAAGTGGTTGGCAATAGGCACCCATCAACTCACTCCTCAACTTCTTCCAAGTTCTCACCTTCTCTTTTCTTTCTTTCTTCTCTTAAACTTGTAATCCTTCCACCATTGAAGTGCACAACCTCTCAAGCTTGAAATGACCACCTTGAACTTTTCTTGATCATCAAAGTTGTAACAAGCTAAGACTTGTTCCACCTTGGAAAACTAGCATGTAAACTCATCTTTTTAGCCATAAAATCTTTGGATTTCAATGCTGACTAACTCAATATCAATTAAAGCTGACTCTTTCCTCAAGATCCTGATTGAAGGCATAATGGATAAATTCTAAGGCCTCTTTGTGGATTGATTTTGTGTTTGGGCTTGGGCTGTGTTTGGGCTCAGGAAGCTTCGATTAAGAGGAAAGCCTAGGCTCTGGTACCACTTGATGCACTTCTAAGTCATTATGGATGAAGAACAAAGAAGGGATCTTAAGTAATGAAAGGAGGAGAGAAAGGGTGATCATAATTTGAATGCAAATCACGAAGAAAGATAAGTACCCAAGAACCTTGGACAAGATATCACCACCAAGATTCTTAGATCTCAACTTTTAGATCTAGTGAGATGAGATATCACCACTCAAAAGATCATAAAAGCCTCTTAAACACCACTCTAGAGACTTAAACTAGAGATAAGCAAGAGAGGAAAACTTGGAGGGAGTTTAAACTAAACCTATCTTTAACTCACAACTTGTTATTCAACTTAATTTGACTATAGCTTTTATAGGGCTAGCCAATACTCTAGGGAACTCATATTACATAAGAAAATATGAAATACAACTTACTAGACTAGCATAGAAAATATAAAAGAAAGTTACTAAATAAACTATGGCAAAAACAATGTAAATATAAAAACTAGGGGTCTTGAGACTTGTTCCCATCATCTTGGAGACTTGTTATCTTAAATTCTCACCTTAAAATAGTTAGATTCATCTTTGGAATCAAGTGGTCTGCATTTGTTCACTAGGGGTGATGAATCTATTCGCATCTAATGCTTCCAAACTTTCGCGTATTCACACTGCAGCAGGGTTAGATTCATTAAGGCATACCTCTCTTCTTTATTATCCAAATTTGATGAACCAATAGTCATATAAAAGCTTGGAGATTCCATTTTCCAATGTAAAAAGTTTCACTAGATTTGGACCAGTCATTTGAGAGAAATTATCTGCACAATTCAGATGGTCAAAACTAGAACGGAAAAGTCAGTCTTCTTGAAATGCGTCCTTTATGCTTGTTGGTAATTGATTGGGCTTGGAATACTTCCCATGATGTTGAAACTAACTCACAAGGGTTCCCAAAAAGTAGACTTTTTGAGGTTTTTAATTAGTCTAAAGTTAGGAGAAATGGGCCCATAAAACTGGGTAACATTCTGGATCAACTGGGCGAATTGGACAGTTTAGCTTTGGAGGCTGATTTGAAGGGGCAAATGAAATCCTAATGACTCCAAACTTGTTTTATTAGAAATTTGTCTTCTTGAACACAAATTATGAGGCAAAATAAAGGACTTAAGTCACCCATTGATTAGGCAACTAAAGTCATAAAATTAATGCTTGTGCTAGACAGAACTGGGCAGTAGCTCACTTGGTCTTCTAGTTGATTTCTCATGACCTTAAGGACCTCTTGGATTTTCTTGGACTTGGGCAGCTCTTGGGATTGACCATCATCATGATCCCCTATGGGTACATCAACCTAGATCTAATGGTCAAAAAGCCTAAATCTTAGAGTTCAGGATTAAGATTTAGGGCTTAGCGCTTAAGAGTTTATGATTTTAGGAGTTTAGGGCATAAGGTGTAGTGCAATCCTTCATATTTGAAGAATTGAACGAAGAACCCTAAACTCTAACTGACGTATGCTGAACCTTGCAAGCCTGAATTAATAACAAGCTAGCAACTCAACATGAAAGATATGAACTGCCCTAAAGGAAGTAATTCCACCAACTAGAACTACAAGATTCATCACTAAGCCCCTTAAAGCAGAATGCACCAGGAGTTTAGATAAAAAATCACCCTTAACACCACCTGAACAGGCTAAAGTTAGAGAGATTTGAGAGGTTTTTGCTTGAACCAGCAAAAGGGAAGCTTTCATTCATAATAACCTGAGTGTTACAATTAAAGACAAGCCTTAAATACTCGGTTACAATCAAAGGATCAATGGCCATAACTAATTCTAACCAAAATAAGAAAACAGATTTGAACTAAACTAACTTAAAACAGCAGCTGGCTGGACTCTTGACACCTAAACCCTTTGCTTATCTCCATTACTGAGGTGTCAGCCCTTAATAGCATCAAGGTACTTAGTAATGATGGCTTTGGGAGGAGATTTGCAGCTGATTACATCAAGCTAACTGGCCTGCCAGCAAGTACAGCACACTGAAATTCAAAGGATAAAAGGGTATTTATTGCATTCTGGTGCTGGTTAAAAGCTAATGCTAAAGGATCTTAATCTACAACTTTAAGGCCTTGTTGGATAAATAGTTAGACACCTTTTCAAGCCCTCAGACTTGCCAAAACGAGCTACTAAGTTAGGGGATAAAAATCTCCCTTTAAACTACTGCTGCTGCTGACCTGCTACTGCCATAATTAATTCCAGGACAAAATTAAGTAACCTTTATCACTTAGGAGCTGATTATGAGCTGATTATGAGCTGATAAATGAGTTAGGGTACTGATCAAAAGGGATTGGATTCCTTAGGCATGGATGTGTTACTGGAAGCAGGCAAAAAAATAACCTCAAACATGCTGACTGTAGGTTGTTGTTTATTGAACTGAATTGAACTAAGGTTGCTGTTTGAGCCTCAAAAAGACTTGGCTTGGCTAACAGTGATGCTAGGGTGTCCAGCAAAGCAAGGACCTTCCTAAAATGGCCTCCAAACTGAATTGCACAGCCTCACAGAAAAGGCTTTGTTAGTGGCTGAGTAGCATGTTCTTCTCTGGTCCAGGATGAGGGTCTTGTTCTAGCCTTTGGTCTGCATCATGCTTCCCTCCTTTGAGAGGATTTGCCCTCAAATCTCCAAAGTCAGTTTCATCCTCCACATAAGGACTCAGATCACCCACATTGAAAGTGGTTGAAACAGCCATGTCTCCTGGGAGTTCCAATTTGTAAGTGTTGGCTCCCACCCTAGCTACAACCTTGAAAGGTCCATCCCCTCTAGCTATCAGCTTGCTTTTCCTCCTGGTGGGGAACCTCTCTTTTCTGAGGTACAACCAAATAAGGTCCCTAGGCTGAAACTCTATGCCTTTCCTGTTTGGGTTGGCGTTAGCTTTATAGGCTTCATTAACCTTCTCAATATATGCTCTAATCTGTTCATGAAGCCTCTTCATTTTCTTGGCCCTTTTTTCAGCCTCAAAGCTGACCTTACAGTCGGTAGGTAGAGGAATTAGATCAATAGGGGTCAGGGGATTAATCCCATATAATGCCTTAAAAGGTGAACAACCAGTAGCTCTAATTGGTGTAAAGTTGTAAGCAAATTCAGCATGAGGTAACTTGATATCCCATTCCTTCAAATTCTTCTGGACCATGGTTCTAAGGAGGGTGGACAAATTCTGTTGGTGGCCTCAGTTTGGCCATCAGTTTGAGGACGGCAAGTGGTGCTGTACAAGATCTTGGTACCCAGCAGATGCCACAAGCTTCTCCAAAAATGAGATAAAAACTTGGTGTCCCTATCACTTACAATGGTCTTGGGGACTCCATGCAATCTGATGATTTCTCTAAGGTATAAATCAGCAATGTGAGATGCATCATCAGCCTTATGACATGCCACAAAATGAGCCATTTTAGTGAACCTGTCTACCACCACCATAACTGAGTCTTTACCGCTCTGTATCCTAGGTAAAGCAACAACAAAATCCATACTTACATCTTCCCAAGGTCTTAATGGGACAGGAAGGGGTGTGTAAAGACCTTGATGGAATTGGCTCTTGGCTTTATGGCAAATGTAGCACCTGGACACCACTTTATGCACATCTTCCCCCATTTTTGGCCAATGAAAATGCTCCTTCAGAATATCCAAAGTCTTGTTCATTCCAAAATGTTTAGCAAGTGACCCTCGATGGACCTCTCTCACCAGTAACTCCCTCAATGGATATGCTAGAATACACAGTTTATTCCCTTTGAATAAAAATCCATCTTGTATCATATAAGGCCCTTGAGCTGGAGTGTTGCTTACTAACTCCCGAAAAGCTGAATCTCCAAGGTAGTAGGCCTGAATGGACTGCAATCCCAGTAGCTTTGCACCTAAAACAGAGATCAAAGCAAATCTCCTTGAGAGTGCATCTACTACTACATTCTCAGTTCCCTTCTTATGCTTAGCAGAAAAGCTGAAGGCTTGCAGAAACTCAACCCATTTGGCATGCCTGGCATTGAGCTTAGGCTGGCCATTAGGATACCTTGATGCTTGATGGTCTGAATGTAGGACAAAGGCCTTAGGTTTCAGGTAGTGACTCCAGCGACTCAAAGCTTTTACTATGGCATAGAATTCTTTGTTATAGGTTGAGTAGTTGAGGTTTGGACCACTAAGCTTTTCACTGAAGTAGGCCAGGGGCTTCTTAAGTTGCGTAAGAATAGCTCCAATGCCCACCTGATGGAGAACATCATGACCGCTCTCGTACCTCCCCTTCTCAACTCAAGGAAGACCCCAACAAGCTCAAAGAGGCTAAAGAGTTTGCTATCCTTTGCAGAAAGGCCGTGACTATGCCAGAGGAATTCATACATAGCCCCCTCACGCCATGCCCGATTTTTGTCACTTGTTTACAACAACATGTAATGGACCCACATGCTGAAGGTCCTTACATTATTCAAGCCTAGAAACTTATCTTTCTTTCAAGACCAACCACGTTTAATTTGGATATCATTTAGTTGGTAAAATCTAGCTCACAAGTATATGGTATCCGGGCGCAGGGCAGTTTGGGTAGTCTGTACTCTTTGGGTCATAACTTTTGATTGGCTAGTCCAAACTTAGCAAACTTACATTCCCTAGAAAATATACTTCCTGAGCTTTCCAACAAGCCCAATAACATCAAATTTGGCCCAGTATTCTGAGAGATATGGCTCCTGGAAGTTAAGGCTGCTGCAAATGTGAATGCAATTCTTGCAATCCATGTGAACTTGGTATTTTACTCTTCATGTCGGCTGCTACCTCCTCCAATTCCATGTGACTCTTTTTCTAGCAAACTTTGAATGTGTGAGATAAAGGATTCATGCATCCATTTGAGCTTCTACACCCTTTTCACACCAAACATCCAAGAGACACACCTTTTCACTCCTTGGTACATCCACATGAAGGGCTAGCTACAATGTACTTAGGTTTCTTTGTTTTCTGCACTTTTTTTTGTTTTCTTCGTACCTTTTCATAATGTAAGGCCTTTAGTATAAATAGGCCATAGTTTGAGGTTGTAAGCATTCACTTCCAACTTGAAATACAAGCAATACAAAGCAAGCATTTGAGTGTTCTCTCAATTGTGTTCTAAAGCCTAGTTCTATATCTTGAGTGTGGCAACCTCAAGTGGTGTTCTAGGTCCCTTTCCTCATCTAGGTGGTGATTAACTTCTGTATCCTAGATTGAGTTAGAGGATTGCCCAAGTTATTTGGCTTGAGTGGCTCCAATTGGATTATCTCTAGTCAAATACTTGAACTATCCTTTTCTCATTTTTACTTTGTTCTTACCCCTCAAAAACCAAAAAACACATCTTGTCTTGGTCATTTGTGCTCACTTATACATCATTTGGTATCGGAGCCAAGGTTGTCAAGTGACCAAGAACCATCCAAATACATCCCGAAAGCCAAAACACAAAAATACACAAATCAACAAAACCGTGAGAAAACAAAGACAGAGCATTGGCACGGTTCCCCCGTGCTCCCAGACACGACCGTGCCACGACTCTTTTTGCCTTCAGTTTCGTCCAAGATATTGGCACGGTGCCACCGTGCTTATAGGCACGACCGTGCCCCTCCTCATCCCTGTGAAAACAGCCTTCCTTCAATCCTAAACACGGTAAAATGTCTTCTAGCCGTACCCCAGAGCGAGTTGACGAGTTGGAAGCGTAAGTAAAATTCGTTCAAACCCAAATTGCCCAACTTATGGAAGAGAAAAGGAGATGGACCCGAAGCCCTTCTCACTCACATACTCATGTATACTCGGATGAATCCGAGAGAGAAGAGAGGAGCTATATTGTCAACTCAAGTGATGAAGAAACTCCTAGAAGAAGAAGGCAAGGGAATGGCCTTGGCGACTTTAGAGTCGACATTCCCGAATTTGAAGGCCAAATGGATCCCGATCATTTCCTTGATTGGCTTCAAACCGTGGCACGTGTCTTTGAGTATAAAGAGGTGCCAGATGACAAGAAAGTGAAGCTAGTGGCCCTAAAACTCCGGAAGTATGCTTCCATATGGTGGGCCAACCTTGTGGCCAAGAGAGCAAGAAATGGTAAAGGAAAGATTAGAACTTGGGCCAAGATGAAAGACAAACTTAAGGCCAAGTTCCTTCCCTCCCATTACATCCAAGACAACTACTTCAAGTTACATCACCTCAAGCAAGGCTCCAAGAGCGTTGAGGAATACACCTGGGAATTCGAGCAACTCCTTCTCAAGTGCGATTTGAGAGAAGATGATGCACAAACCATGGTAAGATACCTAAGTGGTCTTGATGATTCCATTGCCCATGTCATTGAACTGCATCCCTACTCCTCCCTAGATGACTTGAGTTCTCTTGCCTATAAGGTACAGCAATAAAAGAAATCTAAGGGAAAAGGCACCCTTTCCAAAACCCCTTCCCGTCCTTACTCCACTCAAAAACCTCCCTACTTTTCCCCTAAAACACAAAACTCTCCACAAACCAAAAGTGCCCCTCTCACCGCCCCTAACCCTTCCACAAAAGAACCCCCAAAGTCAAAAGACAAGATTCGCTGTTTCTGTTGTCAAGGCCTTGGGCATATTGCCTCCGAGTGCCCTAACAAATGGATTGTCTCTCTAGCTGAATACCAAGCCACCTTCGTAGAGCAACATGAAGAGGAAGGAGGAGAAGATTGTGAGTTAGAAAATGTGGAAGAAGTGGAAGAAGGCCCTGATGAAGGAGAGCTACTTGTCATTCGAAGAGCATTGAGTGGATTTACCACTCAAGATAATCTGGAACAGAGAGAGGCTATCTTTCATACTAGGTGCACAGTTGGAGGGAAGGTATGCTCCCTCATCACAGATGGAGGTAGTTGTGCAAATGTTACCTCCAAGACTATGGTTGACAAGCTTAAACTTCAAGCCACTCCTCACCCTAAGCCTTACACCATCCAATGGTTGAATCAAGGCAAAGGTATACAAATCTCTCACCAATGTCTTGTCTCTCTCTCCATTGGAAAACATTACAAGGATGAGGTATGGTGTGATATAGTTCCCATGGATGCTTGTCACATCCTATTGGGAAGGCCTTGGTTGTTTGATAGAAGTGTCATCCATGATGGCCGGATGAACACTTATTCCTTCCAAAAAGACCAAAAGAAAATCACCCTCACCCCTCTCAAACCCACCTCCACTACAAAATCCAAAGACAATTCTCACTTGGATGTCTTTCTCACCACCCTCCTCAAATCCCAACATCATGAGTTTGAGACTTTTAAAGACTTGATTCTCCTACAAGATGAGCTAGAATCCCCCATCTCCCTCACACCCTCTACTCACCCCTCTCCTACAAACCTTCCACCATGTGTTCCCTCAAGAAATTCCCCATGGCCTTCCTCCATCGAGATCCATACAACACAAGATTGACCTTATTCCAGGATCCGTTCTTCCCAATAAGCCGGCCTATCGAATGACTCCAAAAGAAACCCAAGAAATCCAAAGGCAAGTGGATGATCTCTTGTCTAAAGGATTGATTCGAGAAATCCTAAGCCCATGTGCCATGCCTGCCCTCCTTGTACCCAAAAAGGATGGTAGCATGCGAATGTGTGTGGATAGCCGGGCCATCAATAAAATCACTATCAAGTACCGGTATCCTATTCCCCGGTTGGAAGACCTTCTTGATGAGCTTCATGGTGCCACCATCTTTTCTAAGATTGATCTTAGAAGTGGCTACTACCAAATCCGGATTTTCGAAGGAGATGAATGGAAAACCGCCTTTAAGACTAAAGGAGGTTTGTATGAATGGCTTGTCATGCCATTTGGGCTAACCAATGCCCCTAGCACTTTTATGAGGCTTATGAACCAAGTTCTAAAGCCCTTGATTGGTATTTGTGTGGTCGTCTATTTTGACGATATCTTGATCTATAGCAAGACCGAAGAAGAGCATGCCCATCATCTTCAACAAGTTTTGGAGATCTTGTCTCAAGAGCAATTATATGGGAATTTAGAGAAGTGTCATTTCTTCACTTCCCAAGTGATATTTTTGCGCTACATTGTGTCCGCCCAAGGAATTCAAGTTGATGAGAGCAAGATCAAGGCTATTCAAGAGTGGCCTACTCCTACTTCCATCACTCAAGTAAAGAGTTTCCATGGCCTAGCATCCTTTTACCGGAGGTTTGTTCGTAATTTTAGCACTATTGTGGCTCCCATGACCAAAGTGCTAAAGGGGAAAGATTTTACTTGGAATGAGCAAGCACAACGTGCATTTGAAGAAATCAAGAAGAGACTCACTTGTGCACCCGTCCTAGCCTGCCCGACTTTTCAAAGATATTCGAAGTAGAGTGTGACGCATCCGGGGCAGGGATTGGAGCTATCCTTTCCCAAGAGAAGAAGCCAATAGCCTTCTTTAGTGAAAAACTAAACGAAGCTAAAAAGAAATACTCCACTTACGACAAAGACTTCTATGCCATCATCCGGGCTTTGGAGTATTGGCGTTACTACCTAGTAGGAGGGGAGTTTATCCTCTATTCCGACCACGAGGCACTCAAATACATACAAGGTCAACACAGGCTCAACCCGAGGCATGCCAGGTGAGTAGAATATCTTCAATCATTCCACTTCATCATCCAACACAAGGCGGGAAAACTTAATAAAGGAGCCGATGCCCTCTCCCGTAGGTACCTACTTCTTTCTACCTTAAGTACCAAAGTTCTTAGCTTTGAAGTTGTGAAAGAGTTGTACCCAAGTGATGAGGACTTTGAAGACATCTTTGAGAAGTGTTCTAAACACCCTCACGGGGTGTTCCATATGGAGGATGGTTTCTTGTTCAAGGGTTCACGCTTGTGCATTCCCAAGTGTGGATTTCGAGAACTCCTTATCCAAGAGCTTCATGGAGGAGCCTTAGCCGGCCACTTTGGAATGGAAAAGACATGTGCTATGCTGAAGGAGCACTATTATTGGTCACATATGTCTAAAGATGTGGAACACTTTGTAAAAAGATGCTCCATTTGTAAAATGGCCAAGAGCCATGTTCTTCCACAAGGCTTGTACTCCCCTCTTCCTATTCCTCAAGCTCCATGGGAGGATATAAGTCTTGACTTCATCACGGGTTTGCCAAGAACCCAAAGGAACAAAGACTCTATCATGGTGGTGGTAGATCGCTTCTCAAAAATGGCACATTTTATTCCTTACCATACCACCAATGATGCCTCGCATGTAGCCAATTTATACTTCAAGGAAATTGTTAGGCTACATGGAGTACCCAAGGGTATGGTGTCCGACCGAGACAGCAAGTTTCTTAGCCATTTTTGGCTAACATTGTGGCGTAAGATGGGCACCCAACTCAAATTCAGCACTTCATGTCACCCACAAACTGACGGCCAAACGAAAGTCACCAATAGGACTTTGAGCACCTTGCTTAGAGTCCTTGTGAAGAAGAACATCAAGAGCTGGGATGATATGTTACCTCATGTCGAGTTTGCCTTCAATAGAGCTCCAAGTAAAGCAACTCATCTCTCTCCCTTCTAAGTCGTGTATGGCCACAATCCAAAGAGCCCTCTTGATCTTATCCCTATTCCAACTCCCACCAAGTTTAGTTGGGAAGCCAAGAAAAGGGCCAAAGAAATCCAAGACCTACATGTCCAAGTTCGTGATAGCATTGCCAAAGCCAATGAGAGGGCCATGCACCATGCTAACAAGCACAAAAGAGAGGTCCATTTTCAACCTGGAGATTTGGTGTGGATCCATTTGAGGAAGGAACGATTTCCTTCCAAGCGAAAATCCAAGTTGATGCCTAGGTCGGATGGGCCATTCGAAATCATTGAGAAGGTTGGCCCTAATGCATATAAAGTAGACCTTCCCAGAGATTATGGAGTCTCGACAACATTTAACGTCTCCGATCTTAGTCCCTACTTTGAAGATGAAACTCTTCTAAGTTTGAGGACAAACTCTCACCTACCCGGGGAGAATGATGGAGACCATCATGACTGCTCTCATACCTCCCCTTCTTAGCTCAAGGAAGACCCCAACAAGCTCAAAGAGGCTAAAGAGTTTGCTATCCTCTGCAGAAAGATCGTGACTATGCCGGAGGAATTTATACATAGCCCCCTCACGCCATGCCCGGTTTTTGTCACTTGTTTACAACAACATGTAATGGACCCACATGCTGAAGGTCCTTACATTATTCAAGCCTAGAAACTTAGCTTTCTTTCAAGACCAACCACGTTCAATTTGGATATCATTTGGTTGGTAAAATCTAGCTCACAAGTATATGGTATCCGGGCGCAGGGTGGTTTGGGCAGTTTGTACTCTTTGGGCCATAACTTTTGATTGGCTGGTCCAAACTTAGCAAACTTACATTCCCTGGAAAATAGACTTCCTGAGCTTTCCAACAAGCCCAAGAACATCGAATTTGGCCCCGTATTCTGAGAGATATGGCTTTTGGAAGTTGAGGCTGCTGTAAATGTGAATGCAATTATTGCAATCCATGTGAACTTGGTATTTTACTCTTCATGTCAGCTGCTACCTCCTCCAATTCCGTGTGACTCTTTTTCTAGAAAACTTTGAATGTGTGAGATAAAGGATTCATGCATCCATTTGAGCTTCTACACCCTTTTCACACCAAACATCCAAGAGACACACCTTTTCACTCCTTGGTACATCCACATGAAGGGCTAGCTACAATGTACTTAGGTTTCTTTGTTTTCTACACTTTTTTTTGTTTTCTTCGTACCTTTTCATAATGTAAGGCCTTTAGTATAAATAGGCCATAGCTTGAGGTTGTAAACATTCACTTCCAACTTGAAATACAAGCAATACAAAGCAAGTATTTGAGTGTTCTCTCAATTGTGTTCTAAAGCCTAGTTCTATATCTTGAGTGTGGCAACCTCAGGTGGTGTTCTAGGTCCCTTCCCTCATCTAGGTGGTGATTAACTTCTGTATCCTAGATTGAGTTAGAGGATTGCCCAAGTTATTTGGCTTGAGTGGCTCCAATTGGATTATCTCTAGTCAAATACTTGAACTATCCTTTTCTCATTTTTACTTTGTTTTTACCCCTTAAAAACTAAAAAACACATCTTGTCTTGGTCATTTGTGCTCATTTATACATCACCACCCCACTGGCATCACACTCTACGTCAAATAATTCTTCAAAGCTGGGCAAGGCTAGGACTGGTGCTTCACATAACCTCTGCTTGACGGTCTCAAAGGCTTTCTGTGCTGCTAGAGGCCAGGAAAAGCTACCCTTCTTCATGCATTCAGTAAGAGGAGCCATGATTGTACTAAAATCCTTGATAAACCTTCTGTAGAAGGAAGCTAACCCATGAAAACTTCTGACTGCAGTGACTGAGGTAGGTACTAGCCAGGATTTGGTTGCTTCAACCTTGGCTTCATCCACTTGAATACCATCACAGGAAGCTGCATATATAAGGAAGACAACCATTAGTACTAGGAACTCACACTTCTCCAACTTCCTATACAATTTCTGCCTTCTAAGGGTGGTGAAAACTTGCTTAAGGTGCTGAATGTGATCAAATTCAATTTTGCTGTATACAAGAATGTCATCAAAATATACAACCACAAACAGACCGATATAGGGCCTAAGCACTTTATTCATCAACCTCATGAAGGTGCTAGGTGCATTAGATAATCCAAATGGCATGACAAGCCATTCATAAAGCCCTTGCTTTGTTTTAAAAGCAGTTTTTCACTCATCCCCTTCTCTTATTCTGATCTGATGATAGCCACTCCTTAAATCTATCTTGGAGAAGATGTTGGAGCCATAAAGCTCATCCAACATATCATCAAGTCTAGGGATAGGACACCTATACTTGATTGTAATATTGTTGATGGCTCTACTGTCTACACATATCCTCCAACTGCCATCCTTTTTTGGCACCAACAAGGCTGGGACTGAACATGGACTCATGCTTTCCCTCATATAACCCCTATCAATCAGCTCCTGAACTTGCCTTTGCAGCTTCTTGGTTTCAGTTGGGTTGCATCTATAGGCAGGCTTGTTAGGTAATGGGCCTCCAAGGAGTAGGTCAATTTGGTGCTCTATACCCCTTTTTGGAGGGAGGCCAGGGGATAAGTCTTGGGAAAAAACATCCTGAAATTCCTCTACCAAGGGCTTAACAAAAGGGTGTAGGGTTGTTGGATCAGAGTTAGGAGTAGATTCCAACATTAGCACGGTAAACACAGGTTTTCCCTTGGTAATAGCCCTTTCCACTCTTCCCCCATTGACAAGTAAGGCACTCTCCTTATGCGTAACCCTCCCAGTTTCAGGTTTATGTGTTTGGTTAGGGGGTAAAGGGGTCAGTGCCATCTTTTTGCCCTTTAGTTTAAAGGAATAAGTGTTGGATTGGCCATGGTGAATGACATTCATATCAAACTGCCAAGGTCTACCTAGGAGCAAATGGTAAGCATCCATTGGCAAGACATCACACAGAACCTCATCTTAATATTCACCAATTGAAAAAGGAACCAAAGTTTGCTTGGAAACTATTACCTCATTGCCTTTTTTGAGCCATTGCAAGGTATAGGGTCTAGGGTGAATGATGGTGGCCAAGTTCAGTTTGGTGACCATCTCAGTAGAAGCTACATTTGTGCAGCTACCCCCATCTATAATCAGGTTGCATGCCTTGTTGGCCACCTTGTATCTGGAGTGGAATATTTGCTCTCTTTGGTTGGCTTCAGGTGGGGCTTCAGTGCCATGAAGGGCCCTTTTAATCATGAGCATCTCATGATCTTTAGGTGGCAGGTAAGAAGTCTCACCCTCTTCAGCAGAGTCTTCTTCTTCATCCTCTTCTACTTTCATGTGATCTAGTTCTTTAATCTCTCTAATTGTGAGTACCCTTCTGTTGGAGCAATCTGCTTGAAAGTGGCTATAGCCATGGCACTTGAAACATTTCTTCTAACTCTTAGGAATGTCCTTAGCAACCTCCTTTCCTTTTCCCTTATACCTGTCATCCTTAGGGGCAAGTTCTGGCTCACCTAAATTGAAGGCCCTCACTAGTACAGCAGGTTTAGGAGGGGCAGTAGAGTCAGGCCTTTTTGACTTAAGCTATTTTTCCACCTTAATAGCTAGCTTGCAGACATCTTCAAATGTCCAGAAAGGTTACAACTCAACCCTCTCTAGAATGGTAGAGTTTAAGCCTTTGAGAAACCTGGCAATGGTTTGTTTAGGTTCTTCCCTCAAGGCACACCTGATCTGCAATTGCTCGAATTCCCTAATGTATTCTTCAACCTTCATACTCCCCTGGTGCAAAGAAGTGACTTTTAGGTATAGCTCTTGCTTGTAGGTGGCTGGCAAGAACCTTTTATCCATATGCTTCTTCAATTTAACCCAAGTTTTGACCTTAGGTTTGCCTTCCAAAGCCCTGGTTCTCTTCAAATTCTCATACCAAGGTGAAGCATATTGCTTTAACTTCAGAATAGCAAGCTTAAAGGCCTTTTCTCTAGGATAACCTTTGATTTCTATAATCCTTTCCAAGGCCTGAACCCATTCTAAGTAATCTTCAGGCTTTAAACTTCCATCAAATTCAGGGGCCTCTATTTTGAGGTCCTTGAGGTCATCCCTGTGCATTCTCCTTCTCCTAGGCCTAGCATCTCTAGTGGAAGATTCACTGCCATACTGAGAATCAGGAGGGGAATCGGAACCTCCAGGAGGGTCCAGAGGTGGTTCTCTTTCTCTTCCTCTTGGCTGATTCATGAATTGTTGAATCTGAGCTGTAAGGGTTCTGATACTTTCTTGCATTTCCAGAATAGCTCGATCTCTACTAAGTTCATGAGCCTGTTCCAGAGAGAGACCTCTAGGAACTCTCACAGGTTGCTGAGGTGGAGAGGAAGTGTTTCCCTTCTCTGCCATACTACTGGGGTAAGGAAATTGGATTGCTATAGCTGTTTGAGGAGTTTGGTTCTTTGTGGTTAGACTTGTGTTTGGGCAGGCAGGGTGTTTTGTGATTGAATAATAAGTGAACGAGACTGGAAAAGAAAATAGCAAAGAGTAACAGAAGTAACTCACCAAGAATCAGGTTGGGCTTTGATACCAGCTGATGTATGCTAAACCTTGCCAACCTGGATTAATAACAACCTAGCAACTCAACATGGAAGATATGAACTGGCCTAAAGGAAGTAATTCCACCAAACAGAACTACAGAATTCACATCTAAGCCCCTTAAGGCAGAATGCACCAAGAGTTTAGATAAAGAATCACTCTCAACACCACCTGAACAGGCTAAAGTTAAAGAGCTTTGAGAGGTTTTTGCTTGAACCAGCAAAAGAGAAGCTTTCATTCATAATAATCTGAGTGTTACAATTGAAGACAAGTCTTAAATACTCAGTTACAATCAAAGGATCAACGGTCATAACTAATTCTAACCAAAATAAGAAAAAGATTTGAACTAAACTAGCTTAAAACAGTTGCTGGCTGGATTCTTAACACCTAAACCCTTTGCCTATCTCCATTACTGAGGTGTCAACCCTTAATAGCATCAAGGTACTTGCTAATGATGGCTTTGGGAGGAGATTTGCAATCGATTACATCGAGCTAACCTAGCCTGCTAGCAAGTATAGCACACTAAAATCCAAAGGATAAAAGGGTATTTCTTGCATTCTGGTGCTGGTTAAAAGCTGATGCTAAAGGATCTGAATCTACAACTTTTGGACCTTGTTGGATAAATATTTAGACACCTTTTCAAGCCCTTAGACTTGCCAAAACGAGCTGCTAAGTTAGGGGATAAAAATCTCCCTTTAAACTGCTATTGCTGCTGTTGACCTGCTGCTGCCAGAATTAATTCCAGGATAACATCAAGTAATCTTTATCATTTAGGAGCTGATTATGAGCTGATAAATGAGTTAGGGTATTGATCAAAAGGGATTGGATTCCTTAGGAATGAATGTGTTACTAGAAGTAGGTAAAAAAATAACCTCAAACATGCTGACTGCAAGTTGTTCTTTATTGAATTGAACTGAACTAAGGCTGTTGTTTGAGCCTCAAAAAGACTTGGCTTGGCTAACAGTGATGCTAGGGTGCCCAGCAAAGCAAGGACCTACCTAAAATGGCCTCCAAACTAAATTGCATAGCCTCACAGAAAAGGCTTTGTTGGTGGCTGAGTAGCATGTTCTTCTCTGGTCCAGGATGAGGGTCTTGTTCTAGCCTTTAGTCTACATCACTAACCTTATTACACTATGATTATCCAAGGTAATTGTATATACATTTACAGGTTGATATATATATCATTATATAGGTTACAAGCCTGTTATTCAAGACTCTAACTGCTAACCCTAAGCCCCCAAATGCTAGAGTTTAAGCCCTAAGCTATAAACTCTTGAACCATTGGGTTAACACCCTAAACCTTAAACCCTAAACTCTACTTTCTAAAATCCAAACCTCAAAAGTTGAACCATAAACCATTCAAATACATTGAAATATCAATTAAAAAAGGTCACTTATTCAAGTGATATTAGAATCCCAAGGTGAAAAAACCTAATCCCTAGAGTTTAGGGTTAGTATTTAGGGCTTACTGTTTAGGAGTTTAGGAGTTTAGGTACAACATGTAGTGCAATCCCTTCATATTTGAAGAATTGAGCAAAGAACCCTTGACCCTAAACCCTAAGCTTATTATACTATGATTATCTCATATATATTTGAAAGTTATCCCACGTAACTGTATATTCATTTTCAAATTAATATATATGAATTATTATATAGGTTATAAGCACTGTTAACCAAGACTCCAACCACTAACACTAAACCCTAAACATAAAAGTTTAAACCCTAAACCATAAACTCTTGAGCCATTGGGTTGATAACCTAAACACTATAACCTACTTTTACACCAAGCATTAATAGTGATCTCTAAAATCTAAACCTCAAAAAGCTGAACCATAAACCATTTAAATACATTGAAATATCACCTAAAAATCACTCATTGATGCTAGAATGTGGTTATCAAAAAGCGTAAACACTAGAGTTTAAGGCTAGGGTTTAGGGTTTAAGAGTTTAGGAGTTTAGGGTATAAGGGGCAGTGCAAACTTTGATATTTGAAGAATTGAAAAAAGAACCCTAAACCCTAAACAAAAAGAACTCTAATGCTTTAGGATATTAATATTTCCAACTTAAAAAACTTGTTATGACTAATATAAGATTACTTTACTTTTGAGTAATATTTTCATACAATAGCATCATCACACTTCCGGCAATAATAGGACCACTAGTGTTTTTCCTCTACTTGTATTTTCTTCTTGTGTTAACTCTTCTCCTCAATATTAGACTATTTCCTTCAAAATGTTAATACTTAACTATTAATAAACATATTAAATAGTTTCATTAAGTGATTTATACCTTTCATTTGCCTTCATCTCAGAGTTTCTTAAAAAAATAGAAACTAAAAAAAAAGGAGAGTTCTAGCATTGAAGGTTAGGGTACAAAGCTTAAGGTTAATGAGTTTCGGGTGAAGGGTTAGTAGATGAAGTCTTTATTGGCATTGCTTATAATATACATAACAATTGATACATAATAATCCAATAACGTATATACAACAATGTGGCTTAATCTAGAAGGTTCATTGGGATATATCTAGTGTTATATAGGGTTTATTCAAAAATTAGAAAAATAACCAAAAAAAAAAAAGAGGCAAGCTAAGCAAAAATAAGCAATTATGACCTAAAAGTCAGAACATTTATTATGATATAAATCACAAGGACACTAATACTTGAGGATGCTAATGTTCACACTTATGAAATTTGTTATAACTAGTATAAAATTACTTGACTTTTGCCTAGTCTTTTCATACAATAGTACAACCAAATAGATTTCTGACAAGAGTATGATAATTAATTTTGTTTCTCCACTTGTCATTCCTTTTGGTTTTTTAATGAATATAAAATATTAAAATATCATTTAAGAACCACTTACTTAAGTAGATAGCGACTTTCCTTTAAAATGCCTTTTGTTCAACATATAAATATGTTTCCTCACTTAAATCCTATGCTTTACATGGCAAAAATCTCATCTTTTGGCTTCTATTTTTTGAGAAAATCCCTAACCTTATATCTTATATAGTAAACCCTAAACACTCAACATTGATGCTTGAACCTTAGGATAGAAACCTTAGTGATACTTCAATTTATTTGAATGGTTGAACCCATGACCTTTGCATGCTATATGCTACGCCCTAAGCCCTAAGCTTAGACATTAAATCCTAATCCCTAAATGGCTAAGCTCTTAAGCTCTAAATCCTAAACCCTGAAATTCAAATATTAATTCATAAAACATAAAGTACAAAAAGTTGAATTCAAACCCTAAACCCTCGAGTAATCCTAAGCCTTAAAGTTTTGGGTTTAAGAGCTCAAAGTTTAGTGTTTTTCTTATACATAAGACGTTCTGACTTTTCAGATGTAATATTGCTTATTTTTGCGAACTTTCCTTCATTTTCTCTCAAGTTATACATATTTTTTTAAAAAAAAAAAACCCTATATCCCCATTTATGTCCAGAATACCTTCCCACATTATCCTAGGTTGTTATATAAACATATCTAGGTTAACATGTTCGAAGTATTATATATGTTACAAGCAATGTTGACCAGGATTCTAACTACTAATGCTAGACCCTCAACAGTAAACCTGAATCGACAGTGTAAAATCTTAAACCCTAGGGTCAAATTAACCTTAAACCTTAGACCCTATACTCTAACTACTAACTCTAGATCCTAAACAGTAAACCTGAACCAACAACCTAAAATCTTGAACCCTAGGGTTAAATTAACCTTAAACCTTAGATCCTATAGTCTTAAACCCTAAACATTAAATGCTAATTCATAGAATCTAAACCTAAAAAAACTAAACCTGGACTAGTCTATTCTATTGAAATATCACTTCAAAGTTACTTACTAAAGCACAGAGTCACTTTGCTCTAAAATGTCTTCTTGTTCAACATTGATAAATATGTCTTCTGTCTTAAATCCTAAACCTTAAATGGTAAGACTTTCATCTTTAGGTTTTTTTTTTTTTTAAAAGAAACCCCCAAACCCTATACCTTAGATCGTAAACTCCAAACCCTAAACATTGATGCATGAACTCTAAGATTGAATCCTTAAAGATACTTCAATTTATTTGAATGGTTGAGTCCCCTAAACTTTGCATGCTAAACCCTAAAACTTAAACCTTAAAGTCAGGGCTTAAATCCTAAACCCTAAATGCTAAACTTTTAAACTCTAATCCCAAACCTTAAAGTTCAAATGTTAATTCATAAAACCTAAAGTATCAAAATTTAAATCCAAACCCTAACCCCAAGAGTTTAGGGTTAAGAGTTTGAAGTTTATTGTTTTGCTTATCATAAGAAGCTCTGACTTTTGAGGTGTAATATTGCTAATTTTTGCTCATTCCCCTTAATTTTCTCTCATGTGATGTATTCTGTTTAACAATAACCCTATGCATATCCCAAATATCTTCCCACATTATCCTAGGTTATTTTATATACATAATTGAGTTAACATATTTGAATTGTGATAAATGTTACGAGCAATGTTTAACCAAAACTCAAACTAGTAACCCTAAACGCTATACATTAAAGCCAAACCCTACATCCTAAACTCTTGAACACTAGGGTAAATACCCTAAATCTTAAACCTTAAGCCTTAAAGCCTAAATTCTAAATCGTAAATCCCAAACCCTAAACTTTAAATGTTATTTCCTAAAATCATAACTACCAAAAGTTGAACTGAAAACTATTCAAATATATTTCAATACCCCTTACAAGTGACTTCCTCAAGGGATACTAAAACGCTATAGTCAAAACCCCATAAGGTTTTAGGGTTTTAAAGTTTAAAGTTTAGTTTAGGTTCTATGGTTTAAGGTGTTTAGGGTTTAGGGCTTAAGGTTTAGGGTTTGAGGCATAAACCCTAGACATAGATGTTTGAAGAGTCAAAAAAATTCACTTACGCAAGTGATAGTAGAATCCTATGGTTAAAGGCCCAAACCATAGTGATGCAGAGCATGTCACACAAGAGAATTCCCAAGATCCAAACCAAGTCCAAGGTACCAATTAAGGTCAAGGAGATCAAGGGAACCAGATTACACTTGGCCATATTCAATCCTTGTTCTCTTGCTCCAAACCAAAATTAAGCACCGTTTTGGATGGCATGATTATGGGAGTTTCCAAGACCTCCTATGGGAAAGTCCTACTTTGTTGTACTCCTAAGAAGTCTATTTCAAGGAGGGAACTCAATTTTGGAACTATGTCATAGGCATTTTGCTAATTGGTCCAAAACAGTGAAGGTATACTAGGAATGTCTAGTTTACCCATCTTGAGAGATTAGGTGAAATCACCACCTAAAACCTAATTTAGGGCTATTATTTTTGCTTGGGATGATAGTCAACATTCTAAGGATTCAAGCCATGAAGACAAATCTAATCATGACTAGTTTTTCTTGGGATTCCAACTACATTTTATCAACCGTGACAATTTAAGGCCATTTCAGACCCAATTCAAGTTTATGGCTGTTTCACCCAACTAAACTTGATGGAGGCCTAATTTTTATATCTGGGAGAGTCATTAACATCCCTAGTATCTAGGGTATGCATTAAAATCAGTTCTAAATCAAGTGGAGATTGGAGAATCATATTGATCAACTTAAGTGTTCAACTAGGCCCATTAAGCTGCCTTTGAAACTAGGCAGCTCCATTTGTGCCTAGGTAGTGTGCTTGTGTCACTCAGGTGTACCAGGAGAACCCAAGTGGGGCGAATGAGGAAACCATTATGCAGAACGCGCAAGATTTGTATGTTGTTATGGTTTGACCTCATGTATTAATGGGTACTATTGAAGGACCAACCTAAATGGAAAATCTTCTGCGGTTAATCTGCATAAGCAACTTCCACATATTTGAGGACAAATGAGGTGGGGCATATTTTGAGAACGACACACCCAACAACCCCGGCACCCCCAGCATCCCTGGCACCTCGACAATCCTAGCCATTGAAGATACACCTATCGAAGAAGTTGGTAGGCTTATCCACCCCTTGGAAGAAAAGCCGCGAAGAGAAAGGCGAAGGAGAAAGTCCAAGATCTAGTGTTGGTTCTACTGACCAAAGAGTTGTCGACCTTAGGGGTGACAAATGTGAAGAATAGTATCGTGTTTGAACGATATGTCCTAGCGTAAGAAAAAAAGGTGAATGCAGCTCTACAAACCGTTCAACTGAGAGATCCGTATCAAGCCTTGAAAGAAAGGAAACAGCACCTTGTGGAGATGAAGTACGAGAACAGGATTTTGAGAATGAACATTGCTAAAATGTGTGGTAAGGATTAGGTTTGATATGGTCCTATATAAGAAGAAATTAGGGGCCGCCACTGCCAAACATCGTCCTCATCCGATTTTGGCACCTCTTTAAATTAAAACCTATGTTGTAGTTTAAGAAAATGCTTACTATGTTATGCTTATATTTTTTTAAAGCAATGTTTGTTGTAATAGAATTTTTTTAATTTGTGCAATAAAATATTTCTTTTTAAGTTCATGGATTACATGATATTAATTCAAAATGTTGAAGTTCACATTTTTTAAGGTAAAATTTTATATATATAATTGTAAATTGTACTTATATTTGTAACGTTATTTTTATATGCACAGGTGTTCCACAATGAGTAATTCATTCTCCACATCTGTTTCGTCGTCATCATCAGATGGCTGGAGCTTCATATTTGAAGAATCTAGTGATGATACGCTGCTATTCAAAACTGTTCTAAACAAGGAAACTGACATGAAGACATTAGAGTTCATTATGAGGATTAGAAAAGCTAGACAAGATAAGAGTGCTTCATCATCATTGCAAAGACCAAGAAAGAAGAAAATTTTTATAAGGAGAGATTGACAAGAAGCACGTGATCGCTTCTACGAAGATTACTTTGCGGAAGACCCAATCTATAATGAAACCCATTTTTGGTATAGATTTCGGATGTGAAAGCATTTGTTCCTTCGCATAGTTAACGCTTTCGGGAGTTGCTTTGAGTACTTCTAATTGAGGTATGCTAGTATTCGTAGGCATGGTTATCGACACTCAACAAGTGCACTGCAGCCACGCGAGTGTTGGCTTATGGTATATCGGCAGACTATGTTGATGAATACTTGTAGATTGGTGAAACCATGACTATGGAATGTATGAAAGTTTTGTTGTCGGGGTCATTCAAGGGTATGGGGAAGAGTACTAAAGAAAATCAACCCAAGCTAATGTTGATCGTCTATTACAAGTGGCAGAAGCTCGTGATTTTTCTGGTATACTAGGAAGCATTGACTGTATGCACTTGGAATGGAAAAACTATCCATCGGGTTGGAAATGACTGTTTGCAAAAGCGATATATAGAGTCTTCACCTTGATTCTTGAAGCAGTTGCTTCTTATGACTTTTGAATATGGCATGCCTTCTTGGGGTGCCCGGGAAGCCTCAATGTTTTAAACTTCCTTCACTATTCATCGATTTTCAAGAGCGGACTACAAAATGCGAATATGTCGTCAATGATTGCAAGTACGATATTGGATGTTTCTTATTCGATGATTTGTATCCAAGATGGGTAACTTGCATCAAAACTATCTGCCTTCCTCAAGGACTGAAGATAAAATTGTCTCCCAAATGTCAAGAGTCTGTTAGGAAGATTGTGGAGAGAGCATTTGAGGTTCTACAAGCTTGCTTCACCATTATTCGTGGTCCTGCTCGAAGCATAGACAAGGCTGAATTAGGTATGATAATGAAGACATGTGTTATTATACTCCACAATATGATTGTCGAGAGCAAACCTGATTCATATGGCCTTAGCAGGACAACATCCTGCAACCTAATGTCTGACGGCACCATCATCAATGCTATGCAATCTACCTTCGCATAGTAGCACAAGTTCATGACCCAGAATTCCATGCACGTCTCCAATAAGACTTGATTCAAGAAATATGGGACCAACAAATGGTGCAACAAGGATTGCAATCATAATTGTTATGCGATTTTGTGTCAATCTTTTACATTGTGATATTTTGTTTTCGTGATTTATTTTATCTTCGTAGAGTAGCACAAGTTCATTCGAGTCCTCGTATTGTATTTTTTTTTCATTGTTATGTCTTTCGTATTGTATTTTTTTTAATGTCGAATCTTTATATTTCATTGGTTTGTAATTGAGTAGTAATTTTTCACAAAGCCTATATCATACACTCGAGTGTATGTACTCTCATATGACACATAAACAATTATATATTAAAATATAAAATATATGATAAATACACCCCAAAAAATATATATAAAATAGACCTAGGAGCACTTGCTCCCGGGTGTACATAATATTTGCCAATTTTTCATTCTATCTTCATTCACCGTGCAACCAATAAAAAATAAATAATATTTAACTTGATCATCCAAAAAAAATTAAGTGATCAATTTTCTAGGTATTAAGCAAAATAATTCATTTTTTCAGTCAAAAAATAAATATTCCTTTATTTGGAAAATAAAAAGTATTTATACAAATTATAAACATAAAATGCAAACACAAAATTAGAAGGATAAAAGTGAGGAATTATGTTTAAAGATGGGTTTTATAATAAATTTTTAATTTAATTATCTATGAATGAGTTCCATATATTTAGAAAAGTGATGAAATATAAATTCTAAAAAAGTAAAAAATTTTATTGATGTGACGGACCTAAGTTCCAAAAATTTAAACTCACGGCGAGAATGCTCTGATCTTACCAATTCGCTCGCCAGTTGAGTTCTACAAACCTTGCCTTGGCCCTTAAATGGGGTTTTGCTTGGGTTTTATGTTTTGTCTTTCCTCCTTATTTTCACGGCTGCGTCTCCTATCTAAATCCTCGTTAACACTGTGAAGGTCCATCACCCTTCATAGCAATCATCGTTAACCGCAGAGAGAGAGAGAGAGAGAGAGACAGGGGATTGGCCCTGGAATGGAAGTAAGGGCTCTAAGTTCAACCCATAGCAGCGTAGTCGATGGCAGCAGCTCTCCTCGGATACTCTTCCAACAGTCGCAACCCCAGATGGGTACTCTTTCCCAGCTTCTTGCTGGCGGCGTAGCCGGGGCCGTCAGCAAGACATGTACAGCGCCCCTTGCTCGCCTCACAATTCTCTTTCAGGTACGTCCATACTTTGCTTTCTGACATATTTTATGTACAAATTTTCCTGCGATTACGTTTTTTTCCCCTCCTTTTTGGAAGAGCTTGCCCACTAGTATTTTTGGCGTTCTCTCTATTCTATAATGCATGATGTATTGATTTCTGATGCGTGGACTAGTTCTGTTTCGGCTGAATGGTTTGAAGGATTTAATGATTTGGGTTGACTTGAAGTGATTAACGTGATTGAGCGATTCACCGAATGGTGATACGATCCATTTGTTCAGGCCACATTCAAGCTCAACCAGACAGTCTCATTGCCCCTGTCCCCATAACTGATCATCAATATTCGCAGCATGTATGTGTTACTTGATGTATGGCCTTTTGGGTTTCTGCATGGATCTATAACAGCAATATGCTTGGGGGAATTGTGCTGCAGATTCTGTGACTTAATAATGTCCAATTTGCATTAATCTTTTTTAAGTATATTTCTCCCTGGAGCTATTTGCTTTTGAGTCTCAACTTGTTGCAATGAGCTTCTTTGTGGGTATTTCTTAGGCTGCATGAGATGGACACTCGAGGGGGAAGGCTCGGAAGCCACTTCTTCGGGTCCTGCCTATTGATCCATTTTATAAGCAAGATGCAAAGTAAAGCACTACAATACCAATGTAATTAATTGGAAATTGACCTTTTCGGATTGTTTGATATGAAATGATACAATCACTAACCTTCTAATAGTCCTTGTTGTAGAGAACTGTTCCCGTGCTTAACTAGTTAAGCAGTACCAGATGTATACAAAGGAGCCCATGGATTAACCAAGTGGGTTGTTGAGTGACTGAACGGGGCATCTTCCTGTTTTACTGATGTGTTTTTGGCTTGCTGAGTTATTTTCTATCTTCTATGTTTCATTCTTTCATTTTGTTGCCCTGGTTATCGGTACAAAGCTTCCACCCATCTTTGGAAGGTTTCAATATGATAAACCGAAGAACCTGAACCCAAGTCAAATAGATTCTTGCCTAACGCAGGGTTTGGCTAGAGGGGGCTAGATTTACACAACTTACCCTTCGATTGAAGCACTCTGAGGCTGATTCTGTTAGAGCATACGTTTGGAAGATGTTGACAGTTGACTGCACACTACTCCATAATAATAGGAAGTGCAGAATGCAAACTGGAAGGAAATAAAATTTCTGGTGATGACTCTTTCATATAAATGGAAGCTTGACAATGGTATTAGTAGTGGAGTTATTACCACAACTTATAACATGTGATATTCTGATGAGATTGTTGCACAGTTGGCTGTTGTTTGTATGTATAAGAAAGATAGATATCAGAGATAAACAGAAACAAGGGCATGTGTTGACACCAAAGTTATGAAATTCGTACCATACCGTAGTATATTGGCTGTATGTCTCCTTTCCCCGGCCAACCAGTTAAATGAGCCACCGAAAATGTACCGGCAAGATTTCAGTCAAACACTCAAACGTGTACAATATCGAGTGTAGGGGCCGAAATTGACGTGTTTTGCTTGTAATATATTTCTCGCTGGACAATCTCTTATTCTTGACCGTCGGACTGCCATAGTTACAGGTCTAGTAGATAGATCTCCGCTTGGGACATGGTCGATCTTGGTAAGAAGGAGAAGATAGATGAAGAGGGAGGGATAAAAATGGGGACGCAGTGAGTGTTTGGTCTTTATCTTTGTGTCCTCTAATTGGAAATAACTTATCCTGGAGTCTTATAGTTGGAGGGAAGATAGCCAAGCAAAGAAACAATAATTCAAATGAGAAGATTGGAACTCATTGGGCTTCTTTACAGAAGCTACCATTGATAATAATAGATTTAGTTCCTTGCCGATTAAAAAAAAAAAAAAAGAAATTCGCGAGGTACACTGAGGCGCATAAGGTCCCAAAGTGCAAGGCGCAAGGCGAAGGCGCACGCATCATGGATGCGAGGCGCACTTTTATGTAAAAATTTTAAAAACTATTTCACATTTTGCGAGGTAGATTTTGCAAAAACAAGTTAGGTAAATGCATTAAAAAATGGTTAAACATCAATGTAACTACTAATACCGAAAATAACCTTAAGATATATTATCTTATCATTGTAGTTTCCCCATGCACATACTTATCCTACAAGAATAACTTAACATTTTAGCTCCCAATGAAAGAAAAGAAAAAAAGGTAAAGGCAAGGCTAAGAAAAAGAAGAAAAAGGGGAAAGATATAGCCTTGCATACTTGAGGCGTATCTCATCCCCTTCGGCGCACTGACGGGGTAGCCTTACGCCTGGGCGCACCTCGGCGTACCTTAGGTGGGCTTTTTTAAACTAAGGGGGATAATGAAATGGTTTTGCACGAAGATTGGGTAGGATATCATGCTTCCTTAAAACTCATTACGACTTTGCCATTGGTTATGTTACTTACGTGGGAGTAGCATACTCAATACTTTGCATTTGAACTTAAACTAGTAACTCCTCTAACTTAGCGCACTCAATAACATCTTTGTGGTTTGGACCCTTGTTCTGTTAATTACATCCAGTTCTCTAGAAACAATCCAACTGTCGAACCCAACCAAAAAAAAAAAAAAAAAGGAAAAAAGGACTTTCATTCTTGGTAGTCATAGTCTCTGAAATTTCATTGTGTAGTGAATTTGGTGGTGTGGCATCCTTTTTGGTTTTTGCCTGTTTGCTATTCTTGGGCTTATCTTTGAACTTTTTGCAAATTGGCAATCTTTCAACACTTGCTTTTGGTGTAGGTTCTTAGAAAATTGCCAACTTTTTCATCATGCACATATAGCGAATCAAATTTTTGTTTCCATTTCTTCAATGCAGCTTGCTAGGCTTTATCTAAATAGAAGCATTTAGCAGAAATGCATCAATGAGACTATGACCGTGAACCTTTGTTTTTAAATAAATCCAGTGATATTCTGTGTGACTATTTGGAATTTCATCCTCATTCTTCAAGATTGGAGGATCTTACTCTCCTTTGAAGGATTGGAGAGTCTTACTAGCTTGATAGCCTCGCAGGCATTATAACATGGGTAAAAGTAAGTGGTTATTGGATTCTTTGGCATGTACTCATCTAACTTCTTTTATAGCTTTCTGGTAGTAAATTTAATTTGCAAGTGAGGAGTCGCACTTAGGATGAAACTTTTGTATACACTACAATGTCAGATATAATCAACACTATTGTCAGGTTTCAGATATTTACATCAATTATGCATGTGGACATGTCTTGGGAATGAAGTTGGGAATTGCTCATGTTTGTGTTGTTAGGTTGCCTAATTGATCTAGTGTCAGCAAAAAAAGTTTTCTTGGGCGGGCCATAAGTATTCTATATTTAAAGCTGGTTGGTGGTTGATGGGGGAAGGAGCTGATGGTTATTTGGGATCACTCTCTGAGTTTTATGGACAGAAAGAGACGATGACATATTCTGAAATTGTGGTTCCATCTCCTTACTGATGAAAGTGATCAATTTTTTGGCTTCTATCTGGACCCTGGTACCCAAGGCACTGTCAGTAGATGTGCATTTGCTTTAAACGTGATTGGCATTTTTTTTAATGGTGCTAGGGTTTTGTAGTTTCTGTACATTGGGTTTTCTCTTTGCTTTTGTTCATTTGCTTTCTAATCTTTGAAAATATTCTTCAAACTCATGTGGTTCTTTTCCTTTGCTTCTTGTGAACTTCAAATCATTTATTTTGATACCAAATCATTTACTTCAATGCCTAATATTATTATATCATTAGGTACAAGGTATGCATGCTGATGTTGCGGCATTGAACAAAACTGGCATATGGCATGAGGCTTCTCGTATTATTAATGAGGAGGGATTGAGAGCTTTTTGGAAGGGAAATCTGGTGACAATTGTACATCGTTTTCCTTATTCCTCTGTCAACTTCTATGCATATGAACACTACAAGAAGGTTGGTAGCATTAGTAATCCCTTTTGATGCTTTTATTGTTAAAGTCCCTCATCTTGTTAACTCCTTGACCTTTTTCATAGTTCTTACAATCAATTCCAAGCCTTAATAGCTGTGGGGAGGATGCAAGAACAAATGCTGGTGTCCACTTTGTGAGTGGTGGACTAGCAGGGATAACATCTGCCTTAGCCACATATCCATTAGACCTTGTGAGGACACGCCTTGCGGCACAGGTGATAAACCAGCATAGTTGTGTATGTATTGAGCTCTAATTTTCGATGTACTTACATTTCTGATGTTCCATGCTCTTTTGAGATGTGCCTGTACTTAAGAAACATTAGGAGGCTATGAATTGAGGTGTGAGACCTTGCCAATCCCCTAATTGAGAATCAAAGCGGGGAAACAAGGGAATAGGTTTTCAAAAAATTAGATGTAGTCTTGTCTTTATAAAAACATGAATCTGATTTCTGTTTCGAAGGTTCTTGCCTGATATCATTTAGTAATGCTATAGGTATTTTTACTAATAACTAGGGTATGGGATCGCGCGTTGCGCGCTGGTAAGCTTGTACCTGTGATCTGTGTTATAATTTAGTTGTAACAGTTGTAAAAGTTGTGAAAAATTGCTTATTGTATCATTAAGACGTTAGGTGATGATGAGTTTATCATTATTGTAAATTAGATGACAGATTGACAGTGAATATATGGATTTCATTGTACAATGTTACAATCTGATAGGAAAGTGAAAGTTGTCTAGATACTTGTACGATAGACTTTACATAACAATTCACTTCAACAACTCATTCTGCGATACTTATGATCTGAATTTGGATAGGCTTAGTTTTATGCAGCCTTATTCCTACTCCACATTTAGAAACCATTCAATATTTGGCATGGTGCAACTCAGAAGCTAGTTGTATGCTGTTGTTGTACTTGGAGGCCCCTGGGGGGAAAAACCTCTTTAACCTGCCCGCCTAGCAACAGCAACAGTGAATGTTGAAGTTCGATGAAGTTTAACTAAACTTTCAACAGCTCTAGTATTCTCACATCAAACAACTTGATTTGAGGTTTGAGGATCATATGTATGCAACCTTTAAATTACAATAAAAGAAGTTCAAACACTTCATTTGGTGATTTAACTCCGAGAGAGGAACGCAAGAAACACCACAAATAATAGACCTTGAACAACTAAATCTTCAACCAAACAGCTCCAATGTATGCAAAAGCATTAACAATGTAAAAGCTAAACTAATTTCAGATAGAAATATAACAGAAATAAGGGTGGGGAAGAAAGAGATGTCTCCAGAGACATCGGAGTTTGTAGCATTTCTCTTGGGATAGCCATTGTACAAGGACAAAAGTGCCTGCAATCTGAGCACCAAGTCCATTGGGCTGACCACATTGGTCCCACCACCCAATATCTCATACTTAAATGGGTGGAAGTCCTTTGCCAACCCAGCTCCACATACTGCTCCAGACATTACATTATCTTGTAGAAGTGTAGAACCCCTGTCAAGGACAGTTTTCCCGCTAATAGCGGCCTGAATGTCATTGCTGGGTTGATGTGACCACTTGCAACCCTATTTGCAAAACCCCTTTTTTTCATCAGTTTATTGAAATCAAGGGCATACACTTATTAAAGCCTAGAAGCCCAAGCATGATAATCAAAGAAAAAATTGTAAATACAGCATCAACATGAAAAGATTAAAGGTGAAAACCCTTCAGTAGTTTGGGTGGTCTTGGGGATAGTTCGGAAGTTTACTTGTATCTGTCTACCTTGCCTCTTGGCACTAATTATTTGTTTTTTTTTTTGGGGGGGGGGGGATCAAAAGTGAAAACCCAAATCCTTCAGTTAGAAGTCCAAAAAGTGTGCAAGGTCAAGAATCACAAGCTTCAAGTGCTAAAAGCAGAAAAGAGGGAAGAAATGGACCAAAAACAGAAGAGAACCCAGAAAATAAAACGATTCAGATAGCACTTGCACAAGATCTCAAAATTTAAGAAGCAATAAAGCTAAACATAGGAGCCAACATTGAAACTCTGCTGAGAAAAAAACAGAGAAATTAAGTCTAGAGAGAGGAACTGACATGAGATCCAACATAGCAGTAGACAAGGACCAAAATCATACCCCAAAGGGGTATGATTTTTTTTAAAAAAAAACTCAGCAAAAATTAGGAATTTAGAGCGAGCGAAATACCTAATTTTCCAAGAATTGATATTAGATTGACCCCCCCCAAAAAAACTCAGCAAAAGATAGTAAATTAGTGAGAGCAAAATATTTGAATTTCCAAGAATCGATGTCAAATTGAAACCAAAAAACTCAGTTAAAAAAAAAAAATGAAATCAGAGAACCAAACAACTGCAGATTCGAAAATTTGGGAAGAAAAAGGGATGATGTCGGATGGTGAAATTGAAAGCAGGGCAAGCACAGTAGTGGTCTTGTATGAGAAAAGGGAAGAGTGATGATGACGACGAAGAAGAAACAGAAGGAAAACAAAGCAACAATCAACAAAGCATATGCAGAAAACATAAATTTTACAAAACGAAAGAATTAGAGTCTGTAGGATAGATAGATTTGACAAATTAGAGATTGAACTTGAGAGGAAGAAAATGGCAACCCATCTGTCTCATCTCTCCTTGTGCTCTCATATCTCCGTTCTCTCTCATCTTTCTCTCACTCTTTCTCCTCAAAAAGAAACCCCAGAAAAGTAGGGGGATGACAATCAGGAAGCAAGGCTAGTTAGTAACACTGATAAGAGTATAAGGCGATATTGCCCCAAAAAAGCACAGCTAATAAAGCCAAATGACTACATTGCCCCCAATTTACTGTTGTATACAACAGTAAAATCATGTTGTGAGGTGATTCTATGGTATAAAAAGTTACTAAAATGCCTTCAATTTACTATTGGATGAGAGAGCATGCCACAATCCAAAATGATTAAATTACGCTTCAAATGACATAAATACCCCTTACAGTGACTTACCTTGTTCATATTTAAGGTAGTAAGATTTAGCTGAGTCAAATGTCACTGTCCTTTGCTTCCTTTCTGTGGAGTAGTAAGGTTCACTATTCTAAGTTTCTATGCAACTAGGCTCCGTAAAATTGAGGGGTTAGGGTGCTACATCTAAAGCTCCACACCTCACATGTGTGTGGATATTGATGTATGGATTTGGAATTGGGCTTCAGAGGAGTCAAATCCCATTATCTAAAAGTATTTTAGAAGTATTTACTTCTATTTGTAACTAATCTTATTGTGGCTCTCCTTCATCCATGTACTTTATTACTTCCTTAAAATTGTTGCTTGGGAGGTCTTTTTTGGTTGGAAAGCCAAAAAGAAGAATGCCAGATTATTTCCTCGTACAATTTTTTGGAGCATTTGGCGTGAATGAAATAGGAGAGTCTTTGAGTGTGCAGAGGTGCCACTTCAATGTTTTAAAGGTTATTTCATCAAGTCTCTCTATTTTTGGGACAAAGGGATCTTCTGTTACCCTTCTCTTGATCTTTTAGATTTTGTGAATAGTGTGCATATGAGATGTATATGGCCCTTTGTAGGATGTTAGCTTTGCATCCACCCTTTTGTTAATGAAATATATTTGTTCTTTTCTTGATCAAAAAAAAAAAAAAAAAGTTCTCCAATTTCCTGAATTAAAGTCTTTGTTTCTCGTCCTTGATTCTCAATTGCCACCTTTACATGGTTTTGATTTTCTAGAAGAAATTATTGCAGTTTTTGGAGAAGCTTTCTGATAATTTGACTTGATTGTATTGGATTATAAACTCGGAAACGATAAAGTTGTTTATGTCGTAGAAATTAAGGCCAAGATAAGGAAAATTACTTGTGTCCTAGCACAAATAAAGTATTACTTCCCTAACAATAACAAAATCCATACCTCACGATATGGTGCTATTAAAAATACACTCAAAGTTACATACACAAAAGTCTAAATCCTCTTATTCTCACAACCATATCATTCACCCCCTCTCAGTGGAAAAAACCTAACCCGAGGTTTAAAAAATGAAAAAAGCACGGCACTGTCGATCTTATAGCAACATCACACTTTAAGCAAAAGCAAGGTTTCAACAGCAAGTGCAAATATGGAGGCCTTAGACTGTTTTGACTTGAATGTCTAAGGGGGAACTGAAATATGTATATTGGTTATCCACTTATTCACATAATCATCAACTACATCTTTCACCTTCAGTGCTGCATCAATATGAGTATTGAGCTCTAGTTGTTCCATTTATGCCTTTCCCTATGGATTTTGCATAAGTGCAGTCTCAATATTTTCCTCAATCCCATCATTTTTGTCCCTACAACAGGCTTACCTGTTGTCTTTTGTCTTGTTTTGACGTGTTTAATTTTATGCACCTGAGGCTTGTGTCTAGCAGCTTATCAATCTTCTCACCATCTCTTATGTTTCTTTTTTTTAATTCTTCTTTTTAGTTTTTTGGGAGCAAGGTCAATTGGTGATTTCCCTTGCTCCAAAGCATGAAGTACATAGTGCGGCATCAGATTACTAAACATACTCTGTAGGCATTGCCCAGGCAAGGGGATATAATAATTGAGGAACGCCCCCTTCACAGGCATCAGATTCTTCTAAATTGATTCACTTAATAATGTGCCTAACCTGACACACATAATGTATTTGATGTTAAAAATGCAAGCTTCTGCAGAAGGGCTATGCTCCTGAATTCTGGATATCCAGATGTCATAGCTGCTGCACAAAGAGCTATCTGAATGGTCTGGACTTTTCTGTTAGCTCAGACTTTCTATTGTACCACTGAAATTACATGATTTCATTTCCTGCTTTTGATTCCAAATCCTCCAAAATATTTAGGCCTGACAAAATTGACCTCATTCGAATGACCTGAACTGAACGACCCAAAACCAGACCCAACAAAATTGACCCGATCTGAACAACCCAAAACTAGACCCGAACTGAATGACCCAAAACGAAACCCGAACCGACATTTGAAAGAGTAGAACCTATCTCGAACTGAAATCCGAAATTGAACCGACCAAAAACCTAACCGACCCAAAACTGTGTTGAGCCGACTTGACCCGAAACGCCAAATGACTCGAACTGATCCGAAATGTTATTGACCTGATGTAGACCCGAACTCGAAATTACCCAAACTGAATGAAACCCGAACTGATTCATGCCCGAACTGATCCAACTTGAACACGAATGACCTCAACCTGAACACGAATGACTTGAACCCAAACCCAAACCTACCCGAATCTGAGTTTAACTCGACCCAATTCCGACCCGATCCAATTCAAACTTAACGTTGGGAGGGATGATGCTAGCTACACACTTCACTTGATATTTAGGATGCGAAAGGGGAAAGTAGATGACAAAATCTTGCTTTGAACAAATGAAATAATGCATTTGTAATTTTCAAAGGTAATGACTTAATAGGAATTTGACTCATTTGGGTAACAAAAAACGAGAATCAAACAATAGAAGTTATTCTATGGTTTATCTTGATTAGGCAAAACTCTTCGATTCTTTTTTTTTTTTTTTTTAAATCTTTGATTTGATAGTTGGGGAGAAGGGATTTATAACACTATTAGTTCATCTACTTGATTATTTCCCTATGTGATGCATTGAAAGTGAAGCAATTGAAACTAAATCTTGGATGAATTAGAAGGTTATACTTGACCCAAAATTCAAATTGATATGGGTTTTGTTTGGGTGCAAGATTAAAAACTGTCAATTAAAGTATAATTTTTGGACGAACTAGAAGGAGATTAAAATCTGAGCCAATTGAAATTCATGGCCATAACGTCCTTCTAATTTGTCCAAAATTTTATGGGTCATGTGGTTGTGTAAGATATCAAACTCATCACATATAAACTAACCCAATTGAAATATAAGTTGAGCCAAAAGTAACCCGATGCGACTTTGACCTGCCCCGCACCCAAATCGACCTGAACAAGCTTGACCCGAAGTTGACCCAATCCAAACTTCACCCGAATTTGAACCGAATTTGATCAACTGGAACTTAACCGAAACCGAACTTAATCCGAACCGAACCCAAACCCGAACTAAATGACCCGTTTGCCAGGTCTAAAAATATTTCTCCAAATGTCATTAAAAAAAAATTGTATGTGAAGGATAAATATGGTGCAGTTTCCTTTTCCAGTTTAGATGTGACTAAAATAGATGAGCCATGAGCCATGAGCCATAAGCCAACCAGATAACAAAAGTCTGGGGAATACAACAGAATCCCATGCAGCATGCTATCAGGGTTTTGTACTTGCCTAACCTCTGATCACTTAATATATCTTTCTAGTGACTGTGCTCCAATATCGCGGCCTGTCAGCATCTCTTTTCTTGGACAGTCCCACCCATGAGCTCAAAAAACTCATCTCTAGTGTCCAACAGTCTCCTTTAGCGCCTAGCATTGGAATTGATTGTCCTTTTTTTCCCCTGTGAATCTGAGTAACTTTAGCTTGCTATACGGTCTGCCTTTGCCCTTTCTCGAAAAAGAGCAGTAACATGCTACATCTTGTAGTTGTGATCGGCATTGCTCTGTCTACAAAAGCGTCAAAACAAGGTGTATGTACATGGAGTTTTCTTGCTTAGTTGCTGTATTTTCCTTTATTATCATGGTTGAAGATGGCAGACATGCAGATACCGGTGGCATTGATGGGGTATTGATTGGACTTCTGTGGCAATGACTTCAAAATTGTTGATGAATGTGATAAAAAGTCACAATTTGGCCTTGAAGGGCAGCCTTGGATCACACAGAAGGCATTTCGATACCTAATTGAAGGAGAACCTCTCTAACAAACACAACTAAATTTTATTTCTTGTTACATTCTAAGAATAGAGTAGCACAGAAGATGTAATTATAGCTGAGGGCTGCTGTTTTTGATGTAACTAAGTACTACCTTCCCAACCCTAATAGAGTAATATCTCAAGATCTACTATGCTACAAGAAATTTCTATAATCAAATACAAAACTGAAGAGAATATAAGAATGTAATCAGAATCCAATTTAGTACGTTTATAGCATAAATGGTTAATCCCTTATTTCATTTTCGTGCCAGCCACTTCAGTATGCACTATAATATATGAGGGTACAATCTGTGGGACAATTCTTTTAGCATGCAGCATTGTAATGTTGTTTTTAGCAGCTTTGTTAATTTACTGTCCGCAAATTTGGCCTATCTCTCTTGTTTTGCGGATGATATTTAGCCTTTCTAATTCTCGAACTTTTACCCCCCACTTTTGGTTTCCACTTTCAGGTACTGGGTGCATGTTAGGCCTTACAAGCCCCTGAAACTTGTTTTCCCAACCCTGTGCTTGTCGTTTGGGTTGTGTGACCTTTTTTTTTTTTTGGGGGGGGGGGGTTCTCTTAGTCAATAATTGTACTTAGCTTGCACGTGGGAGATACTGATGGGTAGCATAAAAGAAAAATAATCCAAAATATAACCCTTGTTGGTGAATCAACACTAGAATAACATGTTCTATTTTGAAAATGTAGCCATGAGGCTATACGAAGCTTTCAAAGTCAAACATAGCATAGGCTGATGAGCTTGGGGCTCTAAGAACTAGTTAGGGAAGAGATAAATGATTAGAAAAAACCTGCTTCATGTTTTCTTCTTTTATTCTCTTAGTTACGTATTGTGGTGGTCTCTTTAAGATAGTGCCGGATAATTTAATATTCACCTATTCTATGCTCTGGTCTGTACATACATGTAAGTCATATAGTCTTTGACCTGTTCTTTGTACATTAATCATCAGGAAGTTATTGCACGTACTTGAGATTCTTGCCAAGTGACCTTATACAAAGCCTTAAATGAGGTTTCCGTATCTGGATTTCAAGATATACCTTTCCATGGTTTTGTCCAATCATTTGCAAATACTTCTTAATCATCTAATATTGTGAAAATTGTAAGTGATGCCATATCTTTCTTAATCATGTGAATTGTGGCAGATGGATTTTGGGGATGGAATATAAGAATTTCTCTTGTTAGTTCTTAAAGTACTAGTACATATTTCAGAGAAGAAACAATGTGATTAATTTTAAATTCAACTGGAACTCAAATTTCTTGGATTCAGAATGTGACAAAAAACCAAGTATATCGGCTTCATTCTCTGTGGGCTACATGGTCTCCTCCCCACTCAAAATCTTTTCCAAGATGATTGGTGAGCTCAATGAGCTGCATGTAAGATATAGATGCATTACAGAGTGATCAAGATGGTAGTGGTACCACCAAACAGGAACAATGATTAGTATATAGAGTCTAGGGACATCTGAGGAAAAGTGGAATATAAGCACATTTACGGAAGGCTGGAGTGTGGTGTCATTCTGTCCTTGCACCATGCGTTAGCATTTATTGTGGGAAAGGCCCTGAAAATAGGCAAATCGGAAAGCTGAAAAACAATTAAATCTGTTTTGCAGATAGTTAGTCTCAATATTTATAGATACTCTGAACTCTGTTCTCTACAGTAATAATAACTCTGAATGTGCGCCAATTTGCAGAGAAATGCCATGTATTACCGCGGCATGTGGCACGCACTTGAAACAATATGCAAAGAAGAAGGGTTTCCTGGATTATATAGAGGTCTAAAAGCAACGTTATTGGTACTTTTTCTGTCTGTAGTCTTCATTCATGAACCTTCACCTTTTTTTCCCCCCTAATTCAAGTTTCGCTAACCAACTGTGGCTGCTTTTGGGTCATGCAGGGCGTTGGCCCTAGCATTGCAATAAGTTTCTCTGTTTATGAGACTCTTAGGTCGTATTGGCAGTCTCAAAGGTATAAACATGGACATTGTACTCTTTAGTTTCCAAGCTGTCTCTAGAGTGCATGTTAACTCTCTTAACAAACCAATGTCAGGCCCAACGATTCCAGTGTTGCAGTTAGCCTCACCTGCGGCAGCCTTTCCGGCATTGCGTCTTCCACAGGTCAGTTACGTTTGGCAATCAAAGCTTGGTTCCATTTGCGTAATATTATTAGGGGTTCAAACCTCGTGATGAGTGGATGTTGTATGCTGAAGTTTCTTGCTAGTTTTCCTTTTTTATCTCTGTACGCATTTGCATGCACTGTCGCTCGTGAATGTGTTGCTGTATCTGATTTGTAGGCCATGGTACTAAGATGGTTACTGGTCTTGCGTGCTTTATTCTTTGCTGACATCTAAATTGGGATAAACTTGTATGTGAGAAGTGCTAGTATCATTTGTTTCTGTAGTTGACTTTGGTTGATGCCAAAGTCTGGTCATAGAGCTCTGGTGTCTTGGAGGATGTATGCATCTTCTAAATGCATTCATTCTGCTCCACATTTTGACACTTCATCTGAAAGCCCGAAAAGTGAAAATATAGTATGCTATAGCCTAGTTAGAAGTCTAGGGCAGCATCCTTACACCCCCCCCCCCCCCAAAAAAAAAAATGGAGGCCAAAGGCAGGGAAACAGTGGAGAAGTCTGATCCTGTCTTCCACTTTGGTTGCAGGTAGGGGTGGAAAAAATTTGGGTTTGGGGCAAATTAAGGCCTGAAAAATCAGAAAACCTCTAAAATTTCGACAAAATTTTGATGATTGTACCCGGGTTTTTTTTTTTTTTTTTGGGGGGGGGGGGTCAGGCAAATTGAACAAGCTTGAATTCGGGTCAAAATCAGGTTCGAACAATTGAAATAGGTGTGTTTGGATTTAAAATTAGGACGGAAAATTTATGACAGTACCTAGTTTTTTTGGGGTTGGACAAATTTAGGAAATTGGGCCGGACAAAATTTTGCCAACCCTAGTTACAAGATATGCTTGGTGTTTGAATGTAGACTTCTTTGCTAGATGATTTGAAATCTCCAAGCTCCAATTTTGAGAATTGTAGAATTATTTGTTCAAAGGCTGTCTTGTTAGAGCCGATCCTGCAAGGTTACACAGACACCAAGTTTATGTTAATGATTTATTGCGCGACATTTATGTGGTTTTTCTTCTGTCTGTATTTGTTTGTTCATGAATTCCGATAATGTCAGGAGTTCCCCTTGGGAGAACGGGTTTAAGCGCAGTAATATTTTCTTATCTTATAAAAATGTTAGTTTTCTTGAGCAAGGGCTGACTGATGACAAATAATGAATCACATCAGTTTAGGATTCAATTGAAGTTATTAATTAATCTAAATTGACATTCTGCTTTTCGTGCTCCCCTTGGGAGAGCCGCCCCAGGGTGGGAGGGGGGGGTGGCTGCATTCCTAAGTCATCATGTTCAATTATTCATACACATCAAGCATAGATTATGTTGAGCCTCTCCTTTCCCATTATCCTCTCGTAACATGGTTCCATGTTGCAGCAACATTCCCCTTGGACCTCATAAGACGACGAATGCAGTTACGGGGAGCTGGTGGCCAAGCCCATGTTTACAGAACTGGCATACTTCGCACATTTGGGCATATTTTTCAAACAGAAGGTTTGCGTGGATTTTACAGAGGAATCCTGCCAGAGTACTATAAGGTTGTTCCAGGAATGGGCATTGCTTTCATGACATATGATATACTGAAGATGCTATTGTCACATAGCAATGACTTCTGACATTCAAAGGTGTGTGCTGTAATTGCAGTCCACCATCTTAACCCCACCCGCCCCCAACCAAAAAAAAAAAAAAAAAAAAACCCCCAAAAGAAAAGGATGCAAAACGAACGTGGAATAGAGTTGAGTCCTATTGTGGTAGGTTAATTTTACTGTGCTTAAGGCGCCAACCTAACATCATCAATGTATAGATTGACAGCTCTTGGATGTGGCTTCCATATGAAACCGATGGCAGTAGACTAGGTCCTAGTTCGCATTAGTCATGTACCTTATCTGATGGGCATCATCAGAGCAATTTTGTTTGGTTGTACCATGGATCACTTAAGTTGGTTAGACAATCCATTTTTCTACTCCTTGATTTTTGGTAATTCATTTCACAGGTCACTTTGTATTATTCGGCAGTGGTGGCAAAAGCTTTTTAATTGTAGTTCATCGGAAACTTGAAACGTTTATGAGCAGGCATTTGTCTATGTGTTAGCACTTGCTCTCTCGCATTCTTCTCATCAACTAGAAATGCTTCTCCACTCCCCTTGTGTCGCAATATAATCAATAACATATGGTGTGGGTTATCCCGTTAACATCATGGTTAGTTACAACTATTGTAGAGTTGAGGGCCTAGAGTAGACTCTGGTTCAATCTAAGATCATGTTTTGTTAGATATAAATAATCTTGTAATGCAAATAAGTTTGTAAGAGATTTCATTTTCTTGTTTGGTGGAAAAAAAATATTGCAAATAGCAATTACCTTGTAATTATGGTTATTACAAACTATGTAATCATAATTGTTGCAAGGATGATTGAATTACATTACTACATGCAACCAAATATCACATAAGGTCTTTACATTTGTGATACCTATTTTAGATATACGGGGTTGAGGGTGCAAAGCATTGATGAAATCTCACCTTAAGTTTGAGATAAGGTTGGGTGTTGATGGTTCTTAGTTTTCACTCCAAAAACTAGGTCTCATTTTATGCAAAGCTAGCTTCACTAGGGATGACGACATGGGGGGGGGGGGGGGGGGGCGAAGACGGGGGAATATCCCACATCCCTGTTCCGGCCTAGCTCCCTGCTCGTCTCCTTGTCGCTGCTTGTTCCCCAATGTGGGGGGAAAAATCTTTCCCCGCCTCAGTCCCCGTCCCCGATTGGTCACCAATGGGGAATACCACTCTATTTGTAATCAGTTGTAATCTATAGTCCAAGATCGAAATTCCAAAGCACAGCCCAATTTAAATATGACACTCACTCAAAAACCTATCAAAAGTCCAACATCCAAACTACAAATCAAGATTAAAATACATACACAAGTTTACAACTACAAAGTCTAAAAGTTCAATACAATTTTTATTCAATTCTGAAGTGAATTACAAAATGAAAGTGAAATAATATCCTGCCATAGGAGATAATAGCATTCTTGAAGGCAGCAACAGTGCCATCTTGAAGCAAGCATCCTGCCATTGCAAGGAAGAATCATCAAAACAAATTTTCCAAAGATGAAACATCACACACTTTCTTCCCTCCCCCTTTTTTTGTGGGTTTGTGGGAGAAAGTCTCAACATAAGTAATTCTAGCAGCAAATATACATGGGGTAAATGGGTTTGAACCTCGATAATTTACCTAAGTATTCTAGGCAATAGGTTAATCATCATTCTCAATATCGGCATCACCATTGAAAGAAGTACGGCGATAAGATGTAACTTCTTCCCTATCTAACAAAAAAATGTAAATAAGCAATAAACAAGTTATCATACATGATGGAAATTGATTATTTAATGTATGCTAGGAAAATAGAAAAGAAGAAAAATATACCTTATGGCTCCATTGAAGACCAAAGCCAATCTCTAGCACATATCAAAGCTTCTAATGTCTTTGGATGTAAGCGATTATGATGCGAACTTACAAACTTCCCTCAAGTACTAAATGCACGCTTAGATGCGACTGTGGAAATCATTATGGCATATATGTCTCCAGCAATCATAGATAATATAGGACACTTTGACTCACATCCCTTGCAATGAGCTAATATATCAAAGGTGTTCAAAGGTAAGAAACACATTCTCTTCTAAATATAAATCCAACTTCGATTTTTGTGGGGCAGGGGGTCCATTTTGATTTTTTCTTTTTGGATATATATCTTCCATGCTTCTCATTTTACTACATCCACTACCTTTGGAAGAAGAGTAGATGCACGCGTGGAATCATTAGAAACATTAGGAATGGGAACATGACCTTCACTTGCTTGCTTAAAATTTTGTTGATATTGATGAAACAAAGCATAACAAATATCCTTAACTAAATCCACCTTGTCAGACACATCAAAATCATAAATTATGGTATAATAACACTTTAACATATTCAACTTATATCTAGGATCCAAAACACATGCAACTCATATAATGCCATGGATTATATCATAATATTTCTCCCATTTGTGAAGCATCTTTCTTGCCATGGTTTTGATCATCAAATCCGCATCAAAAAACCAATCGTCCAAAGCAAGCCTAATATCAAACATTTTAGAAAAATAAATATTTACAGTGGGGTACCTAGTGCTCGAGAACACTTTCGTCACATCAAAGAAATTCTCCAACTTCTCACAAATATCTCTAACTTTACTGCACTCTTCATCATTAGGAAAACATTTAGAGTTACTTTCCCTTTTTGCCAACTTTGGAAAAACTTCTATATATAATAAAGTTGTTTGAAGCATCAAGTGAGTCAAATTCCATCTTGTATTAGAATCAAGTTTCAACTTTTTAGAATGAACGACACTTAAGCTGTCACAAGTTGGTTTAAACATTTCCTATCATTTAGGTATTACTCTCCAATATGCTGCACTCTTGAATCTTTTCAATTGATCCCTTAATGCTTTTCAATCAACCTTAACAATCAAATTAAGAATATGTGCACAACGCATATGGAAGAACTACCTTTTAAAGGAAGTGTCCTTATATCCAATCTATTTTTAAGGATCCCAATTAAAGCATCATTAGAAGAACAATTATCAACAGTGAGAGAGGACAATTCCTATAAGGTACCATTCCGAAAAACACCTCAACAACTCTTCAACAATAGCCTCGGCGGTATGAGGACGTGGAACATATACAAACCTAGTGATGGAAAAAAATAAAATTAAATGAGTTTCCTTACCAAAAAAATAAAAAAATAAAAAAATAACAAGATAAATAATACATATAACAATAAGTAAAGAAAGAAGCAATCCAACTTTGATGAACGGTAATGGCCAACCATGTTTTTGATTTTGAGAAGTCCGCATATCCGTAGTGAGAGCCACCTTGCTTCTAACACTTCCCAACAACCTCATTGTTCTGCATTTTTCATATCCAAACTCTTTAAGAATATCACTCTTGAGATTGTTCCTGATATCATATTAAAAGAGGAGTTGAGAGCCTTTGAATATGGTTTAAACCCAACATGTTCTATATACTTAGAGGGTATTCATGCACTATGACCATACAAGAGAGCTCCTTCCTCACTTCTTCTTCATCCCATATATTATTTACATGAAGAACTTTAACTTTTTTTTTTTCCTCCTAAAGTCTCTATCTTCAATTTCTTTTAGGAAAAATCTTGAGCAACATCCCTATGTTTTTCTCATTGGGCAAATATCTTGACAATCTCTTAAATGTGTAGTTCCATTTCTAGATTCATGTCCAAGTGCTTTCTTAAAATAGTTTTTCTTCACCATGCCCAACCTCAAGATAATAATGTGTCCAAACTTTCGAGACAAATTTACTTTTCTTTCCCAAGTGTATATATGTTGTTCCATCATCCTCCATTGCATTTGAAGTTCCATAAGGATCAACATTTGTTCCGCTTTTGGTGTTAGTGTTGGTATTTAGAGTTGAAGTTTCATTTTGTGTGTCTTTATTTGTGGAGCAAGGAGATGGGCTAGAGAGACCAAAAGGGCCATTAGCCATTAGTTTGTAAGCATGTAACTTTTACCAGCAGATAACAAACACAAATAAAAATTTAGGCAGATAAATCATTTGCACAACAAATCGTATATAGGTTTAGGCTGAGAAATTAAGCAGAGAAATCAAAAATCAATAAGAACCATAAAACACATACATCGACAACCAGTTTATTGCAATCAAAAGAGAAAATCCCAATTGCAATCTAAGATAGAGAGCTATGGCAGCATCAGTTTCACCTTTAAATTCAATCCTATTCGCATTCCCATTACGAACCCTAAAAAATCAATAACCCTACCCACATTGGAATGCGACCCGTACCCATTTCATTAGTCAATTAGAGTGTAGGAACACTGATTCAAAATCTAAAAAATAGTGAAAGGGAAAGAAAAAAAACTTGCCCACCAATGATAGCAAACAAGGAAGGCTTACAAGGGCCATCGGTGATGGTAACCGACAAAGAAAACCAACAGCGACAACGATCTTTAGAAAATAAAAAAACATAGCAGTGAGGTTGAGGGAAGATCTAGGAAAAAAAATGAATGGGTTACCAAAACGGCGACAGACAGCTGCGGCTGCTAACAGCAGCAGACAGTGGTTGCAGATGAGTGCATGATAAGCCGAGGACTGATGTTTGGAGGAGAATGAGGAAGGGAGCTAGAGTTTATACGAGCGAATTGCGAACGATATGGAGGAGATGACAAGGGTGGTCGACTGGCCGAAGGAACAGGCAAAGAGAATAGCAAACACTCTGATGTATATGTGGGTGGTAAGCGAACCAAATCAAACTCAAATAAACCCAAATAAGAATTGAACCAAAGTAAAGAGAAAATAGAAGGTTGATTGAGATGGAATGAAAATAATAACAAAAAAAAAAAACAAAGGATAAACAAGACCTTGCACTTGAGATAATCCTTCGCGGAGCCACTCAAGGACTTGATCTTGGGCAAATCCTCTCGTCTTCACCAAGGAATCACTCCAATTGGAAAAGAAAAGAGAACCTAGAACACCACTTGAACTTGCCAAAATTCAAGATATAGAACTAGGGATTTTTTTTTGGACACAAATGAGAATCACTCTCAAGGTGTTTGTACTACTCTTGGAAAAGCTTACAACTCTGAATTGAGAAACACTTCACACCCCCACTATATATAGGCAACAACAAGACAAGCAAAAGACACAAACTCCTAACAATTTAAAGCTAGAAAATTGAAAAGACTTAGGAAAAATAAAAAGACACAACTTAAAGGGATGGGGGAGGTTACAATGAACATTCCAGACTTCCTATCAGCTGAAGAAATCCATCCAAGTCGTGCATGATGTCAGCAAGGTGATGTCATGTAACCTATGTCTCTTCACTTGCCCAGCATTAACTCCATGCAGCAGCCTTCACTTCAACTGAGCATTTCTCTCAGCTCACATGTCCAAATAAGGTGATTTTGGGCTTGTTGGAAAGCCTTGGAAATCTATTTTCCAGAATGGGATCATTTGCTCAATTTGGACAAGTAGATCAAAAGTTATAGTCCGAACATTACACCTATATCAGAACTGGACTGGAGCAGGACAGCTTCCCGTTGAGTGCTTCCGCAGGGATGAATCGGGCACCAATTCTTCCGGAAGGAATATGAGTTTTATCCAGATTTTCACCACTTGCTTGACTTCTTCATGGTGTCTAAAGTCCTTGAACTCACATAATAAGAGAAAATATGAGAGTTCCCATGCACGCTCTTGTTTGACACTTTTCTTCTTGGAAGTTGACCTTAAATAAAAATGATGTATATGGGAATATGCATCATACTCCCCGGGTGGTTTTGAGTTTGTCCTCAAACTCAAAGGGTTAGCAAGCCTCTCAAGAAAGGGGTCACGCTCACAATATGGGAGCTTTTGGGGAAGGAGGTCACAGGGCATCACCTCTAGAGAGATGTAGAAGAGGGTGAGGGGTGGATGATAAAACGGGTCATACCTGGTGAGGAGAAGAGGCGGAAGTGAGAAATCTTCTTTGGGTGCAAGGGTTTGGGAAGGATGAATGAGGGTTAAGGCTTGTCGGTCCTTTTGTGGCTTGGGGCTTTGGCACGATGGAATAGGGGTCAAGGTGATTTTCTTCTCATCCTTAATAAAGGAGTAGGTGTTGAGGCGCCCATGATGAATTACATGGCGATCAAACATCCATGGTCTACCCAATAATATGTGGCTTGCATCCATAGGAAGAATGTCACACAATATCTCATCCTTATAGTGGTCTCCAATAGAAAGAGAAATGAGGCATTGATGAGAAATGTATATACCTTTGCCTTGATTTAGCCATTGGATGCTATAAGGCTTAGGATGGGGTGTAGTCGCAAGTTTGAGCTTGTCCACCATGGTTTTGGATGCAACATTTGTACAACTACCTCCATCGATGATGAGGGTACAAACTTTCCCTTGAATAGTGCACCTTGTGTGGAAAATCGCCTCTCTTTGCTCCAAGCCTTCTTGAGTAGCAAATCCACTCAATGCTCGCCTAATGACAAGCAACTCACCTTCATCGGGGCCTATGATAACCTCTTCTTCTTTTTCTTCCAAGCTTTCCTCTTCTTCATGTTCATGCTCCTCAAAAGAAGCTTGGTACTCAGCCAGGGAAACAATCCTCTTGTTAGGACAATCAGATGCAAAATGTCCCATACCTTGACAACGGAAACACCGAATTTGGTCTTTTGGCCGTGAGGGCACTTTTGTGGGAGGTGGAGGGGTGATGGGAGGGACACTTTTGGCAGGTGAGGGGGTTTGAATTTGTGGGGGAAAGTAAGGTGGTTCTTAAGAAAAAGGATGGGAAGGAGTCTTGGAAAAGATGCTCTTTTCCTTAGTCTTCTTTTGTTGCTCTACCTTATAGGCTAAAGAACTCAAGTCATCTAGGGATGAATAGGGTTGCAACTCAATTACATGAGTAATTGATTCATCAAGACCACTCAAATATCTTACCAATGTTTGTACATCATCTTCTTTCAAATCACACTTGAGGAGGAGTTGTTCAAACTCCCGAGTGTATTCTTCCATACTCTTGGATCCTTGCTTGAGTCGATGGAGCTTAAGATAATTGTCTTACACATAGTGAGAAGGAAGAAACTTGCCCTTAAGCTTTTCTTTCATTTTGGCCCACGTTCTAATTTTCCCTTTCCCATTTCTTGCTCTTTTCGCTCCAAGGTTAGCCCACCAGATTGAAGCATATTTGCGGAGTTTAAGGGCTACGAGTTTTACCTTCTTGTCCTCCGGGATGTCCTCATATTCAAAGATCCTCTCAATGGTGTGCAACCAATCGAGAAATAAGTCCGGGTCAAGTTGGCCTTCAAATTCGGGGATGTCAATTCGGACACCACCAATATTGCTTCCTTGCCTTCGTCTCCTTGGGGCTTCTTCGTCACTAGAATTGGCTCGGGATTGAAGGACTTCTTCTTCCGATTCGACCACCGGTTCATGAGGATGAGAGGGAGTGGGGCTATGAACCCACCATCGTTTTTCCTCCAAAAGTTGCCCAAGTTGAGTTCGAAGATAAGTGACTTGAGCTTCTAACTCTTCCACACGTGCTTGGTCGCTTCTTGTGGACTTTGTAGACATGTTGGAGATGCTTTGAAGGAAGAATATGCAGCAGGGAAAGTGGCACGGTCGTGCAAGGGGGCACGGGCAGGCCGTGCTATGCTTCGACTTGAGGAAATGCAGAAAAGTAGGGTGGCACGGTCGTGCTGGTAGGCACGGGGGCACCGTGCTGCGTCTCGACTTGAAGATTTCTGGAAAATGAATATGGCACGGTCGTGTGGTATGGCACGGGGGCACCGTGCGAAATTTCTGGCCTGTGGACACTGGATGTTCACGGTTTTTTTTTTTTTTTTAATGTATTTGGGTGTGATGTGGGTCACTTTAAAACCTTTGCTCTGATACCAATTGATGTATATGTGGGTGGTAAGTGAACCAAATCAAACTCAAATAAACCCAAATAAGAATTGAACCAAAGTAAAGAGAAAATGGAAGGTTGATTGAGATGGAATGAAAATAATAACAAAAAAAAAAACAAAAGATAAACAAGACCTTGCACTTGAGATAATCCTTCGCGGAGCCACTCAAGGACTTGATCTTGGGCAAATCCTCTTGTCTTCACCAAGGAATCACTCCAATTGGAAAAGAAAAGAGAACCTAGAACACCACTTGAACTTGCCAAAATTCAAGATATAGAACTAGGGATTTTTTTTTGGACACAAATGAGAATCACTCTCAAGGTGTTTGTACTACTCTTGGAAAAGCTTACAACTCTGAATTGAGAAACACTTCACACCCCCACTATATATAGGCAACAACAAGACAAGCAAAAGACACAAACTCCTAACAATTTAAAGCTAGAAAATTGAAAAGACTTAGGAAAAATAAAAAGACACAACTTAAAGAATGGGGGAGGTTACAATGAACATTCCAGACTTCCTATCAGCTGAAGAAATCCATCCAAGTCGTGCATGATGTCAGCAAGGTGATGTCATGTAACCTATGTCTCTTCACTTGCCCAGCATTAACTTTATGCAGCAACCTTCACTTCAACCGAGCATTTCTCTCAGCTCACACGTCCAAATAAGGTGATTTGGGGCTTGTTGGAAAGCCCTGGAAATCTATTTTCCAGAATGGGCTCATTTGCTCAATTTGGATAAGTAGATCGAAAGTTATGATCCGAACATTACACCTATATCAGAACTGGACTGGAGCAGGACAACTTCCCGTTGAGTGCTTCCGCAGGGATGAATCGGGCACCAATTCTTCCGGAAGGAATATGAGTTTTATCCAGATTTTCGCCACTTGCTTGACTTCTTCATGGTGTCTAAAGTCCTTGAACTCACATAATAAGAGAAAATATGAGAGTTCCCATGCACGCTCTTGTTTGATACTTTTCTTCTTGGAAGTTGACCTTAAATAAAAATGATGCATATGGGAATATGCATCACACTCTCTCAATGTTAGAGTTATATACAGGTAGGGTTTTTGCCCAAAAATTACCATCATAATCTTGCATTTTTTTTAAAAAAAATTTTAAGTGATGTTATTTCTATAATTTTAGTTAAAAGCGGGATGAGGATGCGAATTTCTCACCAATCGAGGTACCGGGGACGGGAATAAATCCCTAAACGTGGAAAAGGAGACGGGGACGGGACAGGGCGAGCATATGTCCCCATGCCCATTCCCTCAGGGGGATTAAACTTTCACACCCAACAGGGACGTGGATTTTTCCCCTCTTCGGGACGAGGTCCCAATGGGGAGGGGGATTCCCGACTAATTGTCATGTCTAAGCTCCAGACGCCTTACTCAATCAAAGACCAATTTCTCAATCAAAGACCAAAAACTCAATTGAGTTCAAGAACAATGACACAGTAGGAATGGAGTTGGGATATCAAGTGGTTAGGCAAATGATACAAAAATACCACACTTGCTACTCACTTGGAAAGTTACTTTAGAGCTTTGTAGATATAGAAGGACCATCAAGAAAAGCTAAAATGACCTAGTGTTTCACTACTTGAGCTGCCAACTCAAGAGCAAATTGAGTTCAAACTCAAGTTTTTGATTTTAAAATGTAATCATATACCCTTTTCAAAAAGAAAAAGGCCTTATATACCCCTCTCTCTAACATGAATCCATAGCCAAAATACAAGATAGAGCTTTAAGATACTAATCAACTCAACCTAGAGATAAATAAGCACATTAAACACGGACCAACATACTTGTAACACCTATTCTGCTTACTTGAGTGATTGAGGTGTCATATAAGCTAACATAAATAGATGGTCTCAGTACATTAAAATGCTCCTAAAATGATAGCTCAGGCCACTTGCAGCTTGATTAGATGACTTGATTAATAATGTGGGTCAGTAAATCAGTGCTGGTCTAAAGGATGTTTTCATTCAAATTTCAGTTGGATAAAGGCAAGCCTTGAGGGTGGTTATGCCATCTTTTGGAGGCCCATCTGACAAATATTTAGACACCTTCTCAAGGCCTAAATGCACGTGAAAGATGCATGCCAAGAAGATTTCAAATTTCCCTTAAAAAGTGGACCTTGCTGGATTAGAGTCCAAATTGCACTATAAGGAACTTAAGGTTGGTTACTGACCTCCTGTGCTCCAAAAGAGTTATAAAGTGTTTCATTAGATTAGGGACAAGTTAAACAACCAATGACAAGGATTGGCAGACATCCCTAAAGTCATGATCAAGGTTGATCATGTCACAGAGACTGGATAGAAATTGGCTAAACTGGAACTAGAGTTGTTTTGGTGTTGGAGGTGTTCCCTAACCATGGCCATGACTTTCTTAACATCTTCTAGATTTAAGAACACCGTGATTGTCTCCTCAGGCTCAGTGATGCCCTGGATGCCCTGATTTCCATGAATTTCTAAATGAGATATCCTTTTTTTTTTTTTTGGGTAGAAGTTCACCTTACCCTTCCATTCTTGCCTTTTCTAATGGGTTTTCTTCATAATGCTACAAGAAAAAAAGCCGTAAAATACCATGAAATCAAGGTGCCAGCATGACAATTTAGGGTTCTATTAGGAAACATTAGTAGTGGATCTAGGATGGAAAGTTTGACATAGGCAAAGGTACAGAGGCTACTAGGTTCCTTGATACCTTTGAGGATTACTCTAAAATATCTAACTGAATATGTTACCACTGAATATCAATGAGGATCACCCTAGGATCTACTTATTTCAATGTTTCTTCATGTGAAAAAAAAGCAGTAGAGGACCCATTGATGGATAGAGGCCTATTCGGTAGTTCGAGCATGAAGTAACCTGGGGCATATCCCTCCCAGCTTGAGGGCAAAATCATGATGATGACCCCATTATCAACTGGTACCCTCCTAAAGGGAGCCAAGAGGGTAGTACTCGATGAGAGAAGATGCCAAAAAGATCTTTGAAATTAGGAGAACACTCGAGAATTCCCATGTCATTGTGGCATTGTCACGGTGAACAACCACTTAGTATGCATCTAGAAGCCAAGATATAGGTTGGTATGAAGACTAGGGAGAGTCACTAGCTCTGAGGTACTCAAGGAGCAAATAAGGCAGCTCATATGAATGGGTCGGTCAGCCTCCTCCTCCCCATGTTCATTTAAGAAGGCTTATGTAGAGACCTGAACACCTAGGAGCACCCGACTAGTGTTTGAGACCAATCTTAGGAAGTGCCGACTAGGAGCCTACTAAAACCATGATACCCCTTTGGCCATTGAAATAGACTAATTGCTATGTCTAGTCATCCAAGTTCTTCGATCATTCAACCGCAACCCTCAGTCATAATCTCCAATGCCATTTAGTTAGGACATCATGGTTGCGTTGAGACCCAAGAAGGTGAAAACATTAGCCTAGAGCTCTTTGATGGTGTATCACCCTCTATGATAATCTCTTTGTTTAGAAGGTACATATGTCTATCTAAGATATATATGATACTACCTATTATAGGTGCTTCCCTGCTACTTTGAAAGAAGTCGCTTAGAAATGGCTTAATAATTTCCCGAATAGGATATCGCTTCCTTTTTGTAATGTGTTGACTAATAAAGCAAACATTTGTTATTAGTAAGAGGAAAAAGATAACATGCATCCGTCTTTGCATGATCAACAAGGGTCATACTAAAATCTATACTAGTTCCTAGCCTCTAGGATGGAGTAGCCTATGCATATTTCTAAATGGGCTAGACTCCTAGTGGTTCAAGTTCTCTTGGGTAGAAAATTTTCCTAAGGCACTACAAAGGGCTCAAGATATTCAAGCCATGGAGATCTACGCAGAAGAACGGAATACCCAAGGGGAACCGAAAAAAAAAGGAGCGATAACTAGTGCAGGAGTTCCCAAGCTAGCACGCGTTAGAAGAAGGTAGAAAAAATCTAATCATTTCAATAGGAGGTCAAGGAGCATACTCATTGATATTAGGAATCGTCCCATCCCCAAATAGTCCAAGGTTATATAAACACTTGCTTGCTTTAGGAACACAAAAAAAGTATTGTGAATACCATGAGGATACCGGTTATAACACATTAGAGTCTAGGGAGCTGAAGAAAGTCTTGCACGAGCTAAAAAAGTGAGGATAGTTCAATCAGTTCATCAAGGATAATAGGGGGAGAATTTAATGTCCCTAGGAAAGACATGAGGTTGAGGATTAGGACACAACAAAAGTCATAGCCACAATCGCCTGGGAAGTATATGGGAAGGAGCTGCATATAAGGTATAGAAGTGCATTTCTGCAACCTAAGTTAAGTCCTCATAAAAAATAATCTTCTCCAACCAGATAATTTGTGACACTTGCAGACTCCTCATAATGATCCCCTTATAAGATAATTTAAGATCGCGATGGCTTTGGTTTGGAGATTTATGGTTGTCACTACTAGCTCAGTTGAGGTGACATCCCTTTATTACCTTAAGAAGGTTCGCTTCAAGGAGAAAGACCTAGAATCCCTCAAGCCTAATTTTAGGGTTTGGAGGGCACCATCCATCCATTTAGCACAACGAAGTTGTGTGATAACTCAGGTATAGTTAGATGTGAGGTCTGAATCATTTGATACAACTACTTATATCATCTCATTAAAGGTGCACCTTCCTTTTCTGGGGGCACACGCTTAAGAACTCCATAGTTAGGCGTAATAGTTGTAGATCACTCATAAGATAGACAACCTCCTAGGACATGTGAGTGATGACAAAACATGTTGAGAAGGCTTGTGTTGATTTGTGGGGCTAATCATTGATCCGTGAAGACATTCTTGGTATCTATCCATAACTCAAGAAAGTGTGGGACATTATAGATGGTATCAAAGTTGATATGCGATCATGAGTTGCGCTAGTGGATAGGAAAGCTGTAGACAGTCAACTAGTGGGGAAAGATTTGGGATTGGACTGTTAATCCTAAGGGCATAAGTCAGTTAATATGAGAGATACATAACAAGAAAGTTATGGTCTCAAGTGGGGGTGAATGTAACACCTCAAGTATAAATAGACGTGAGGTGAAAAGGATCTGATACAATTACTTATATCATCAAAGGTGTACCTACCTATTCAAAGGGTCCAATCTTAAGAGTTCCGTAGTTAAGCATGCTAGTTTTGGATCACTTTTATGATGGATGACATCATAGGAAGGTTTCCTGGATAGCGTACGAGTCAGGGCAAAACACCTTATAAAGCTCGCAGTGATTTCTTGGCTAAATCATTGATATTTGAAGTCATTTCTAGTAATTATTTGTAACATAGGAAGTGGCCGAGGCATTATAAATTGATTGGAATGGTTGGGGGGCACTCACTCACTTCCTCATAGTAAACATCCTTGTGGTATACATTGTCATTTTGGGACACCTAACTCTTAATGCCATAAAGGTTGCGATAGCAAACCGATTCCTCCCAAGGCAATTTGAATTGGAGGACGATAAGGTTAAGAAGTTGCATGATGATAAGAAGATAGCTATGGAGTGTTATTATATAAGCATGAAATCTCCAACTAAAGAAGGGACAAAAGGAGGAAAAATTACATAAATGTACCCCGAGTTTAGTGAATTAATTTTATTAACCCTGCGGTATGGGAAATTATTTAATAGTGCCCTCAGCAAAGTGGGTAATGTTTTCAAAATACCAATTCCGATGTAGTACATCACCGGAGATGGTATTAGATGAAAATGCCACAGTATAAAGGCGGGAAGAGCAAGGAAAAGTCAAGGGAAATGGATTTTTTTATGGTAAAAATAATTTTTTTTGGGTAAACCTACCAAAATTAATTAAAACTAGAGCCAAAAGAGAGAGAGAGAGAACTTAGCAAAACAAAACTCAGAAAGACAAGATCCCTTCTCCTTCTTCATCTTCTTCCTTCGAACTGAAACCTAAGCAAAAAAGAAAGGGAAATCTGTGTTAATCGTGGTAAAAAAGGGCAAGGATTTGAAGAGGTTGTTATCCATTATCATCATTGTTCATCATTACAGAAACAACGCATTTATTGTTATGCTTGCTGTGTGAAGGTATGCGAACCGTGCATCTGTAAATTTTTAGAATTGAGAAGTAAATGATTATTACATGTGAACCAAACAATTAAAACCCATAAAAGATGAGATTTTATTCAATGTGATTGTAGCTTCAATTGATTAGGGTTCTGTTGAGGAAAGATTTTGGGTTTTGGAATGTTAAGATGAAACTAGGGGTTGTAATTGACTTCATACTATGGAATACAAGTATGATTCATGTGACATACGTTTAATCAAAATGCACAATTAAGAATGATATGAGTTTTTTTTCCCAGTTTGGTTGTCTTTCTGTGTTTAAATTTGTTTGAAATTATATAGGGATATAAATGGATGTGAAGTAGCTTGTTGTGCATTACAATGGAAAGGAATTGAGAGTGAGATAAATTAAGGCTGACAGATTGAGTCATCTGACTTGTTTGCTATCAGTAAAAGTTATATATTGGATGAGACTGATTATGAACTCCCCAAATACCTTGCATTCCACTACTGCCCCCCAAAAACTCAAGACCCAAAGTGCCAATAAGTACTGATAATGATCTGTTAAAGGCATTAGATGCATGGGACAGGGAACTTAAATTTCATGTGCATATGACTTCAACTCATCAACCTAATGCTCTTTGTGGATCAGCAGAGTCACTACAAAAGCTAAATGCAGACTAAATGATTGTTGATGTGATTGATTTAAAAATTAAGCAACACCTATGACACAAGATGATGAAAATGATGGGGATGATGATGCTGTTATTGTGATGAATCCTCAAAGGGATGATAACTTATTTAATATAGTGAGCAAGGAAGAAGTAGCTATGATGACTGAGGAGGAGATTATGGATTTCATAGCAGGATCTGTGGATGAGAGAATCTTTTTAAAGTCAAAACCCATTGAAGAAGTTAGCCTAAAAACCCAAACAAATATTGAGTCTAGCATACCCTTTACATGTTATCAAGGCTAAACATCTGCTGATTAAAACACAAATGCCACTCTTAGACTCCACTTTGACTTGAGTAAGGAGGCAACCATAGGTAATTCAGACCTAGAACCTATCCAATATGACCTTACCCCAAACAGCACACCTCACTTAGGCCCAACCCGAATGCCCACTATTCCAGACTATATTCCACACAACTCAACTAGCCCCAATCCCAATCCCAAGCTCCACTAAGAATAACCAGATGCTTATAGTTGTTAGTGCATATTTGGATGTGCCACCTTTAGCAATTGAGTTTATGTATGGGGATGATGAAAAAGAAGGAGAATAGAGTGATTGCAGTGAAGATGATGAGTGACATGGATAGGGGGGAGGAGGAAACTACTGATTCAGATGTGCTCATAGAGGAAGAGGATTTGACGGGTCGAATTGATGAAGTGGAAGTTAGTTTGGATGAGAATAGAAGCTCATATGATGCTAATGATAAACTGTATAATAAGAGTAGGATGTGAGCTGCAGAACCATTGAACTATTACAGTGGGAGATATTTGTTAGCAAGGTAAGATTTATGGGTGTCATTAAGGACTCTTGTGTTTAGAAGGGGTTCATTCTGACTCAGCACAAAAATACAGGGTATAGATTCACTACATCATGTGCATTCAAATTGTGTGATTAGAGGGTTCATGCATCTAGATTGTAAGATGATAGGACATTTTAAATTAAGACAATCAAAGGGAAGCATGAACCTGCCTGTCCTCGGTTGCTTGATAACCCTATGGTAAAGTCTGTTTAAATATCACACAAGCTGCTACTAGAGTGCAAGTTAGATCCTAAAATGAATATGCAAGATAGGAAAACCCGTTCCTCTAACATATGCCAGAGTAGTTCATGGGAGACATGATAGTTCATACATGAAGTTAACAACCTACATTGAGATGGTTAGGGCTATAAACCTAGGCAGCCATGCCTACATAAGCTGGGAAAACCCCTTCCTCTAACATATCCAACACATGGTACTTAGGTTGAAGTTATGAAGCCTAAATTCAAGAGATTGTTTATTTTCTTTCAAGGCATGCATTAATGGGTTCAAAAAAGCATGCAAGCCTTTGATTAGTGTTGATGGTTGTCACCTGAAAGGTCCTTATGGGGGGCATTAGATGTAGAAAACCATTATTTCCCATTGGCATATGGTATTGTTGAATATGAACACAATGAAAGTTGGGCTTACTTTTTCACTGCTCTGCTACATGTGGTTGGAGTTGAAGATCATCATAAGCTAATTGTCATCTCAGATAGACGCAAGATAATATGAACTCCCTTTATTTTTATTTTTTTTGGGGGGTATAATGGAGTACACAATGCTTTAAAGGAGTTTATGCTAGATGCTAGCAGGAGGGTTTGTGTGGTTCACTTAGAGAGGAATATGAAAAGGAAATATCCTAGCCCTAACTTCAAAGAGCTGTTATGGGGCACATCAAATTCCTTTAATTTCTGAGAGTATGATAGCTATATGAATTAGATATAAGATTATAACCCTGTATACCTTGTATGGTTGAATAGAGAGCCTAAGGAGCACTAGTGCATACATCTTTTCAACAGTCACACATGTTGACTAGACAATACAACAAATTTTATTGAGACCTTTAATAATGTCATTGGTGAACTCAGAGACAAGCCGATTGTAGTGTTACTTGAAGGAACTAGACCTTTAATAACGTCATTGGTGAACTCTGAGACAAGCCTATTCTAGTCTTGTGAGAGGAAAAAAGAAGCAGTTGAGATTTCAAGTCTTGTTGTGCCCTTTGTTAGGTAGCAACTGAATCAAATTTTCAGGTTTTGTTGGTCTTGCAGGATTGCACTGAATGGATGATTGAGGTTTGATGTCATGGATGATGGGATTAACTATGTTGTGGATCTGAACAACAACACATGCGTTTATGGTTTTTCAAGAGTCACTGGTACCCCATACAAGCATGCTATCATATGCATTTTATGGTTGCACAAGCCTTTGGAAGGGTACACTAGCAAGGTCTACAATGTGGATAAGTTTAAGGAGACATACAGTGGTGCCATCACCCTAATTGAGGACTAAACTATGTGGCCTAAGCTTCCATACCTAGACCTAGACCTAGACCCACCATTTGTTGTGATGAAAAGTGGAAGAAGAGTAGAGGACAGAAGGAGAGGTCCTGAAGAGGGAGGGAAAAATGCTAGTTGAAGCATATGTGCTAAATGTAAACTACGTAAAGCACTTCACCATAACTCTAGGATATGCCCTTTGAACCCAGAAGATATTGAGAAAAGGAAAACCAAGGAACTTGGTGACAGAAGCAAACCTATTAAGGGAAAAATGCATAGGCCAAGAAAAGCTTCTCGTGGGAGTGCACCAGCAAACACATCTTCAACAGCCACAACATTAACAAGAGCACCTGAAGAAAGAGCAACAGCAACAACTGAAGCAACGATAACAACAACAACAACCACAACATCTTGAAGTGCTGTTTACCCTCTTACGCAGGAACATAGTTCATTTTGGTGTTTGTTTTTTATATGAACAGAACAGTTAATTATACATGTGTAACTAAGACATTAGGTAATTTGGTGTATATTTTGGGGTTACTTGATGTAACTAGGATATTAGGTAGAAATTACTTGGGGTTAATATTTTGGAGCAAGTCATTAATTCCTGGACTTGGATGTAATGAATCTTAGTTAGGTTAAGACTCATCTTTTGCTTTGAATATATGTAGGACATTACAATGTTAGCTTCTTGATGTAATGCAAGCTATATCTTCCAACGACCACCATAATATATTGTAAATTGCATTTTATGGAAAAATACATTCCATTGATATTCTATCGAAGGATACAATTGACAACATTTCAACTACATTTCTAATTCACTTAAGCAACAAAAGTACAATTAAAATGCATGTAAAACCAATATGATCACTAGCTTTAAGTAATTAGTAATTCTTGTCCTATAAAGGTGAAACTCCATTTTTAACTCCATTTCTTCCTAACACCTCATTCCCTATCGGTCACTGCCACTGCAACTCCCCATATCCACTTTGCTTGCCTTTGGACCTTCCTATCTCATGAATTGACCACAATTAGAGCATCGCAGATAACGCCTGCCATGGTTCTTTGAAGAGTGATAAATTTGGGGCACTAGATTTGAATTCATTAAGCAATTTGGACAAATGTAGTTGACTATAAACTAGCAGACCCCCTCCATTTGCTTGCTTTCAGCCCATTCCTCTTCAATTATAAGATTCAAAACCAATACCAAACCTGAACTTCCATGGCTTTAGGGTTTCACTTTTTCAATTTTCATTAAAAAACCCGTGCTGAGTGCATGAATGAGATATGGAAATAATAATAGATGAATTTGAGCATTTCACACCTACCCATTATTTTCCCGCTTGAAGCTTAGTCCCTTATTAATGGTGCCTTTTAGAGGTTGAAAATGGTGACTTTCAGAGGTTGAAGAAGACCAACTGTATCCTTATGGTCGAGGATGGGGGAGGGGGGTTTTGTTTTAAAGAGCTCCAACTTCCATAAATCATTAAAATATTATTCACCAACAACTCAAGGATACTATTCAAAAGTCATTCACTAAAACATTAAAAATATTGCCACATCATTGTTGTCACCAGAGTTACATTGGAATTGGTATTCTAAAGACATTACCCACTTTGGTGAGGGTATTATTAACTAATTTCCAATACGACAGGGTTAATAAAATTAATTCATTAAACCTTTATGTAATTTTTCCATAGAAGGGCCATTGCGGATCCCACCAGGTGGAAGCCAACGGATTAGGTTGAGGCAGCACCCTCAAAGCTAGAGCAACCTAATTGGACTATCCAGCTATGAAAGAGCCTTAAACTGACATTAGGCAAACCCTCATCCAGTTTCTAAGGAGTAATAAGGATGCCTTTATGTTCAAGCCATTAAAAATGCAAGAGATTGCACTAGAGGTCATAGAGGACCGACAGAGCAAGAACCCTCGATCACAATCCCATGGTTTAGAAAACAAGGCATCTGGGGACAGAGAGGACCGCAACTGCTACAACCGAAGTTCAGCAGTTGATGTGGGCTGGGTTCATAAGAGAATACAACTGCCTAAAACGGGTCACCATTGTTATCTCGATGTTAAGTCATAATTGATGCATGTTTTTAATAATTATTTTGATTATATTATATATATTATTTTGTCTAATTTACTTTATTTTATATATTTTTCAGGTTAAGCGTTAATAAAATAAAGAGGAGAAGAGAAGCCATCGAAGTTCGAATTCTACACGCTAAGTTATCAAGTTGGTCCAAAAACAATGATTATGGAAAAATATTATTTTTATAATGATCTATTGATGTACCTGCCGATGGTTCAAGCTAAAACTCAAATTAAGAGTGAAAGCTTACAAGCCAAGGGAGGATACAATCAAGGAAAACTCAAGGAAAATGTGATGAAATATGCTGGTTGTGATGGATATATCAAGGAAAGGATGAAACCAAGCTATGATTCACCAAGAACATGAAGCAAACAAGTGAAAGCAACACAGCATGGGGAGGCACGGTCGTGCTTGGTGGCATGGGGTGGCCGTGCCACTTTTCTGCCCACAAAGACCAGGATTTCCCACTTTGCACGATTTGAATGCTTTTCAAGTTTGGTTTGCATACAAGCCTTTTGGAGAGGTAGGAAGCGTGGAAATGGATATAAATGGAAGTAAATGGAGTGGAAAAATGAGGGGTTGCAATGAATATGCTAAGTGAACGAGATTAACTTAATAGTTCAAGCTAACAACTTCACTTAGAATCCGTGTAGTTGAAACTAGGATAGGATAGAACTAAACTCTGGGATTGGATACAGAAATCACCACCAATCTTGAGTTTAGGGCCCTTAACCTCAATTAGGATACAGAAACATCACCTAATTAAGAGTTAATACTTACTTGATCACCACTTAGTTCGGCCTAAACTAAGATAAGCAAGTGAAGTGTTTAAGTGTGCAAAAGCACGAAAGCACAAAGCTCTCAAAGGGGTTTTTGACTCAAATCTGATATGTGATACAAGGAGGCATGCAAGCTCTTTAAATAGAGCTAAGCTAGCAAGCAAGCACATACACAAGCACCTTGACCTTTCCCTCCTTGTGAAGAAAGGTATTAAGAACTAATACAAAACCGGTTAAGCTTAATCTAAGTACAAAGCTTGCTTAAACTAATCTAAATACATTCAAAGCATAAAGTAACGTAATACTAATGCTTATTATACATTAATCTATTCATACTTAAGCTTAATACAACCAGAATGCTTGCTGAATTCTCATTGGACAGCCGTAAAGTGCATTTCCCTTTTCGGCTCACCAATCAGATTACATGGTGCTGTTTTCCCCTTTGTTTTCTCATTGGTTCACACGTTTCAAAGCTTCTTCAGCAGCAAATTATTGTGTTTCTAGCAGCCTTGGACGTGGTGTGATGTAGGCAAGCAACCAAGTAGCTAGGAAAACCCACTTGAGAAGGAAAAACACCTCATGCTTAAACCGGGTTCACTTGAAATTTTTCTGGCCGGTTTTCTAGCTTCTTTAAACCCAACCAAAAGTGAGCATGATTTCGTTTTCAGGCCATAGGGGGAAACCTTAGGGTGTGTAAAAACCCCCCCAACAAAGAAATCAAGGTTAAACCATGTTTAAATAGGTTAATTCTACTAAAACATTTTACCGCGCAGATTAGAGCCTAATCTGACTGGTTTGGGAAAAGTCCTTGATCTCTCGTCCTCTTGTGGGTATGATTGAAAACTAATGCTTGGACCTGAAAGTAGACATCATGAGGATTCCACAAATGTATAATTCCAAGACTTAAGCCATCATATAGCTTGAGTTATGAAGTAACCAAAACCGTGCATAATCTGGTCCTACTAGGCAGTTTGGACACCTTAGGTTTAATTGCTAATTTGAATGGGCAAATGATGTCCAAATTGGATGAAACTTGTTTTTGATGTAAAGATGACTTCTTGAACTTCAAATCCATTAGAAAATATTAGACTTAAACCTTGAGGATGCTTGTTGAATTAAGGACACAAAAGCGGGTTAGCTGCTGGAATTAACCCTTGCCCTGCAGTTTCAATGCTTAAACAAAACTTGGATGAGTTATTCATCCTTAAACCAGCATAATAAGATTGCCTAATTGATTAGCTTCTTTTTAAATCAAGGGGCATGAAGGGATATGCATCATTCTCCCCTTGTTAAAAAGATTTGTTCTCAAATCAGTTTAGGTAATTACCTCCTCTTCTTGATTCATTGGATGGCTGAAATAGAATCAACCATTCAAATAGCTTACCTTTGATTTTGGAGGCTCTCTTCTCTTCATGTCCCTTGCTGATTTGAATGTTGGACTTAAGGGACTCTTTGAATATATCATGAACCACTTCCTCACTTACTCTTAATTCAAGATTAGGAGTTGTAAGTAATGGCTTTGAATGCTTTTGACAGAAGGTTTGTTTGAGTGCCTTGGGTGTGGGTGGAGTGGGAAGAAAGGTTGATGGTTCACCAAAGGTCATGAAAAATATACGTTGATTCGCTTTGCCTTTTGGTGGGTGGAAAGTGTCTAAGGTGAGCATTTCACCTTTATCCGCCTCAATCTCGATCTCTTCAAGATCATCTCCTTCATCTTCTTCTTTTTCCTCCTTTAATTCGACCTCCTCGATTGCCTTCCATTCAGCCAAGGTAACATACCTTCAGTTTGTACAATCTGATGCTAAGTGACCAAAGCCTTGGCACTTAAAACACCTTGGGATGTTTTTAGGAAGGGGTTTTGGTGTGAGTTGTGGGGGTAGGCCTTTTTGTGGAGTTTGGTTTTTTTGTGGAGAAGGGGAAAGGGATGCCGTGGGTTGAGGGACATAAGATGAACTCCCCTTGTTTAAGGTTTGTTCATATGGTGAGGGATTTGGGATTTCATGCCGTAAGGGCGGTTTGCTTTTCTTTTGCTGCTCAACCTTGTGAGCTAGCACACATACTTCATCAAAAGAAGTGTAAGCTTGCAAATCAACAACATTAGCATACCTAACATCAAGACCTCCCAAGTATCTAACAATTGTTTGTTCTTCTGGCTCTTGAATATCACACTTAATTACAAGCTTTTCAAATTCACGAGTGTATTCTTCTATACTAAGATTGCCTTGGTTCAAATTATGAAGTTGTGAATAACAATCTTGAACATACGTGGGGGGTAAAAATCTAGCCTTCAACTTGGTTTTCATCTTTTCCCAAGTTCTAATTTTAGTCTTACGTTCCCTAACTCTCTTAGCACACAAGTTGGTCCACCATAAAGAAGCATACTTACGTAGTCTCAATGCCACCAACTTGACTTTCTTTTCTTCTGGAACATCCTTGTATTCGAATACCCTCTCCACTATGTGCAACCAGTCCAAGAAGTCTTCTGGATCAAGCTTGCCTTCATACTCTGGAATCTCAACTCTAAAATCATTAGAGTTACCTTGTCCTCTTTGCTCTTGCCGTGGTCTCCTGAATGGCTCTTCATCACTTGAGGATTCAAGGTTGTGACTGAACACTTGCTCTCAGCCTTGTGAAGTAGAATGGGATGGTTCTTCATTGAGCTTTTGCTTTTGCTTGAGAAAAGTACCCAATTGCTTGCGTAGGTACTCGTTCTGTGCCTTGAGTTCTTGATTAGAACTCTTCAACTCTTGATTAGAAGAAGTAATCTCATGATTATTCTTCAAAATGGCACCAAGCTTCTCTTCTATGCTCATACTAGTACTCATGTTTGTGCTTGTTCAAAGGAAAAACCAAAGCTGACTAGTGTTTGAGAGATGGAGAAGAAGGAAGTTTGGATGCGTGGATTCAATACCAGGCTAAGATGAAACACAGCTCTGATACCAAATATGATGTACCTGCCGATGGTTCAAGCTAAAACTCAAATTAAGAGTGAAAGCTTACAAGTTAAGGGAGGATACAATCAAGGAAAACTCAAGGAAAATGTGATGAAATATGCTGGTTGTGATGGATATATCAAGGAAAGGATGAAACCAAGCTATGATTCACCAAGAACATGAAGCAAACAAGCAAAAGCAACACGGCATGGGGAGGCACGGTCGTGCTTGGTGGCATGGGTTGGCCGTGCCACTTTTCTGCCCACAAAGACTAGGATTTCCCACTTTACACGGTTTGAATGCTTTTCAAGTTTGGTTTGCATACAAGCCTTTTGGAGAGGTAGGAACCGTGGAAATGGATATAAATGGAAGTAAATGGAGTGGAAAAATGAGGGGTTGCAATGAATATGCTAAGTGAACGAGATTAACTTAATAGCTCAAGCTAACAACTTCATTTAGAATCCGTGTAGTTGAAACTAGGATAGGATAGAACAAAACTCTGGGATTAGATACAGAAATCACCACCAATCTTGAGTTTAGGGCCCTTAACCTCAATTAGGATACAGAAATACCACCTAATTAAGAGTTAAGACTTACTTGATCGCCACTTAGTTCGGCCTAAACTAAGATAAGCAAGTGAAGTGTTTAAGTGTGCAAAAGTACGAAAGCACAAAGCTCTCAAAGGGGTTTTTGACTCAAATCTGATATGTGATACAAGGAGGCGTGCAAGCTCTTTAAATAGAGCTAAGCTAGCAAGCAAGCACATACACAAGCACCTTGACCTTTCCCTCCTAATGAGGAAAGGTATTAAGAACTAATACAAAACCGATTAAGTTTAATCTAAGTACAAAGCTTGCTTAAACTAATCTAAATACATTCAAAGCATAAAGTAACGTAATAATAATGCTTATTATACATTAATCTACTCATACTTAAGCTTAATACAACCAGAATGCTTGCTGAATTCTCATTGGACAGCCGTAAAGTGCATTCCCCTTTTCGGCTCACCAATCAGATTACATGGTGCTATTTTCTCCTTTGTTTTCTCATTGGTTCACACGTTTCAAAGCTTCTTCAGCAGCAAATTATTGTGTTTCTAGTAGCTTTGGACGTGGTGTGATGTAGGCAAGCAACCAAGCAGCTGGGAAAACCCACTTGAGAAGGAAAAACACCTCATGCTTAAACCGGGTTCGCTTGAAAGTTTTCTGGCCGGTTTTCTAGCTTCTTTAAACCCAACCAAAAGTGAGCATGATCTCGTTTTTAGGCCATAGGGGGAAACCTTAGGTGTGTAAAAACCCCCCCGACAAAGAAATCAAGGTTAAACCATGTTTAAATAGGTTAATTCTACTAAAACATTTTACCGCGCAGATTAGAGCCTAATCTGACTGGTTTGGGAAAAGTCCTTGATCTCTCGTCCTCTTGTGGGTATGATTGAAAACTAATGCTTGGACCTGAAAGTATACATCATGAGGATTCCAAAAATGTATAATTCCAAGACCTACGCCATCATATAGCTTGATATATGAAGTAACCAAAACCGTGCATAATCTGGTCCTGCTGGGCAGTTTGGACACCTTAGGTTTAATTGCTAATTTGAATGGGCAAATGAAGTCCAAATTGGATGAAACTTGTTTTGCTGTGAAGCTGACTTCTTGAACTTCAAATCCATTGAAAAATATTAGACTTAAACCTTGAGTATGCTTGATGAATTAGGCACACAAAAGCGGGTTAGCTGCTGGAATTAACCCTTGCCCTGCAGTTTCAATGCTTAAACAAAACTTGGATGAGTTATTCATCCTTAAACCAGCATAATAAGATTACCTAATTGATTTTCTTTTTTTTAAATCAAGGGGCATGAAGGGATATGCATCATTTATTTAGGCTAGGGTTACAAAATTACTACTCCTAATTAAAGAGGAATTGGGAGACTTTGAGCAGAAGAAATTATACAAGAAGAAGAAGCCCCAGCACATTAGGATACAAATAAGCCATTAGACGCCTCTTTGAAAAGGGAAACAGTAGACCTCATGTCCCCTCCCTCACTACAAAAATGCCTCACCATCTCCTCTGCAAACTCGATGCCTAACCCCAAGAATCAGATGCCACCCCCTCTAAAATCCCTCATGCCACTACACCTCTTCATCTTACATCCTCCATCATGACCACATTCGAACATCATCACCAAATCACTATCAGTTTCACATAAAAGCCCCACCAACACCTAATCTTCATCATCAACATCTCGCCAAGACAAAACAGATGCTTACCCATCTCTACTCAAGATAGCCTCCATCATCATCAATCATCATCATAATCAACCCTCCATCATCACCTTGATCTCCGTCCTGTCACACATAATCAACATCAACCATCATCATCAACGGCTTTCATTATTTAGTCAAAGTAATGTTGTTTTTTATTTTATAAGCTTAGTAGTTATTAAACATAAATTATTTAGGTAATTCATGTGCATTGATTTATAATATGTGTGAGTAATTTTCTGTACTTAGTGTAATCTATTTGAAACCATGCTAAATTAATTATTTTGAGCAAGTTTTATGCTTTATTGTCTAGTTGATTTTTATTCCATGATTCCATAACAATTAGTATTTATCGTTTACAATATTCGTGTTAGATTAATTAGAATGTATGCTAGTTAGTTTAATACGGATTCATATGATAGTTTAAAAGGCTTTAGTACGTAAAAGGTATAGTCTTTTAGGCACAAGTATCACCCTAATTGATCATGGATGGCTCAAACCCATCTCTTTTAATTAGGGAATCATTATAGATATTTGTTAAATCAATTTGCTGGTAAATTAGTTACAAGGCATTAGATGATATTTTTCTAATACTTAATGCTCTAGTTTGATTAAACTCTTACATTGGTCTTGGGATTATCAAAACTAGTAGAGTTTATATTAGGGCTTGCCTTAAATAAATTATAGTATAAGGAAAAACGGGGAAGATCCGCTAGTAGATGTCTTCTACAGTCTAACTCATAGAAAACTGGATTAATGTGTTGATGATAAATATTAATTTGCATGGTGGATATAGATTATGCTAAGTTTTTTCATAAATTTGGTAACGCCGTCAAAATGCTAATGACATGATTTACGAAAAACTGCAGTGGAAGACTTAATAATAGAAGGCGCTACCGCCATCTTGATAACGACAAGGCTCACTGAAGCCATTCAGTCTTACAACTCATGTTTATAATATCTATTAAACTGAAACACTCCAAGACCAAAGTCCATAATTGCTCAACTTCAATACAATCGACTTAATCATACCATGTGCTAACTCGCACTCTACACTACACAAGCATATTGAATATATACCCAACTTGACCCTGAGGTCGATCCCAACATTCATGTTATACTGAATCCACTGTGAGCATATGATGACTTCCAAAAGGGCTTACTAAATGGAGAAACATGTGATACTTCATCACCTAAAATGAAAAATGTGAAAACAATTCGAAAATATGAGCTAAAACTCAGTACATGTATTCCTGTATTGTAAAATGAGTATAGAAACATTGTTCATGGGCACCCGCCTTTGCAAATCATTTAGTTCGCAATAACAATGAAAATAAAAATAGTATAAGCTGAATTGCTCATTATTATCTTGGTGTGAACCCCTTGTAATGATATGATCTATACATAGGTGTACACCTACCAATCTGATCAGCAGTTAGCCTGAAGCCGCACGGGTAAATGATGGGCTGACGCCCTATAGATGATAACTGATGGGGTCATAAGTTAAATGGTAAGTCACTGTATAAACTGATTCATTGATAAACTCATTAAGAGTTATAACTTGATAAACATGTTCTGCTTTATGAAGATACAGGCAATGGACGTACCTGTGATATGTTGAATGTAATCTGACTTGCAAAACATGTTTTTGATTTGATAAATATGCTCTGACTTGATAAGACTTATGCATAACGGGGAATGATAACAAGGCCTCGACTGTGTTTCATAAATGTCACTATAAGTATGTGTAATCAGTAAATGATCCTTACTCACATAATTGAGTAAGTAAAAGTATGTGTAATAGAAATTAAGCAATTAAATGGTATACATAATTTGGGTATTTCAATATAACTTCAAAACTGAATTAATGAAAGTAATTAAATCCGATGTAAAGTAAATGAAAGTAAAATAGACGACAATGAGATAAATGAGATTACAAAGGAAAAGGCCTTAATGGTGACAAATGAGAGAGTGGTTGTGGTCTTTTCTGAGATAGGTTATTGATACGAATTTAAGGGTCACTGATGTATAGCCCAATTCAAGATAACAGCCAGGACACTAGATTGGCTTGATAAATACATTTCATATATTCTGAAATGAGTAAGTAATAAAGGTTGAGGCCAAGAGAGATAGATCTTGGTTCAAAATAGCATAAACTCTAATAACTTGGTCTGATAAATATGGTTTCTAAATCACAACGCTCCCCACTTCTCATATTCCATTCATAAATCCATTAGATATAGAATTCTACCCCAATTGAGTCATTGAACTTAATAGAAGCTATTAAGTTTACTAAACTTGGTATTTTCTCTGTAAAATTCATAATGGATTCGACGCTCACCAATAAGCCCCCAAATTGTATACTTATCTTCTTCTTTCTCATTAATCAAGCTAAAAGCTCCATTAAAGTCCATGAATATTCATTTCCTCCTTAAATGACCTTACTTAGCCGAAAATACACAAAATGAGTGCGTGATCAATCTCACTCAATCTTTATTACTGCTCTTTACACGATTACTCAAAATGCTTCCAAAAATCTCCAAACTCAAAAAAATCAACCAAAATTAATGAAATCTTATAGGAAATTTGAAAATAATAGGGACAATCTACAGTACAATTTTTAGAATTTTCCTCCAAGTATACACTGCAAAGAAATTACAATAACAGCCCAATTTGCACCAAAGCAGGTCAGTTCACTTCAAAATTTCATAACTTTCACCTTTGACCTCAAATGAAGACCTAAAACCCCAATATGAAAAGACTAAGAAGTCTTAAAAAATTTTCATTTGCAACACAAAACATGATTCCCACAATAGGGTTCCCAAAATGGGGCTAAAATACAAGTGTGTTAGTTTTGGTCCATTCTGTATAGTTTGGTAAAATGACCATAACTTTGTCCACAGACCTTAGATTAAGGCAATTTAAAATCCAGTTAAAAGCTAACACACTGAGCTATCTACCCAGCAAAAATCATAATTTTTCCATGGGTCGATCATTACCAGTTTAATCCTGAATTCTATCATGTTTTCCTAAAATTTCTAGCCTTCACTGTTTTAGCTTTTCCTTCTCTTTTCACGCAAAATCCTCAACTTAAACGATTCCTTAAAAGCATGTAAACAAGCTTTGGTCTATCCCAATGTCATCTAAAACTATCACACTCAATTTTACTTCATAGTCATATCCAATAAAGATATTTTTTTTCAAACAAACACACGCATAAACCAACCTTAATGCTAATTTAATCCAAACCATATATTACTTGCCAAAACCCCAGTTTATGGCCAACTTGGATTCACTCCAACTCATTTCAAATTAGCAAAAACATCATCATAAACATCAATAGGTAAAAGATGACCAAATCAAAGATAAAACAATCAAAATCTAACATTTTAACATTAAGCTTACATGAATATGATTACCCTAAAACCCTAACATGCTCCAAGCTTATTTCAATCAATGAAACATCAAAATAACCCTTGATTCTATCAATCCAACATGATCAACAACCATAAATAGCAAAACAAGAATCAAAACCAAAAATCCAAGGAGACAAGTTTAGGGTTAGTAACTTCAAGTTGGATAGACGTAGAGATGGAGGTGATGTTTAGTGGTTTTGATGATGGAGAATGGCAGCTATTGGTAGTGGGATGTCTAGGGGGCCGGAGGCAGCCAGGGTTGGCTGGAAACTAGCTAGAAAGTGCCACAAAACAGCAGCAACAGCAGTGGGGAAGGGGCTGCCAGCTAGAGAGAGAGAGGAGAGAGAAGTGGGTAGAAATTTTTGGTTGTATTTTCTTGACTTGTCTCACTTGGCTGAATTTATACTTCAAAAAGTAGCTTTTCACTAACCATGGTTAAGCTTAAATCATGGTTATTAGCTAGGGTAATCATGCAAGCTTGTTGGGCTTCAAATTGGGCCAAAAACAGTTGGGTTTGGAGATAAAACGCCCCGTAACGATAACATTTTTATGCCACTTCAGATTAAATTTTTGCGAAGTTATAAAAATAATAATAACAACAATAATAATAATAATAATAATAAGAATAATAATAACAATAACAATAACAATAACAATAACAATGACAATGACAATAATTTCTTAAACCATAATTATCGAGGCATACTATCGATTCATCCGATATTTAATCAGTCAATGAAACTGAAATTAACAATGAATGAAACTTGAATTGCAAAATGGGACCCAAATGAAATATCTCCCAACCGGGATGATTAAATACGATAAATGAAGGTGAAAAATTTAAGTAACATAATGGAATTCGTTCGATAAATAAATTGGGTGTAATTGAATTAATAAACACGATTGGGTTAAATAAATAAACATGACCAATTAAATAAATAACCATGATTAATTAAAATAAACATGATTTATATAAATAAATATGCTTTAGAGTCGGGCTATTACAGCCTTTCCCCCTAAAAGAGTTTCATCTTGAAAACTTATGAACCTTATTCACGTATGCAAAACTGTCTCAAATATCAATAGTTAGTTTTCATTACTTCCCTTCAAAGAGGTATGATTAGCCTAAAGTGCATGGCTGCTTAATCCTGCGATCGAGAATCTAGATCCTCAGTAACTCCACTGGCTCGATTACTTCGGTTCAAAATTGATATTCTCTTCAAAAGAAAAATTTGTTACTGCAAAGGAGGTACTCTACTCTACGAGTTCTCTGTCTTGACCACTAATAGACATGAAAATCATTGCATTTCCTGATGAGTACTCTGGTGCTGACTTATAAAGCCCACTGTAATACGGACTCAAATGTCTTTGATATCCAGTCTCTTGACATCCTTGACTAGAGAAGCCCTTTGGAATACTTTATATCTCATCTAAACTTTGATTGTCTTCTTCTTTGCTCAAAATGACCATATGACTCTTGTGTAGTCCTTGTGTCACCTTAGCGTGTACTTGAACTGTCTCATTATTCTCCATACTTCTTCTAGCTTACTCTAATACCGCTAGACATTGTTTGGGATTATACCCTTATCAAAAAGTCCTCATCTGATGTTCTTACTGCATCACATGATGTTCCCTCATTAGACTAGTCTAAGATTTGCTCTAAGTCGGAATTAAGCACTAGAATAAACATGGTCAGAGACAAAAATGATGGAATTGGTAGTCAAGTGAGTCATTAGGAACAAAAAAAATAAACAATGAGACTAGAAAAGAATTATAAAGGAGGGATTAACATGGTGTGATTAGAATAAAAATAACCATAAGTGTATCATGAATTATGAAATATAATGCCACAAGAATTGTGGTTTATGAATATAGATCACAAAGGGTCCAATAACTAATTAACCAAGGAGAAAGATGGCCTGGTTATGCTTGGGTTTAACTGATGAATTGGAAACAAGATGACAAGCAACTGAGTTTCAACTAGGTGACTTTATAGCCACTAGCAATGAGATAAGTGCAACAGATAGATGGGACAAGCAATGTGCAATAAATAGATAGATAGATTGTGTAAGCAAAGTGCAATCGATAGATAAATAGATTAAGCAAGCTACAATAGGAACATGCCTTTACTCAGAATGTAAGATATATGTTTGGGAGTTGAATTTCAAAATAAAGAGAGTAAGGGGATTACGATATTTGCAATTACCCACACCAATGAGAGTTAAATAACATTGTGAATTTGGAACAAGTTGTACAAGCTTGTCATTATGAATAAATAAGATGTAAGGTAGGTGTGTGAATTAGCTCTCAGCGGAATGAAGTACCCCTCATGATCATGAAATAAAGATGGTGAAGGTCGAGAGCACCGGAGTGTTGAAAACCACATAAAGTTGAATAAAAATGTATTACACATTTAACAATGGGTTTGCAAAGATATGGAAGGTCATACTAATAGGAAATATCGGGTTGAAATACAATGGAGATTAAACAATATTAGATAGTATCAAGTTTTGAAGATAAGACAAGTAAACAATTCGAAGAATTACTATAAAAGGGCTTTCTTGTGTAAGATAAACTATGGTTGCATGGCTTAGGTGTGATATTCGGACCTCAAATCATTCCTGGGAAAGACATCTGTTGTTGGCAGTTAATCCCAGAAATGATTTATCCAAGGTATTGGGTACTTATTTTTGATAGTGATCTTGTTCAACTCTCTGCACACAGTATACAACATTAAGGTTTCGCCTTCCTTCTTCACACATATAAAATTAGGGTTTCCCACGGTGACACACTTGGTCAAATAACTCCATTCTGTAACAACTCATCTTACTAAATCTTTAGTTCTTTGAACTCTACTGAGGGTCATATGATAAGCGCTTTGAAAATGGATTGAGCACCTAGATTTAGGTTGATCTGAAAATTAATGTTTCTTCGGGGAAAATAGTCCGAAAAGTCCTCAAATGAAGCATCTCTAAATTCACAAACTGTAATTATGGATATATATATGCCGGGTGTGATTGGCATATCACTAATATTCAATGCATTACTGACATGATAACTCACTTGCTTGTACAGTGTAATTAGGCCAGAAATAGGGTTTTTGTTCCCTTGATCCATAGAAACACACGTTTAGTCTTTCCTTATTTCTCAAGCTAACCTTAAGATGTTTATAAGTCATCTTCTATAATTACATAGTTAGTTCATCCCCATTATGATAACAAGGTCTGCCAGTCAAACTGGATTCAATATCCAGTGAATATGGTTCCAGCAATACTACTAGAGGCATGTGTGTAAAAAATAAACACTCAACTGCATACTGCTTTCAGTGCATTGAGATGACCGAGGGAAGATCTAAAGTGTAGAGAGATGTAATGACACAATGAACTCTTGTAATGATATTCCTTTATTGGTTACAAAGGATTGGCATGTAAGCTAAGTGAATGAAGGGATGAAGATTCGTAATGAAAGAGGTAAGTATATAAATGACCAGCATATACAAGACATGCGGTTTATTCATGATGATGATGATAGTAAAATAAATGAACGATGTTATGAAGTCGAGAAGGAGTATTAAGTACTGAAGGTGAAGAAATGTAACAGATTACCAAAGGAGTTTTCGAAAAGTCATACAGTATCTGTATGTGAGTAAAATGATGAAGATAAGAGTCAGCACTACCAAAAGAAAGATTTTACTCATCCGGTATTTGAAAGGACAATACCTCAAGATGAAGGAGTCAGTCTTATAACTGAACATCATGACATCCATTAGTAACACAGTTTGCAGTAAATGGAAGTCTTGGTAGACATATTAACTCCGAAACTGCTGGCAGATGAAAATAGCACAAATTATTATTTATCATTAATAAGATCGGTCGCACTAGTAAAGAAAGGATTACCAAAATAACTCGAGTAACGACATGCAGTCACGGCCATAGAATAGTATGCCAACTTGACATTATGGTGCTATAGAAGCACGGGCAATATGGATACATTTAATTATTGAAAAGAGCGCTCAATGACTGGGTCTGAAGTAACTAAAGGCTGTGCAAGCAATAAATGAATAGTGCTCAAGTAGAAGTAAGGAGTTAAAGTAGGTGACAGTAAAAATATGGACATAGTGATGGCTGAACTGTAAGTAGAATGGGTCAAATATACTTAGGAAGAACTGCAAATCACACAGTAACGCACATCGGGGGTCATCATAGGCTCCGTTGTGAAAACAGAGAATTAAATGATTATGATTGTTAGGGTTTGAATCACCTATAAGAAAGGTTGCTCAGATGTGTTTAAAGGACTCCCCACATACCACATATGAGATTTTTTTCATAAAGGCTCCATTACAAATCAAGAGACTGTTAGTGATAAAGAAATAACGCCTCTAAACATTTCAAGGCAACTAGGGCAGAAATGAGTCAATGACAGGAAGTAATGGGAGCATTGATGAGATAAGGTCCTAATGTCAAGAATGGCAGCTTAATCTTACTCATACCACGCACATAATGCCAAGTAGCATACCATAAGCTACTAACTGTTATCATGAGACATAAGCACTCATTCATCTCATACTGGTTCACCTCAAAGATATTGCCCCACAAAGCATTTCCTCATCTAGATGTTTACATCTAACTTGACATTGCATTAATCTCTTAAGAAGTTGCAAATGGCATCTCCACATCGGGTTTTAATCTTCACTATACCCAAGATCAGGTATATTAACATACCTCAATAAAACTCTCAAATCCTGGGTTAAAACGGACAGAATTCGGCCTAAAAACTGGCTAAAACCCAACTTATAACCTCGCAATAGATACCTGAAATGGAGAGAAATACTTCAATAGCTCGACGGCCACACGCCAGAGTTTATAACTCAACGGAACACACACCCAGATTGCAATATCGCAAAAATTTAAAGAAATGAGAGAAATGAAACATACAATATAACCTCCAGAAAAATGAGAGCATGCCTCACTAATAGGTGACCCAAATGGTTACACACTCCACTTTGCTAATGCTCGAATCGCAGAATATTACCAAATGATTGGGTAACCCAAATGAAAATGGTTCATCCTTATATACCCATACATATGAAGTTATAGTCAGTAGCCTATTTAACTGGTCCAACATAACTCATACAAACCTTGATAGCTCACTCAATAACACTTGATAACTCGCAGTGGCCCTTAAAACCTTGGCTCTGATACCAAATCTGTGACGCTGTCAAAATACTAATGACATGATTTACAAAAAACTGTAGCAGAAGACTTAGGCGCTACTGCTGTCTTGATAAGGACAAGGCTCATTGAAATCATTCAATCTTGTAACTCATGTTCACAATATCTATTAAACTGAAAAACTCAGAGACTAAAGTCCATAATAGTTCAACTTCAATACAATCAACTTAATTGTATCATGTGCTAACTCGCACTCCACACTACACAAGTATATTGAATATAGCCCAAACTTGGCCTTGAGGTCGATCCTAATATTCATGCTATGCTGAATCCACTGTGAGCATCTGATGACTTCCAAAAGGGCTTAGAAACTTCATCACCTAAAATGGAAAACATTAAAATAATTTGAAAATGTGAGCTAAAACTCAGTACATGCATTCTTGTATTGTAAAATAAGCATAGAAACACTATTGAGGGGCACCCGCCTTTGCAAAACATTTAGTTTGCAATAACAATGAAAATGAAAATAGTATAAACTGAATTGCTCATTATTACCTGGATGTGAACCCCTTTAAATGATATGATCTATACATATGTGTACACCTGCAAATCTGGTCAACAGCTGGCCTGAAGCCGCACGGGTAAATGATGGGCTGAGGCCCTACAGATGATAACTGACGGGGTCATAAGTTAGATGGCAAATCACTGTATAAACTGATTCACTGATGAACTCATTAAGAGTTGTAACTTGATAAATATGTTCTGCTTTTTGAAGATACAGGCAATGGACGTACCTGAGATCTTTTGAGTGTAATCTGATTTGCAAAACATGTTTTGGATTTGATAAACGTGCTGTGACTTGATAAGACTTAGGCATAATGGGGAACGATAACTAGGCCTCGACTCTATTTTATAAGTGTCATTGTAAGTGTGTGTAGTCAGTAAATGATCCTTACTCATATAATTGAGTAAGTAAAAGTATATGTAACAGAAATTAAGCATTTAAATGGTATACATAACTTGGGTATTTCAATATAACTTCAAAAAATTAAATTAATGAAAGTAATTAAATTCGATGTAAAGTAAATGAAACTGAAATAGGCTACAATGAGATAAATGAGATTACAAAGGAAAAGGCCTTGATGTTGACAAATGAGAGAGTGGTTGTGACCTTTTCTAAGATAGGTTGCTGATACGGGTTCAAGACTCACTGATGTGTAGCCTGCTTTAAGATAACAGCTACTATATTAGATTGGCTTGATAAATACATTTGATACATTCTGAAATGAGTAAGTAATAAAGGTTGAGGCCAAGAGAAATAGATCTTGGTTCAAAATAGCATAAACTGCAATAACTTGGTCTGATAAATATGGTTTCTGAGTCACAACTCTCCCCATTTCTTATATTCCATTTATAAATCCATTAGATACGGAATTCTACCCTAAATGAGTCATTAAACTCAATAGAAGCTATTAAGCTCACTAAACTTGGTATTTTCTCTGTAAAATTCATAATTGATTCAAAGCTCATAAACAAGCTCCCAAATTGTATACTTATCTTCTTCTTTCTCATTAATCAAGCTAAAAGCTCCATAAAGTCCATGAATATTGATTTCCTGCTTAAATGACTTAGCCGAAAATACACAAAATCAGTGCATGATCAATCTCACTCGGTCTTTATTATTGCTCTTTGCACAATTACTCAAAATGCTTCTAAAAATCAACAAACCCAAAATACTCAACCAAAATTCATGAAATCTTATAGGAAATTCAAAAATAGTATGCAAAATCTGCAGTACAATTTTTAGAATTTCCCTCCAACCACACGCTGCACAGAAATTGCAATATCAGCCCAATTTACACCAAAGCAGGTTAGCTCACTTCAAAAAATTGATAACTTTCGCCCTTGACCTCGAATGGAGACCTAAAATCCCAATATGAAAAGATTAAGAAGTCGCAAAAAATTTTCATTTACAACACAAAATATGATTCCCACAATAGGGTTCCCAAAATGGGGCTAAAACATAAGTGTGTTAGTTTTGGTCCATTCCGCACAGTTTTGGCAAAATGACTATAACTTTTTCGACAAACCTCAGATTAGGGCGATTTAAAGTCCATTTGAAAGCTAACACACTAAGCTATCTACCCATTAAAAATCATAATTTTTCTATGGGCCCATCACTACCAGCTTAATCTTGAAGTGTGTCATGCTTTCCTAAAATTTCCAGCCTTCACTGTTTTAGCTTTTCCCTCTCTTTTCACACAAAATCCTCAACTTAAACCATTCCTTAAAAGCATGTAAACAAGCTTTGGTCCATCCCAACATCATACAAAATCACCACACTCAATTTTACTTCACAGTCATATCCAATAAAGATATTTTGTTTCAAACAAATACACACACAAACCAAGCTTAATGCTAATTTAATCCAAACCATACATTACTTGCCAAACCCCTAGTTTATAGCTAACTTGGATTCACCCCAACTCATTTTAAATCACCAAAAACATCATCATAAACATGAATAGGTAAAAGACGATCAAATCAAAGATAAAACAATCAAAATCTAACATTTTAACATTAAGCTTGCATGAACATGATTACCCTAAAACCCTAGCATGCTCCAAGCTTATTTCAATCAATAAAACACCAAAATAACCCTTGATTCTATTTATCCAGCATGATCAACAACCATAAATAGCAAAACAAGAATCAAAACCAAAAATCCAAGGAGACAAGTTTAGGGTTAGTCACTTCAAGCTGGATAAAAGTAGAGATGGAGGTGATGTTTAGAGGTTTTGATGATGGAGAATGGTAGCAATTGGTGGATTTCTGGGGGGGCCGGAGATAGCTAGGGTTGGCTGGAAACTAGCCGGAAAATGCCACAAAACAGCAGCAACAGTAGGGGGGAAGGGGCTACCGGCTAGAGAGAGAGAGGAGAGAAAAGTGGGTTAAAATTTTTGGTTGTATTTTCTTGACTTGTCTCACTTGGCTGAATTTATACCTCAAAAAGTAGCTTTTTACTAACCATGGTTAAGCTTAAATTATGGTTATTAGCTATGGTAATCATGCAAACTTGTTGGGCTTCAAATTGGGCTGAAAAAAAAGTTGGGTTCGGAGATAAAATCCCCGTAACGATAATGTTTTTATGTCACTTCAGATTAAATTTTTGCGAGGATATAAAAATAATAATAATAGTAGTAGTAGTAATAATAATAATAATAATAATAATAATAATAATAATAATAATAATAATAACAACAGCAATAACAATGACAATAACAATAACAATAACAATGACAATAATTTCTTAAACTATAATTATTAAGGCATGCTATCGATCCACCCGATATTTAATCAATCAACGAAACTGGAATTAACAATGAATGAAACTTGAATTGCAAAATGGGACCCAAATGAAATATCTCCCAACTGGGATGATTAAATACGATAAATAAAGGTGAAAAATTTAAATAACACAATGGCATTCATTCGATAAATAAATTGGGTGTAATTGAATTAATAAACATGATTTGGTTAAATAAATAACCATGACCAATTAAATAAATAACCATGATTAATTAAAATAAACATGATTTAAATAAATAAAGGTGGTTTAAAGTCAGGCTATTACAACCTTTCCCCCTTAAAGAGTTTCATCCTCGAAACTTATGAAGCTTATTCATGTATGCAAAACTACCTCAAATATCAATAGTTGGTTTTCATTGCTTCCCTCCAAAGAGGTATGATTAGCCCAAAGTGCATAGCTGCTTAATCCTACGATCGAGTATCTAGATCCTCAATAATGTCACTGGCTCGATTACTTCAGTTCAAAATTGATATTCTCTTCAAAAGAAAAATTTGTTACTGCAAAGGAGGTACTCTACTCTACGGCTTCTCTGTTTTGACCAATAACAAATAGGAAGACCATTGTATTTCCTGATAAGTACTCGGGTGCTAACTTATAAAGCCTATGGTAACGAGGACTCAAATATCTTTGATATATAGTCTCTTGGCATCCTTAACCAGAGAAGCCCTTTGGAATACTTTGTATCTCATCTGAACTTTGATTGTCTTCTTCTTTGGTCAAAATGACTATATGACTCTTGTGTAGTCCTTGTGTCAACTTAGCGTGTACTTGAACTGTCTCATTATTCTCGATACTTCTTCTAGCTTACTCTAATACCACTAGACATTGCTTGGGATTATGCCCTTATCAAAAAATCCTCATCTGATGTTTTCAATGCATCACATGATCTTCCCTCATCAGACTAGTCGAAGATCTACTCTAAGTCCGAATTAAACGCTATAATAAACATGGTCAGAGATAAAAACGATGGAATTGGCAGTCAAATGAGTCATTAGGAACAAAAGAAATAAACAAGGAGACTAGAAAAGACTTATAAAGGAGGGATTAACATGGTGTGGTTAGAATAAAGATAACTATAAGTGTAACATGAAGTATGAAATATAATGCCACAAGAATTGTGGTTTATAAATATGGATCATAAAGGGTCCAATTACTTATTAACCCAGGAGAAAGATGGTCTAGTTATACTTGGGTTTAACTGATGAATTGGAAACCAGATGACAAGCAACTGAGGTTCAACTAGGTAACTTTATAGCCACAAGCAACGGGATAGGTACAATAGTGATGGAGATCCCTCCATGCCCCTTGGTTTAAAAGAAGTAAATCAATCTAGGTAATCTCATTTTGCTGGCCCAAGGACGAATAAATCATCCTTATTTTGTTTAAGTAATAAAACAGCAGGTCACGGGTTTAAGTCAGCAGCAAACCCATTTTTGAGAGCTTAATTACTTAGGCCTTTTTGAGGTTTAAGTCTAATATTTTTTATTGGGTTTGAAGTTCAAGAAGTCTGCTTTGCACTTCATTTACCCATTCAAATTAGCCAATAAACCCAAGGTATCTAAACTGCCTAGCTGAACTAGAATGTACCCGGTTTTGAGCATGTGATTTTTTAAGCTACATTTTGGTTTAAGTCTTGGATTTTTACCTTCCCCAAGATGTCTACTTTTACATCCAAGCATTAATTTCTAATCATGCACACAAGAAGATAGGAGATCAGGGCCTTTTTGTCAAACCGGCCAGTTTTGACCCAAAACTGCGCGGTTAAATGTTTTAGTCGAATTACCCTGCCTAAACATAGTTTAACCTTGATTACTTTGAAGACAGGGTTTGTACACACCCTACGGTTTTCCCCCATATCCTGAAAACAAAATCATGCTCACTTTTGATAGGGTTAAAATTGACTCAAAACCGGGCCAGAAACTGCCCTGAACCCGGTTCAGCAGCACGGTTGCATTTTTCCTTCTCCTAAGGTTTTGCTTCTTCCAATCCTGAGTGGCATGCATCTCAAGGTGTCTAGAAGAGTAATGATCAAGCTACAAAGTAATTGGCCTTGAGAAGAACAACCAATGGGAAGCTTGCTGCAAGGAACATGTCTCTTGAATGCTATTGGCTAGCCGAAAAGGACTCTACTACATAGCTGTTGCCTATTTGTTTATTCTCTCTAAGCTGGTTGTATTAGAATTAAATAAGCATGATAATAAAGTAAACATCATTTATTATCTTTGTTTAATGTTTTTAATGTAATTTGATTAAGTAGAAACTAGGTTAGCACACGGTTAGCACTAACCGTGTAGATTAGCTTAAGTTGACACCTTTCCTCCCTAGGAAGGAAAGGTCTAGGTGTGTGCTTGTTTAGGTGGGTGCTTGCTAGGCTTGTATTAAAGAGTTACACATGGCCATGGGCAAAAGATAGCTCAGATTTGAATCAAAAACCCAGTTGAGAGCATTCGTGCTTTCGTGCTTTTGCACATTGAAATACTAAACTTGCTTATCCTTAACTAGGCCAGTTAGGGTGGTGTTCAAACTTAGTTTTAAACTTGTTCAAGTAGTGTTTTTGTATCCTAATCAAGTTTAGGGGCCCTAAACTAGTGTTTGGTGGTGTTTTTGTATACAAACATCAGTTTAGTTCTATCATTCTACCTTGATTATCCTCATGGGTTTGAGTTTACTTTGCTAGCTTTCAGTTTGCAAGCCGTGTATTTCTGATTTCTAGCTTAAGTTTTCATTTAATCCTTCGAAGATACGCTAAGTTTCTTTTCTTTTTCTCACTTAGAATCCCTTGATTCTAAATTCCATTCCCTACCTCATGTGTTTGCTGCCTCACAACCAGTATATTACGTACCAGTTTCCTTGAGTTTTCCTTGATAGTATTCTCTCTTGGTTTTAAGCTTTTACCCTTGAATTGAGTTTGAGTTTTAACCCTCGGCAGGTACATCATATTTGGTATCAGAGCAAGTTTCTCTTTTGCTCGGTATTCGTCCCCAAGCTCTCCAAAACACAAATCCAAATCCATTCCTCAAACGCAAGTCCAATTCTGTTCTACTCTTGAACCGGTTACACCATGAGTACTAGTTTGAGTTAAGTAGAGAAACTTGATGATATTTTGAAGAGTAATCATGAGATTACTTCTTCTAATCAAGAACTGAAGAGTTCTAACCAGGAGTTGAAGGCTCAGAATGAGTACCTATGCAAACAGCTAGGTACCTTTCTGAAGCAAAAGCAAAAAATGTGTGAAGAACCTATCCAATCAGAACCATGGAGGCAGCAACAAGTGCTTAGCGATATTCTTGATTCATCTAGTGATGATGAACCATTGAGAATAGTTAGACCGGACTCATGGATTCAAGCTACTTCAAATGATTTCAAAGTGGGAGTTCCAGAATAAGAAGGCAAGCTTGATCCTGAAGAATTTTTGGATTGGCTACATACGGTTGAGAGAGTTTTTGAGTACAAGGACATCCCAGAAGACATGAAGGTGAAGCTCGTTGCTTTAAGACTTTGAAAGTATGCTTCTCTTTGGTGGACTAATTTGTGTGCCAAAAGAGTTAGAGAAAGGAAGTCCAAAATCAGAACATAGGAGAAGATGAAATCCAGGCTTAAGGTTCGACTTCTTCCTCCTACCTATGTTCAAGATTGTTACTCTCAACTTCACCATTTGAACCAAGGCAACCTGAGTGTAGAAGAATACACTTGAGAGTTTGAAAAGCTTGTAATCAAGTGTGACTTATATGAACTAGAAGAGCAAGCAATCGTTAGATACTTAGGAGTTCTTGATCCTAGGTTTGCTAATGTTGTTTATTTACAAGCTTACACTTCTTTTGATGAAGTATGTGCGCTGGCTCACAAAGTTGAGCAGCAAAAGAAGAATAAACAGCCCCTAAGGCATGAAATTCCAAAGCCCTCACCACATGACCAAACCGTGAACAAGGGGAGTTCATCTTCTACCCCTAAACGCACGGCATCCATTTCCCCCATTCCACAAAAATGTCAAACTCCACAGCAAAGCCTACCCCCACAATCTACTCCTAAACCCCTTCCTAAGGGCATCTAAAGATGTTTTAAGTGCCAAGGATTTGGGCACTTAGCATCAGATTGCACCAACCGAAGGTATGTTATCCTAACCGAATGAAAGGAGGTAGAGGAGGTCGAGTTAGAGGAGGAAATTGAAGAGAAAAATGGGGCTAATATTAAGGAAATAGGGGGAGAGGCAAATGAAGGTGATATGCTCACTTTGGACACCCCCCTTCCACCAAGAAGCCATGAGCACCTCGGCCTTCTTCTCACTTTTGGTGAACCATCACTTAATGCTCCTAATTTTGAGTTAAGAGCAATTAGGGAAGTGGTTCAACCCAAGACTGAAGGATCCCCTCCAAGCAACACTCAAATCAGCAAGGGAAATGAGAAGAAAAGAGTCTTTAAGTTCAAAAGAGACTTATTTGAATGGCTGATTCTATTTCAGCCAAAATTGAATCAAGAAGAGGAGGTAATTGCCTAAACTAATTTATGGACAAATCCTTTTTAACAAGGGAAGGATGATAGAGATCCCTCTATGCCCCTTGATTTAAAAGAAGCAAATCAATCTAAGTAATCTCATTTTGCTAGCCAAAGGATGAATAAATCATCCTTATTTTGTTTAAGTAATAAAACAACAGGTCACGGGTTTAAGTCAGCAGCAAACCCATTTTTGAGAGCGTAATTACTTAGGCCTTTTTGAGGTTTAAGACTAGTATTTTTTATTTTGTTCGAAGTTCAAGAAGTCAGCTTTGCACCCAAATAAGTTTCATCCCATTTGGACTTCAATTACCTATTCAAATTAGCCAATAAACCCAAGGTATCCAAACTGCCCAGCTGAACCAGAATGTGCCCAGTTTTGAGCATGTAATATCTTTTTTGGTTTAAGCTTTAGATTTTTACCTTTTTGGATTCCCCAACATGTCTACTTTCTGGTCCAAGCATTAATTTCCAATCATGCATGCAAGAAGATAGGAGATCAAGGCCTTTTTGTCAAACTGGCTAGTGTTGACCCAAAACTACACGGTTAAATGTTTTAGTAGAATTAACCTACTTAAACATGGTTTAAGCTTGATTTCTTTATTGGGGGGGTTTGTATGCCCCCTAAGGTTTCCCCATGGCCTGAAAACAAAATCATGCTCACTTTTGATAGCGTTAAAATTGACTGTAAAACTGGGCCAGAAACTGTCGCGAACCTGGTTCAGCAGCAGGGTTGCATTTTTCCTTCTCCTAAGGGTTTGCTTCTTCCAATGCTGAGTGGCACACATCCCAAGGTGTCTAGAAGAGCAATGATCAAGCTGCAAAGTAATTGGCCTTGAGAAGAACAACCAATGGGAAGCTTCCTGCAAGGAACATGTCTCTTGAACCCTATTGGCTAGCCGAAAAGGACTCCACTGCCTAGCAGCTGCCTATTTGTTTATTCTCTCTAAGCTGGGTGTATTAGGATTAAATAAGCATGATAATATTGTAAACATCATTTATTAGCTTTGTTTAATGTTTTTGATGTAATTTGATTAGGTAGAAACTAGGTTAGTACACGGTTAGCACTAACCGTGTAGATTGGCTTAAGTTAACACCTTTTCTCCCTAGGAAGGAAAGGTCTAAGTGTGTGGTTGCTTAGGTGGGTGCTTCCTAGGCTTGTATTAAAGAGTTGCACATGGCCATGGGCAAAAAATAACTCAGATTTCATTCAAAAACCGAGCTGAGAGCATTTGTGCTTTCATGCTTTTACACATTCAAATACTAAACTTGCTTATCCTTAACCAGGCCGGTTAGGGTGGTGTTCAAGCTTAGTCTTAAACTTGTTTAAGTGGTGTTTCTGTATCTTAATCAAGTTTAGGGGCCCTAAACTAGTGTTTGGTGGTGTTTCTGTATCCAAACATCAGTTTAGTTCTATCATTCTACCTTGATTATCCTGACAAGCTTGAGTTTACTTTGCTAGTTTTCAGTTTGCAAGCCATGTAATTCTGATTTCTAGCTTAAGTTTTCACTTAATCCTTCGAAGATACACTAAGTTTCTTTTCTTTTTCTCATTTAGAATCCCTTGACTCTAAGTTCCATTCCCTACCTCACGTGTTTGCTGCCTCATAACCAACATATTATGTACCATTTTCCTTGAGTTTTCCTTGATAGTATTCTCTCTTGGTTTTAAAATTTTACTCTTGAATTGAGTTTGAGTTTTAACCCTCGGCGGGTACTTCAAATAGATAGATGGGACAAGCAATGTGCAATAAATAGATAAATAAATTGGATAAGCAAAGTGCAATCGACAGATAAATAGATTGAGCAAGCTACAATAGGAACATGCCTTTACTTAGAATGTAAGATATATGTGTGGGAGTTGAAGTTCAAAATAAAGAGAGTAAGGGGATTATGACGTTCGCAATTACACACACCCATGAGAGTTGAATTACATTATGAATTCAGAACAAGTTATACGAGCTTATCATTATGAATAAATGAGATGTAAGGTAGGTGTATGAATCGACTCTCAGCGGAATCAAGTGCCACTCATGATCATGAAATAAGGATGGTGAAGATCGAGAGCACTGGAGTGTTGAAAACCATCTAAGGTCGAACAAAAATGTATTGCACATTTAACAATTGGTTTGCAAAGACATGGAAGATCACACTAATAGGAAATATCGAGTCGAATGCAAGAGAGATTAAACAATATTGGATAGTATCAAGTTTTGAAGATGAGACAAGCAAACAATTCCAAGAATTACTATAAAACGACATTCTTGTAAAAGATAAACTGCGGTTGCATGGCTTAGGTGTGATATTCGGACCTCAAATCATTCCTGGAGAAGACATCTGTTGTTGGCAGTTAATCCCATAAATCATTTGTTCAAGGCATAGGACACTTATTTTTGATAGTGATCTTGTTGAACTCTCTGCATGCAGTATACATCCATAAGGTTCTGCCTTCCTTCTTCACACATATAAAATTAGGGTTTCCCATAGTGACACATTTGGTCAAATAACTCCCTTCTATAACAACTCATCTTGCTAAATCTTTAGTCTTTTGAACCCTGCTGGGGGTCATATAATAGGGGCTCTGAAGATGGATTGAGGAATTAGAACTAGGTTGATCTAAAAATCAATGTTTCTTGGGGGAAAACAGTCCTGAAAGTCCTCAAACGAAACATCTCTAAATTCACAAACCGTAATTATGGATGTATATATATATATATATATATATATATATATATATATATATATATATATATATATATATATACATATATATATATATATATATATATATATATATATATATATATATATATATATATATATATATATATATATATATATATATATATATATATATATATATATATACCGAGTGTGATTGGCATATCACTAATATTCAATGCATTACGGACATAATAACTCACTTGCTTGCATTGTGTAATTAGGGCAGAAATAGGGTTTTTCTTCCCTCAGTCTATAGAAACACACGTCTAGTCTTTCCACATTTCCCAAGCTAACCTTAAGATCTTTACAAGTCATCTTCTATAAGTACGTAGTTAGTTCATTCTTATAATGATAACAAGGTCTGCCAACGAAATTGGATTCAATGTCCAATGAATATGGTTCCAGCAATACTACTAGAGGCATGTGTATAATAGATAAACATTCAACTGCCTACTGGTCCCAGTACATTGAAATGACCGGGGAAAGATCTAAAGTGTAGAGAGATATAATGACACAATGAACTCTTGCAATGACATTTCTTTATTGGTAATAAAGGACTGGCATGTAGGTTGAGTGAATGAAGGGGAGAAAATTCGTAATGGAAGGGGTAAGGCATATAATTGACCTGCATATGCAGGACATGCAGTTTATTCATGATGATCATGATAGTAAAGTAAATAAACGATGTTATGAAATTGAGAAGGAGTATCAAGTACTGAAGGTGAAGAAATGTATCAGATTACGAAAGTGGCTTTTGAAAAGTCATACGGTATCTGTATGTGAGTAAAATGACAAAGATGAGGGTCAACACTACCAAAAGGAAAATTTTATTCAGCTGGTGTTTGAAAGGACAATACCTCAGGATGAAGGAGTTAGTCTTATGAGTGAACATCATAACATCCATCAATAACACATTTTGCAGTAAATGGAAGTCTTAGGTGGGCATATAAACTCCGAAACTGCTAGCAGATGGAATAAGCACAAATCGTTATTTAGATGGAATAAGCACAAATCGTTATTTATCATTAATAAGATAGGCTGTACTAGTAAATAAAGGATTATCAAAATAATTTGAGTAACGACAAGCAGTGGCGGCCATAGAATAGTATGCCAATTTGACGTTACGGTGCTATAGAAGCATGGAATATATGGATACATTTAATGATTGAAAAGGGTGCTCAATGACTGGGTTTGAAGCAACTAAAGGCTGTGCAAGCAATAAATGAATAGTGCTCAACTTGAAGTTAGGAGTTAAAGTAGCTGACAGTAAAAATATGAACATAGTGATGGCAGAACTGTAAGCAGAATGGGTCAAATATGCTAAGGACGAACTGCAAATCACACAGTGACACATATTAGGGGTCATCATAGGCTCCATTACAGAAACAGAGAATTAAACCATTATGATTATCAAGGTATGAATCACCTATAAGAAAGGTTGCTCAGATGTATTTAAAGGACTCCCCACATATCACATATGAAATTTTTTTTATGAACAATCCATTACAAATCAAGAGAGTGTTAGTGACAAACAAATGATGCCTCTGAACAATTCAAGGCAACTAGGGCAGAAATAAGTCAATGACAAGATGTAATGGGAACATCGATGAGGTACGGTCCTAATGTCAAGAATGGTAGCTTAATCGTACTCATACGACCCACATAATGCCAAGTAGCACACCATAAGCTACTAACTGTTATCATGAGACATAAGCACTCATTGTAACGTTCATCTCATTCTAGTTCACCTTAAAGATATTGCCCCATAAAGGATTTCCTCATCTAGAGGTTTACATCTAACTTGACACTGTATTAATCCCTTAAGATATTGTAAATGGCATCCCCACATCGGGTTTCAATCATCATTATACCCAAGATCAGGTATACTAACATACCTCAACAAAACTCTCAAATCCTGGGGCAAAACGGACAGAGTTCCGCCTAAAAACTGACCAAAACCCGGCTTACAGCCTTACAATAGATGCCTGAAATGGAGAGAAATACTTCAATAGCTCAACGGCCATAAGCCGGAGTGCATTACTCAACGGGCACACGCCCGAATTGTACAAGCGCAAAAATTTAAACAAATGAGAGAAATGAAATATACAATATAACTTCCAGATAAATGAGAGCGTGCCTTACTAACAGGTGACCCAAATGGTTACACACTTCACTTTGCTAATGCTCGAATCACAGAATATTAGCAAATGATTGGGTAATGCAAAGAAAAATGGTTCCTCCTTATATGCCCATACATATGAACTTATAGTTAGTAGCCTATTTAACTGGTCCAACGTAACTCATACAAACCTTGATAGCTTACTCATTAACCCTTGATAGCTCACAGTGGCCCTTAAAGCCTTGGCTCTCATACCAAATCTGTAACGCCCCCAAAATGCTAACGACATGATTTACAGAAAACTGCAGCGGAAGACTTAATTATAGAAGGCGCTACCGCCGTCTTGATAAGGACAAGGCTCACTGAAACCATTCAATCTTGCAACTCATGTTCACAATATCTATTAAACTTAAACACTCCAAGGCCAAAGTCCATAATAGTTCAACTTCAATACATTCGACTTAATCATCATACCATGTGCTAACTCGCACTCCACACTGCACAAGTATATTGAATATAGGCCCAACTTGACCTTGAGGCCGATCGCAATATTCATGCTATGCTGAATCCACTGTGAGCATCTGATGACTTCAAATGGAGAAACATGTGATACTTCATCACCTAAAATGGGAAACATGAAAACAATTTGAAAACGTGTGCTAATATTCAGTACATACATTTCTGTATTGTAAAATGAGCATAGAAACACTATTGATGGGTATCCGCCTTTGCAAATCATTTAGTTCGCAATAACAATGAAAGTGAAAATAGCATAAACTGAATTGCTCATTATCATCTGGATGTGAACCCCTTGTAATGATATGATCTATACATAGGTGTACACCTGCCAATCAGAACAACAGTTGGCCCAAAGCCGCATGGGTAAATGACGGGCTGAAGCCCTACAAATGATAACTGACGGGGTCACAAGTTAAATGGTAAATCACTGCATAAACTGATTCAATGATAAACTCATTAAGAGTTGTAACTTGACAAATATGTTCTGCTTTCTGAAGATACAGGTAATGGACATACCACGAATCTTTTGAATGCAATCTGATTTACAAAACATGTTTCTGATTTGATAAATGTGCTGTGACTTGATAAGACTTATGCATAACGGGGAACGACAACTAGGCCTCGGCTTTGTTTCATAAATATCATTGCAAGTATGTGTAGTCAGTAAATGATCCTCACTCACATAATTGAGTAAGTAGAAGTATGTGCAATAGAAATTCAGGAATTAAATGGTACACATAACTTGGGTATTTCAATATAACTTCAAAAAGTTGAATTAATGAAAGCAATTAAATCCGATGCAAAGAAAATGAAAGTAAAATAGATCACAATGAGATAAATGAGATTACAAAGGAAAAGGCCTTGATGGTGACAAATGAGAGAGTGGTTGTGGCGTTTTCTGAGATGGGTTGTTGATACGGGTTTAAGGCTCATTGATGTGTAGCCTGATTCAAGATAACAGCTAGTGCACTAGATTGGCTTGATAAATGCATTTGATACATTCTGAAATGAGTAAGTAATAAAGGTTGAGGCCAAGAGAGATAGATCTTAGTTCAAAAGAGCATAAACTGCAATAACTTAGTCTGATAAATATGGTTTCTAAGTCACAACTCTCCCCACTTCTTATATTCCATTCATAAATCTATTAGATATAGAATTGTACCCTAAATGAGTCATTGAACTCAATAGAAGCTATTAAGCTTACAAAACTTGGTATTTTCTCCGTAAAATTCATAATTGATTCAAAGCTCATAAACAAGCTCCCAAAATGTATATATGCCTTCTTCTTTCTCATTAATCAAGCTAAAAGCTCCATAAAAGTCCATGAATATTCATTTCCTCCTTAAATGACCTTACTTAATGCAAAATACACAAAATGAGTGCATGATCAATCTCACTCAATCTTTATTATTACTCTTTGCACAATTACTTAAAATGCGTGCAAAAATCACCAAACCCAAAATACCCAACCAAAATTCATGAAATCTTATAGGAAATTCACAAATAGTATGTGCAATCTACAGTACAATTTTCAAAAGTTCCCTTCAAGTATACGCTGCACAGAAATTGCAATAATAGCCTAATTTGCACCAAAGTAGGTTAGCTCACTTCAAAAAATTGATAACTTTCACCCTTGACCCACATGGAGATTTAAAACCCCAATATGAGAATATTAAGAAGTCTTGAAAAATTTTCATTTGCAAAACAAAACATGATTTCTGCAATAGGGTTCCCAAAATGGCGCTAAAACACAAGTGTGTTAGTTTTGGTAAAATGACCATAACATTTCCCACAGGGCTCAGAGTAAGGCTATTCAAAATCCATTTGAAAGTTAACACATGGACCTATCAATCCACCAAAAATCATAATTTTCCCAAGGGCTGATCATTACTTGTTTAATCCTGAAGTTTGCCCTGTTTTCCTAAAATTTTCAGCCTTCACTGTTTTAGCATTTCCCTCCCTTTTCAGCCAAATCCTCAACTTAAACCATTCCTTAAAACCATTTAAACAAGTTTTGATCCATCCCAACATCATACAAAACCACCACACTCAATTTTACTTCATAGTCATATGCCATAAAGATCTTTATTTCAAACAAATACACACACAAACCAAGCCTAATGCTAGTTTAATCCAAACCACATATTACTTGCCAAAGCCCTAGTTTATGGTCAACTTGGATTCACTTTAACTCATTTTAAATCCCCAGAAACATTATCATAAACATCAATAGCTAAAAGATGACCAAATCAAAGATAAAACAATCAAAATCCATCATTTAAACATTAAGCTTGCATGAACATGATTACCCTTGAACCCTAGCATGCTCCAAGCTTATTTCAATCAATGAAACATCAAAATAACCCTTGATTCTATCAATCCAACATGATCAATAACCATCAATAGCAGAACAAGAATTGAAACCAAAAATCCAAAGAGACAAGTTTAGGGTTACTCACTTCAAGCTGGATAAAACTAGAGATGGAGGTGATGTTTAGTGGTTTTGATGATGGAGAATGGTGGCTAGTGGTACTAGGATGTCCCGAGGGGGACCAGAGGCAGCTGGGGTTGGCCGAAAAATGCCACAAAATAGCAGCAATAGCAAGGGGGAAGGGCTGCTGGCTAGAGAGAGAGAGAGGAGAGAGAAGTGGGTTGAAATTTTTGGTTGTATTTTCTTGACTTGTCTCACTTGGCGAAATTTGTACCTCAAAAAGTAGCTTTTTACTAATCATGGTTAAGCTTAAATCATGGTTATTAGCTAGGGTAATCATGCAAACTTGTTGGACTTCAAATTGGGCGGAAAAAAAAGTTGGATTCGGAAATAAAACGCCCCGTAATGATAACGTTTTTATGTCACTTCAGATTAAGTTTTTGCGAGGTTATAAAAACAACAGTAATAATAATAATAATAATAATAATAATAATAATAATAACAACAACAATAACAACAATAATAATTTCTTAAACCATAATTATCGAGGCCTACTATCGATTCAGCCGATATTTAATCAATCAGCGAAACTGGAATTAACAATCAATGAAACTTGAATTGCAAAATGGGATCCAAATAAAATATCTCCCAATCGCGATGATTAAATACGACAAATGAAGGTGACAAATTTAAATAACATAATGGAATTCATTCGATAAATAAATTGGGTGTAGTTGAATTAATAAAGATGATTTGCTTAAATAAATAACCATGACCAGTTAAATAAATAACCATGATTAATTAAAATAAACATGATTTAAATAAATGAATATGATTTAAGGTCAGGCTATTATAGTCTTCCCCCCTTAAAGAGTTTCGTCCTCGAAACTTATGAAGCTTATTCATGTATGTCAAACTGCCTCAAATATCAATAGTTGGTTTTCATTGCTTCCCTCCAAAGAGGCATGATTAGCCTAATGCGCATAGCTGCTTAATTCTACGATCGAGTATCTAGATCCTCAGTGACTTCATTGGCTTGATCACGTGGGCTCAAAGTTGATACTCTCTTTTAAAGAAAAATTTGTTACTGCAAAGAAGATACTCTACTCTGCTGGTTCTCTGTGTTGACCCCTAATAGATATGAAAACCATTGTGTTTCCTAATAAGTACTCTGGTGCTGACTTATAAAGCCCACTGTAACGAGGACTAAATATTTTTGATATCCAGTCTCTTGACACCCTTGACTAGAGAAGCCCTTTGGAAAACTTTATATCTCATCTGAACCTTGATTGTCTCCTTCCTTGGTTAAAATGACCATATGACTCTTGTGTAGTCCTTGTATCACCTTAGCGTGTACTTGAACTGTCTCAGTATTCTCCATACTTCTTCTAGCTTACTCTAATACTGCTAAACATTGTTTGGGATTATACCCTTATCAAAAAGTCCTCATTCGATGTTCTTAATGCATCACATGATGTTCCCTCATCAGACTAGTCTACGATTTGCTTCAAGTCTGAATTAAGCACTAGAATAAACATGGTTAGAGATAAAAATGATGGAATTGGTAGTCAAGTGAGTCATTAGGAACAAAAGAAATAAATAATGAGACAAGAAAAGATTTATAAAGGAAGGATTAACATGGAGTGGTTAGAATAAAGATAACCATAAGTGTATCATGAATTATGAAATATAATGTCACAAGAATTGTGGTTTATAAATATGGATCATAAGGGGTTCAATAAATAATTAACCAAGGAGAAATGTAGCCCGGTTATACTCGGGCTTAACCAATGAATTGGAAACAAGATGACAAGCAACTGAGCTTCAACTAGGTGACTTTATAGCTGCAAGCAATGAGATAAGTGCAATAGGTAGATGGGACAAGCAACGTGCAATAAATAGATAGATAGATTGGATAAGCAAAGTGCATAGGATACATAAATAGATTCAGCAAGCTACAATAGGAATATGCCTTTACTCATATTAAGCCAATTCGAGTACAAGAATAAGATTAAGTAGAGGTGCAGAAGTTTATTTATCAGAATGTAAGATATATGTGTGGCCGTTAAAGTTCAAAATAAAGAGAGTAAGGGGATTATGGCATTCGCAATCACCGACACCAATGAGAGTTGAATTACATTATGAATTCAGAACAAGTTATACAAGCTTATCATTATGATTAAATGAAACGTAGGGTAGGTGTGTGAATCGGCTCTCAGCAGAATGAAGTACCACTCATTATCATAAAATAAAGATGGTGAAGGTCGAGAGCAATAGAGTGTTGACAACCATATAAGGTCGAATAAAAATGTATCGTACATTTAACAATAGGTTTGCAAGGACATGGAAGATCACACTAATAGAAAATATTGGGTTGAAATGCAAGGGAAATTAAACAATATTGGATAGTATCAAGTTTTGAGGATGAGACAAGCAAACAATTCCAAGAATTACTACAAAAGGGCATTCTTGCAAAAAGATAAACTGTGGTTGCATGGTTTAGGTGTGATATCCGGACCTCAATCATTCCTGGAAAAGACATCTGTTGCCGGTCGTTAATCCCATAAATCATTTGTTCAAGGCATAGGGGCGCTTATTTTTGATAGTGATCATGTTCAACTTTCTGTATGCAGTACACAACCATAAGGTTCTGCCGCCCTTCTTCACACATATAAAATTAGGGTTTTCCATGGTGACACACTTGGTTAAATAATTCCCTTCTGTAACAACTCATCTTACTACATCTTTAGTTCTTTGAACCCTGCTAGAGGTTATATGATAGGGGCTCTAAAAATAGATTGAGTACTTAGAACTAGGTTGATCTAAAAATTAATGTTTCTTGGGGGAAAACAGTCCTGAAAGTCCTCAAATGAAACATCTCTAAACTCAGAAACTGTAATCATGGATATATATATACATATATATATATATATATATATATATATATAATATATATATTATATATAATATATACACATATATACGTACATACATATATATATATATATATATATATATATATATATATATATATATATATATATACACACATATATATATATATATATATATATATATATATATATATATATATATATATATATATATATAATATATTATATATATATATATATATATATATATATATATATATATATATATATATATATATTTATATATATATATATATATATATATATATATATATATATATATATATATATGCTGAGTGTGATTGGCATATCACTAATATTCAATGTCTGACATGATAACTCACTTGCATAGTGTAATTAGGGCGGAGATAGATTTTTCTTCCCTCGGTCTATAGAAACACACATCTAGTCCTTCCTCATTTCTCAAGCTAACCATAAGATCTTTGCAAGTCATCTTCTATAAGTACATAGTTAGTTCATCCCCATAATGACAAAAAGGTCTGCCAATCAAACTGGATTCAATGTCTAGTGAATATGGTTCCAGCAATACTACTAGAGGCATGTGTATAAAAGATAAACATTTAACTACATACTGGTCTCAGTACATTGAAATGACTAGGGAAAGATCTAAAGTGTGGAGAGATGTAATGACACAATGAACTCTTGCAATGATATTCCTGTATTGATTATAAAGGACCGACATGTAGGCTGAGTGAATGAAGGGACAAGGATTCGTAATGAAAGAGGTAAGGCATATAAATAACCTGCAAGTACAAGACGTGCAGTTTATTCAGGACGATCATGATAGTAAAGTAAATTAATAATGTTACAAAGTTGAGAGGGAGTATTAAGTACTAAAGGTGAAGAAATGTAACAGATTAACAAAGCGGCTTTTGAAAAGTTATACGGTATCTGTATGTGAGTAAAATGACGAAGATAAGGGTGAATACTACCAGAAGGGAAATTTTATTCATCCGGTGTTTGAAAGGACAATATGTCAAAATGAAGGAGTCAGTCTTGTGACGGAACATAATGATATCCATCAATAACACAGTTTACAGTAAATGGAAGTCTTGCTTAGGCATATAAAGTCTAAAACTGTTGGCAGATGGAAATACCACAAATTGTTGTTTATCGTTAATAAGATAGGCTGTACCAGTAAACAAAGGATTACCAAAATAACTCGAGTAATGACATGTAGTCATGACCATAGAGTAGTATGCCAACATGACGTTATGATGCTACAGAAACACAAACAATATGGATACATTTAATTATTCAAAGGGCGATCAATGACTGGGTCTGAAGCAACCAAAGGCTGTACAAGCAATAAATGAATGGTGCCCAAATAGAAGTAAGGAGTTACAGTAGGTGACAGTAAAAGCATGACATAGTGATGATTGAACTATAAGTAGAATGGGTCAAATATGCTTAGGAAGAACTGTAAATCACACAGTAATGCATATCGTGGGTCATTATAGGCTCCATTATGGAAGCAGAGAATTAAACGATTATGATTGTCAAGGTTTGAGCCGCCTATAAGAAAGGTTACTCAGATGTTTTTAAAGGACTCCCCACATACCACATATGAGATTTTTTTTTTCCATAAACACTCCATTACAAATCAAGAGAGTGTTAGCGACAAAGAAATGATGCCTCTGAATAATTCAAGGTGACTAGGGTAGAAATAAGTCAATGACAGGAAGTAATGGGAGCATTGATAAGATAAGGTCCTAATGTCAAGAGTGGCAGCTTAATCTTACTTGTACCACCCACATAATGCCAAGTAGCACGCCATAAGCTACTAACTGCTATCATCAGACATAACCACTCATTGTAACGTTCATCCCATACTGGTTCACCTCAAAGATATTTCCCCACAAAGCATTTCCTCATCTAAAGGTTTACATCTAACTTGACACTGTATTAATCCCTTAAGAAGTTGCAAATGACATCCCTACATCGGGTTTTAATCATCACCGTACCCAAGATCAGGTATATTAACACACCTCAATAAAACTCCCAAATCTTATGGCAAAACGGATAGAGTTCCACCCAAAAACTGACTGAAATACTTCAATAGCTCAACGGCCACACTCTGGAGTTCATAACTCAACAGAACACACACCCGGAGTGCACGATTACAAAAATTTAAACAAATGAGAGAAATGAAACATACAATATAACTTCCAGATAAATGAGAGCATGCCTTACTAACAGGTGACCCAAAGGGTTCCACACTCCACTTTGCTAATGCTTGAATCTCAGGATATTACCAAATGATTGGGTCACCCAAATGAAAATGGTTCCTCCTTATATGCCCATACATATGAACTTATAGTCAGTAGCTCATTTAACTGGTCCAACATAACCCATGCACACCTTGATAGCTGACTCATGCACACTTGATACCTCACAATGGCCCTTAAAACCTTGGCTCTAATACTAAATCTATAACGCCCCCATAATGCTAATGACATGATTTACGAAAAACTGCAACAGAAGACTTAATAATAGAAGGTGTTACCGCCGTCCTGATAAGCACAAAGCTCACTGAAACTATTCAATCTTACAACTCATGTTCACAATATCTGTTAAAGTGAAACACTCCAAGAGCAAAGTCCATAATAGTTCAACTTCAATACAATAGACTTAATCATACCATGTGCTAACTTCACACTCCACACTACACAAGGATATTGAAAATAGGCCCAACTTGAACCTGAGGTCGATCCCAACATTCATGCTATGCTGAATCCACTGTGAGCATATGATGACTTCCAAAAGGGCTTGCTAAATAGAGAAACATGTGATACTTCATCACCTAAAATGGAAAACATGAAAACAATTTGAAAATGTGAGCTAATACTCAGTACATGCATTCCTGTATTGTACAATGAGCATAAAAACACTGTCGATGGGTACCCGCCTTTGCAAATCATTTAGTTCACAATAACAATGAAAATGAAAATAGTATAAACTAAATTGCTCATTATTATTTGGATGTGAATCTCTTGAATTGATATGATCTATACGTAGGTATACACCTGCTAATCCGATCAATAGTTGGCCTGAAGTCACGCGGGTAAATGATGGGCTAACGCCCTATAGATGGTAACTGACGGGGTCATAAGTTAAAAGGCAAATCACAATATAAACTGATTCATTGATAAACTCATTAAGAGTTGTAACCTGATAAACATGTTCTACTTTCTGAAGATACAGGCAATGGACGCACCTAGGATCGTTTGAATGTAATCTGACTTGCAAAACATGTTTTTGATTTGATAAATATGCTGTGACTTGATAAGATTTATGCATAATAGGGAACGATAACTAGGCCTCAACTCTGTTTCATAAATGTCATTGTAAGTATGTGTAGTTAGTAAATGATCCTTACTCACATAATTGAGTAAGTAAAAGTATGTATAATAGAAATTAAGTAATTAAATGGTATACATAACTTAGGTATTTCAATATAACTCCAAAATTAAATTAATGAAAGTAATTGAATCCGATATAAAGTAAATGAAAGTAAAATAGACCATAATGAGGTAAATGAGATTACAAAGGAAAAGGCCTTGATGGTCACAAATGAGAGAGTGGTTGTGGCCTTTTCTGAGATAGGTTGCTGATACGGGTTTAAGGCTCGTTGATGTATTGCCTGGTTTAAGATAACAGGTAGTACACTAGATTGGCTTGATAAATACATTTGATACATTCTGAAATGAGTACATAATAAAGGTTTGAGGCCAAGAGAGATAGATCTTGGTTCAAAATAGCATAAACTGCAATAACTTGATCTGATAAATATGGTTTTTGAGTCAAAACTCTCCCCACTTCTCACATATCATTCACAAATTCATTAGATATAGAATTCCACCCCAAATTAGTCATTGAACTCAATAGAAGCTATTAAGCTCACTAAACTTGGTATTTTCTTTGTAAACTTCATAATTGATTCAAAGCTCATAAACAAGCTCCTAAATTGTATACTTCTCTTCTTCTTTCTCATTAATCAAGCCAAAAGCTCCATGAAAGTCCATGACGATTCATTTCCTCCATAAATGGCCTTACTTAGCCCAAAATACACAAAATGAGTGCTTAATCAATCTCACTCAATCTTTATTATTGCTCTTTACACAATTACTCAAAATGCTTCCAAAAAACACTAAATTCAAAATACTCAACCAAAATTCATGAAATCTTATAGGAAATCTGAAAATAATATGGACAATCTACAGTATAATTTTTTAAGCATTTTCCTCCAAGTATACGCTGCACGGAAATTGCAATAACAGTCCAATTTACACCAAAGTAGGTTAGTTCACTTCAAAAATTCATAACTTTCACCCTTTACCTCAAATGGAGACCTAGAACCCCAATATGAAAATATTAAGAAGTCTCAAAAAATTTTCATTTACAACACAAAAGGTGATTCCTACAAAAGTCTTCCCAAAATGGGGCTAAAACACAAATGTATTAGTTTTGGTCCATTCTGCACAGTTTTGGTAAAATGACCATAAGTTTTTCCACAAACCTCATATTAAGGCTATTCAAAAGCCATTTGAAAGCTAACACGATGAACTGTCTAACCACCAAAAATCATAATTTTCCCATGGCCTGATCATTACCAGTTCAATCTTAAAGTCTTCCATATTTTCTTGAAATTTTCAGCCTTCACTATTTTAGCTTTTCCCTCTCTTTTCACACAAATCCTCAACTTAAACCATTCCTTAAAAGCATGTAAATAAGCTTTGGTCCATCCCAGCATCATACAAAACTACCATACTCAATTTTACTTCATAGTCGTATCCAATAAAGATATTTTTTCCAAACAAATACACACAAAAACCAAGCTTAATGACAATTTAATCCAAACCATATATTACTTGCTGAAACCCTAGTTTATGGCAAACTTAGAGTCACCCCAACTCATTTTAAGTCACCAAAAACATCATCATAAACATCAATAGGTAAAAGATGACCAAATCAAAGATAAAACAATCAAAATCCAACATTTTAACATTAAGCTTGCATGAACATGATTACCCTTGAACCGTAGCATGCTCCAAGCTTATTTCAATCAACAAAACATCAAAATAACCCTTGATTCTATCAATCCAACATCACCAATAATCATAAATAGCAAAACAAGAATCAAAACCAAAAATCTAAAGAGACAAGTTTAGGGTTACTCACTTCAAGCTGGATAAAAGTAGAGATGGAGGTGATATTTAGTGGTTTTGATGATGGAGAATGGTGGCTAGTGGTACTAGGATGTCCAGGGGGAATGGAGCAGTCAGGTTGGCCAAAAAATGCCACAAAATAGCAACAACAGCAGGGGGGAAGGGCTGCCGGCTAGAGAGAGAGAGGAGAGAGAAGTGGGTTGAAATTTTTGGTTGTATTTTCTTGACTTGTGTCACTTGGCTGAATTCATACCTCAAAAAGTAGCTTTTTACTAACCATGGTTAAGCTTAAATGATGGTTATTAGCTAGGGTAATCGTGCAAAATTGTTGGGCATCAAATTGGGACGAAAAAAAAGTTGGGCTCAAAAACAAAACGCCCCATAATGATAACGTTTTCATGACACTTCAGGTCAAATTTTTGCGAGGTTATAAACAAAAAATAATAATAATAATAATAACAACAACAACAACAATAACAATAATAATAATTTCTTAAACCATAATTATCGAGACCTACTATCGATTCACTCGATATTTAATCAATCAGTAAAACTGAAATTAACAATCAATGAAACCTAAATTGCAAAATGGGACCAAAATAAAATATCTCCCAACTGGGATGATTAAATATGATAAATAAAGGTGAAAAATTTAAATAACATAATGAAATTCGTTCGATAAATAAATTGGGCGTAATTGAATTAATAAACATGATTTGGTTAAATAAATAACCATGTCCAATTAAATAAATAGCCATGATTAATTAAAATAAACATGATTAAATTAAATAAATATGGTTTAGGGTCGGGCCATCACAGTCTTTCCCCCTTTAAAGGGTTTCGTCCTTGAAACTCATGAAGCTTATTCATATATGCCAAACTGCCTCAAATATCAATAGTTGGTTTTCATCGCTTCCCTCCAAAGAGGTATGATTAGCCCAAAGTGCGTAGCTGCTTAATCATTCAATCGAGTATCTAGATCCTCAGTAACTTCACTAGCTCAATAACTTCGGTTCAAAATTGATATTTTATTTAAAAGAAAAATTTATTACTGTAAAGAAGGTACTATACTCTACGGGTTCTCTGTTTTGACCACTAACAGATAGGAAAACCATTGCATTTCCTCATAAAGTACTCTGGTGCTGACTTATAAAGCCCACTGTAATGAGGACTCAAATATCTTTGATATATAGTCTCTTAACATCCTTAACCAGAGAAGCCCTTTGGAATACTTTATATCTCATCTGAACTTTGATTGTCTTCTTCTTTGGTTAAAATGACCATATGACTCTTGTGTAGTCCTTGTGTCACCTTAGCGTGTACTTGAACTGTCTCATTATTCTCGATACTTCTTCTAGCTTACTCTAATACTGCTAGACATTGTTTGGGATTGTGCTCTTATCAAAAAGTCCTCATCTGATATTCTTAGCGCATCACATGATGTTCCCTCATCAGACTAGTCTAAGATTTGCTCTAAGTTTGAATTAAGCACTAGAATAAACATGGTCAGAGACAAAAATGATGGAATTGGTAGTCAAGTGAGTCATTAGGAACAAAAGAAATAAATAATGAGACTAGAAAAGATTTATAAAGGAGGAATTAACATGGTGTGATTAGAATAAAGATAACCATAAGTGTATCATAAATTATGAAATATAATGCCACAGGAATTGTGGTTTATAAATATAGATCATAAAGGGTCCAATAACTAATTAACCAAGGCGAAAGATGGCCTGGTTATACTTGGGTTTAACTGATGAATTGGAAACAAGATGACAAGCAACTGAGCTTCAACTAGGTGACTTTATAGCCACAAGCAATGAGGTAGGTGCAATAGATAGATGGGTTGGGTAATGTGCAATAAATAGATGGATAGATTGTGTAAGCAAAGTGCAATCGATAGATAAATAGATTGAGCAAGCTACAATAATAGATTGAGGAAGCTACAATAGGAACATGCCTTTACTCAGAATGTAATATATGTTTGGGAGTTAAATTTCAAAATAAAGAGAGTAAGGGGATTATGACATTCGCAATTACCCACCCCAATGAGAGTTGAATAACATTATAAATTTGGAACAAGTTATACGAGCTTGTCATTATGAATGAATGAGATGAAAGGTAGGTTTGTGAATCAGCTCTCAGCGGAATGAAGTACCCCTCATGATCATGAAATAAAGATGGTGAAGGTCGAGAGCACTGGAGTGTTGAAAACCATATAAGGTTGAACAAAAATGTATTACACATTTAACAATGGGTTTGCAAAGATATGGAAGATCACACTAATAGGAAATATTGGGTTGAAATGCAAGGGAGATTAAACAATATTGGATAGTATCAAGTTTTGAAGATGAGACAAGCAAACAATTCCAAGAATTACTATAAAAGGGCATTCTTATAAAAGATAAACTACAGTTGCATGGCTTAGGTGTGATATTCGGACCTCAAATCATTCCTGGCAAGGCCATCTATTGTTAGTAGTTAATCCCAGAAATGATTTGTTCAAGGTATAGGGCACTTATTTTTGATAGTGATCTTGTTCAACTCTCTGCACACAGTATACAACATTAAGGTTTCGCCTTCCTTCTTCGCACATATAAAATTAGGGTTTCCCACGGTGACACGCTTGGTCAAATAACTCCATTCTGTAACAACTCATCTTACTAAATCTTTAGTTCTTTGAACTCTGCTGGGGGTCATATGATAGGGGCTTTGAAAATGGATTGAGCACCTAGAATTAGGTTGATCTAAAATCAATGTTTCCTGGGGGAAAACAATCCGGAAAGTCCTCAAGTGAAACATCTCTGAATTCACAAACTGTAATTATGGATATATATATATATACTAGGTGTGATTGACATATCACTAATATTCAATGCATTACTGACGCGATAACTCTCTTGCTTGTGCAGTGTAATTAGGCCAGAAATAAGGTTTTTCTTCCCTCGGTCCGTAGAAACACACGTTTAGTCTTTCCTCATTTCTCAAGCTAACCTTAAGATGTTTATAAGTCGTATTCTATAATTACATAGTTAGTTCATCCCCATTATGATAACAAGGTCTGCCAGTCAAACTGGATTTAATATCTAGTGAATATGGTTCCAGCAATACTACTAGAGGCATGTATGTAAAAAGTAAACACTCAACTGCATACTAGTCTCAGTACATTGAGATGATCGGGGAAAGATCTAAAGTATAGAGAGATGTAATGACACAATGAACTCTTGTAATGATATTTCTTTATTGGTTACAAAGGACTGGCATGTAAGCTAAGTGAATGAAGGGATGAAGATTCGTAATGAAAGAGGTAAGTATATAAATGACCTGCATATACAAGACATGCAGTTTATTCATGATGATCATGATAGTAAAGTAAATGAACGATGTTATGAAGTCGAGAAGGAGTATTAAGTACTGAAGGTGAAGAAATGTAATAGATTACCAAAGCAGTTTCTGAAAAGTGATACGATATCTGTATGTGAGTAAAATGATGAAGATAAGGGTCAACACTACCAAAAGAAAAATTTTATTCATCTAGCATTTGAAAAGATAATACCTCAAGATGAAGGAGTCAGTCTTATGACTGAACATCATGACATCCATCAGTAACACATTTTGCAGTAAATGGAAGTCTTGGGTAGACATATTAACTCCGAAACTGCTGGCAGATAAAAATAGCACAAATCATTGTTTATCGTTAATAAGATAGGCTGTACCAGTAAACCAAGGATTACCAAAATAACTCGAGTAACGACATGCAGTCACGGCCATAGAATAGTATGCCAACTTAACATTATGGTGCTATAGAAGCACGGACAATATGGATACATTTAATTATTGAAAAGAGCACTCAATGACTGGGTCTAAAGTAACTAAAGGCTGTGCAAGCAATAAATGAATAGTGCTCAAGTAGAAGTAAGGAGTTAAAGTAGGTGATAGTAAAAATATGAACATAGTGATGGTTGAACTGTAAGTAGAATGGGTCAAATATGCTTAGGAAGAACTGCAAATCACACAGTGATGCATATCGAGGGTCATCATAGGCTCCATTATGGAAACAGAGAATTAAACGATTATGATTATCAGGGTTTGAATCACCTATAAGAAATGTTGCTCAGATGTGTTTAAAGGACTCTCCACATACCACATATGAGATTTTTTTTATAAAGGCTCCATTACAAATTAAGAGACTATTAGTGATAAAGAAATAACGCCTCTGAACAATTCAAGGCAATTACGACATAAATAAGTCAATGACAGGAAGTAATCGGAGCATTGATGAGGTAAGGTCCTAATGTCAAGAATGGCAACTTAGTCTTCCTCATACCACCCACATAATGCCAAGTAGTACACCATAAGCTACTAACTGTTATCATGAGACATAAGCACTCATTGTAATGTTCATCTCATACTGGTTCATTACAAAGATATTACCCCACAAAGCATTTCCTCATCTAGATGCTTACATCTAACTTAACACTGTGTTAATCTCTTAAGAAGTTGCAAATGGCATCCCCACATCGGGTTTCAATCTTCATTGTACCCAAGATCAGGTATATTAACATACCTTAATAAAAGTCTCAAATCTTGGGGTAAAACAGACAGAGTTCGGCGTAAAAACTGACTAAAACCCAACTTATAGCCTTACAATAGATACCTGAAATGGAGAGAAATACTTCAATAGCTTGACGGCCACACGGCAAAGTTCATAACTCAACGGAACACACACCTGGATTGCAATATCACAAAAATTTAAAGAAATGAGAGAAATGAAACATACAATATAACCTCCAGAAAAATGAGAGCATGCCTCACTAATAGGTGACCCAAATAGTTACACACTCCACTTTGCTAATGCTCGAATCGCAGAATATTACCAAATGATTGGGTAACCCAAATAAAAATGGTTCCTCCTTAGATGCCCATACATATGAAGTTATAGTCAGTAGCCTATTTAACTGGTCCAACATAACTCATACAAACCTTGATAGCTCACTCAATAACACTTGATAGCTCACAGTGGCCCTTAAAACCTTAGCTCTGATACCAAATCTGTAACGCTGTCAAAATGCTAATTACATAATTTACAGAAAACTGCAGCAAAAGACTTAATAATAGAAGGCACTACCGCTGTCTTGATAAGGATAAGGCTCATTGAAATCATTCAATCTTACAACTCATGTTCACAATATCTATTAAACTGAAACACTCTGAGACCAAAGTCCATAATAGTTCAACTTCAATACAATCGACTTAATTATACCATGTGCTAACTCGCACTCCACACTACACAAGTATTTGAGTATAGGCCCAACTTGACCTTGAGGTCGATCCCAATATTCATGCTATGCTGAATCCACTGTGAGCTTCTGATGACTTCCAAAAGGGCTTAGATACTTCATCACCTAAAAAGGAAAACATGGAAACAATTTGAAAATGTGAGCTAAAACACAGTACATGCATTCTTATATTGTAAAATGAGTATAGAAACACTATTGATGGGCACCCGCCTTTGCAAAACATTTAGTTTGCAATAACAATGAAAATAAAAATAGTGTAAACTGAACTTCTCATTATTATCTAGATGTGAACCCCTTGAAGTGATATGATTTATACATATGTGTACACCTGCAAATCTGGTCAACAGTTGGTCTGAAGCTACGCGGGTAAATAACGGGCTGACGCCTTACAGATGATAACTGACGGGGTCATAAGTTAAATGGCGAATCACTGTATAAACCGATTCATTGATAAACTTATTAAGAGTTGTAACTTGATAAACATGTTCTGCTTTCTGAATATAGAGGCAATGGACGTAACTGGGATCTTTTGAGTGTAATGTGATCTGCAAAACATGTTTTTCATTTGATAAATGTGTTGTGACTTGATAAGACTCATGTATAACGGGGAACGATAACTAGGGCTCGACTCTATTTCATAAATGTCATTGTAAGTGTGTGTAGTCAGTAAATGATCCTTACCCCCATAATTGAGTAAATAAAAGAATGCGTAACAAAAATTAAGCAATTAAACGTTATACATAACTTGGGTATTTCAATATAACTTCAAAAAATTGAATTAATGAAAGTAATTAAATTTGATGTAAAGTAAATGAAAGTGAAATAGACCATAATGAGGTAAATGAGATAACAAAGGAAAAGGCCTTGATGGTGACAAATGAGAGAGTGGTTGTGACCTTTTCTAAGATAGGTTTTTGATACGGGTTCAAGGCTCACTGATGTGTAGCTTGGTTCAAGATAACAGCTAGTACACTAGATTGGTTTGATAAATACATTTGATACATTCTGAAATGAGTAAGTAATAAAGGTTTAGGCCAAGAGAGATAGATCTTGGTTCAAAATAGCATAAACTGCAATAACTTGGTCTGATATACATGGTTTCTGAGTCATAACTCTCCCCACTTCTTATATTCCATTTATAAATCCATTAGATATGGAATTCTACCCCAAATGAGTCATTAAACTCAATAGAAACTATTAAGCTCACTAAACTTGGTATTTTCTCTGTGAAATTCATAATTGATTCAAAGCTCATAAACAAGCTCCCAAATTGTATACTTATCTTCTTCTTTCTCATTAATCAAGCTAAAAGCTCCATAAAGTCCATAAATACTAATTTGCACTTTAAATGACTTAGCCGAAAATACACAAAATCAGTGCATGATCAATCTCACTCAGTCTTTATTATTGGTCTTTGCACAATTACTTAAAATGCTTCTAAAAATCACTAAACCCAAAATACTCAACCAAAATTCATGAAATCTTATAAGAAATTCGAAAATAGTATGTACAATCTGTAGTACAATTTTTAGAATTTCCCTCCAAGTATACGCTGCACAGAAATTGCAATAGCAGCCCAATTTACACCAAAGCAGGTTAACTCACTTAAAAAAATTGATAACTTTCACCCTTGACCTCGAATGGAGGCCTAAAATCCCAATATGAAAATATTAAGAAGTTGCAAAAAATTTTAATTTGCGACACAAAACATGATTCCCGCAATAGAATTCCCAAAATGGGTCTAAAACACAAGTGTGTTAGTTTTGGTCCATTCTGCACAGTTTTGGTAAAATGACCATAACTTTTTCCACAGACCTTAGATTAAGGCAATTTAAAGTCCATTTGAAAGCCAACACACTAAGCTATCTAGCTAACAAAAATCATAATTTTCCTATGGGCCCATCGCTACCAGCTTAATCCTAAAATGTGTCATGCTTTCCTAAAATTTTTAGCCTTCATTGTTTTAGCTTTTCCCTCTCTTTTCACACAAAATCCTCAACTCAAACCATTCCTTAAAAGCATGTAAATAAGCTTTGGTCCATCCCAACATCATACAAAATCACCACACTCAATTTTACTTCATAGTCATATCCAATAAAGATATTTTGTTTCAAACAAATACACACACAAACCAAGCTTAATGCTAATTTAATCCAAACCATATATTACTTGCCAAACCCCTAGTCTATGGCCAACTTGGATTCACTCTAACTCATTTCAAATCACCAAAAACATCATCATAAACATCAATAGGTAAAAGATGATCAAATCAAAGATAAAATAATCAAAATCTAACATTTTAACATTAAGCTTGCATGAACATGATTACCTTAAAACCCTAGCATGCTCCACGCTTATTTCAATCAATAAAACATCAAAATAACCCTTGATTCTATCTGTCCAACATGACCAACAACCATAAATAGCAAAACAAGAATCAAAACCAAAAATCCAAGGAGACAAGTTTAGGGTTAGTCACTTCAAGCTGGATAAAAGTAGAGATGGAGGTGATGTTTAGGGGTTTTGATGATGAAGAATGGCAGCTATTAGTACTAGGATGTCGGGGGGGGCTAGAGGCAGCTAGGGTTGGTTGGAAACTAGCCTAAAAATGCCATAAAACAGCAGCAACAGCAGGGGGGAAGGGGCTGCCGGCTAGAGAGAGGGAGGAGAGAAAAGTGGGTTGAAATTTTTGGTTGTATTTCCTTCACTTGTCTCACTTGGCTGAATTTATACCTCAAAAAGTAGCTTTTTCCTAACCATGGTTAAGCTTAAATTATCGTTATTAGCTATGGTAATCACGCAAACTTGTTGGGCTTGAAATTGTGCCGAAAGAAAAGTTGGGTTCGGAGATAAAATCCCCGTAACGATAACGTTTTTATGTCACTTCAGATTAAATTTTTGCGAGGATATAAAAATAATAATAATAGTAGTAGTAATAATAATAATAATAATAATAATAATAATAATAATAATAATAATAATAATAATAACAGTAATAACAATAACAATAACAATAACAATAATTTCTTAAACTATAATTATCGAGGCATACTATCGATCCACCCGATATTAATCAATCAACGAAACTGGAATTAACAATGAATGAAACTTGAATTGCAAAACGGGATCCAAATGAAATATCTCCCAACTGGGATGATTAAATACGATAAATGAAGGTGAAAAATTTAAATAACGTAATAGGATTCGTTCGATAAATAAATTGGGCATAATTAAATTAATAAACACAATTTGGTTAAATAAATAACCATGACCAATTAAATAAATAACCATGATTAATTAAAATAAACATGATTTAAATAAATAAAGGTGGTTTAGAGTTAGGCTATTACAGCCTTTTCCCCTTAAAGAGTTTCATCCTCGAAACTTATGGAGCTTATTCATGCATGTAAAACTACCTCAAATATCAATAGTTGGTTTTCATTGCTTCCCTCCAAAGAGGTATGATTAGCCGAAAGTGCATAGCTGCTTAATCCTACAATGGAGTATCTAGATCCTCAGTAATTTCACGGGCTCGATTACTTCGGTTTAAAATTGATATTCTCTTCAAAAGAAAAGTTTGTTACTACAAAGGAGGTACTCTACTCTGCGGGTTCTCTGTTTTGACCACTAACAGATAGGAAAACCACTGCATTTCCTGATAAAGTACTCTGGTGCTGACTTATAAAGCCCATTGTAATGAGGACTCAAATATCTTTGATATATAGTCTCTAACAACCTTAACCAGAGAAGCCCTTTGGAATACTTTATATCTCATCTGAACTTTTGATTGTCTTTTTCTTTGGTCAAACTGACCATATGACTCTTGTGTAGTCCTTGTGTCACCTTAATGTGTACTTGAACTGTCTCATTATTCTCGATACTTCTTATAGCTTACTAATACCGCTAGACATTGTTTGGGATTATGCCCTTATCAAAAAATCCTCATATGATGTTCTCAATGCATCACATGATCTTCCCTCATCAGATTAGTCTAAGATCTACTCTAAGTCCGAATTAAACACTAGAATAAACATGGTCAGAGATAAAAATGATGGAATTGGTAGTCAAGTGAGTCATTAGGAACAAAAGAAATAAACAAGGAGACTAGAAAGACTTATAAAGGAGGGATTAACATGGTGTGGTTAGAATGAAGATAACTATACTTGTAACATGAATTATGAAATACAATGCCACAAGAATTGTAGTTTATAAATATGGATCATAAAGGGTCCAATAACTTATTAACCCAGGAGAAAGATGGTATATATACTCGGGTTTAACCAATGAATTGGAAACAAGATGACAAGCAACTGAGCTTCAACTAGGTAACTTTATAGCCACAAGCAACGAGATAAGTACAATAGTGATGGAGATCCTTCCATGCCCCTTGATTTAAAAGAAGCAAATCAATAAAGGTAATCTCATTTTGCTGGCCCCAGGATGAATAAGTCATCCTTATTTTGTTTAAGTAATAAAACAGCAGGTCACGGGTTTAAGTCAGCAGCAAACCCATTTTTAGGAGCTTAATTACTTAGGCCTTTTTGATGTTTAGGTCTAATATTTTTCATTGGATTTGAAGTTCAAGAAGTCTGCTTTGCATCAAAATAAGTTTCATCCCATTTGGAATTCATTTACCCATTCAAATTAGCCAATGAACCCAAGGTATCCAAACTGCCCAGCTGAACCAGAATGTACCCGGTTTTGAGCATGTGATTTCTTAAGCTACATTTTGGTTTAAGTCTTGGATTTTTACCTTCCCTAAGATGTCTACTTTTAGGTCCAAGTATTAATTTCCAATCACGCACACAAGAAGATAGGAGATCAAGGCCTTTTTGTCAAACCGACCAGTTTTGACCCAAAACTGCACGGTTAAATGTTTTAGTAGAATTACCCTACTTAAACATAGTTTAACCTTGATTTCTTTGTAGGCAGGGTTTCTACACACCCTAAGGTTTGCCCCCATGTCCTGAAAACAAATCATGATCACTTTTGATAGGGTTAAAATTGACTATAAAACCGGGCCAAAAACTGCCGTGAACCCGGTTTAGCAGCACGGTTGCATTTTTCCTTCTCCTAAGGGTTTGCTTCTTCCAATCCTGAGTGGCACGCATCCCAAGGTGTCTAGAAGAGGAATGATCAAGCTACAAAGTAATTGGCCTTGAGAAGAACAACCGATGGGAAGCTTGCTGTAAGGAACATGTCTCTTGAACCCTATTGGCTAGCCGAAAAGAACTCTACTACCTAGCTGTTGCCTATTTGTTTATTCTCTCTAAGCTGGTTGTATTAGAATTAAATAAGCATGATAATAAAGTAAACATCATTTATTAGCTTTGTTTAATGTTTTTGATGTAATTCGATTAAGTAGAAACTAGGTTAGTGCACGGTTAGCACTAACCGTGTAGATTAGCTTAAGTTAAGACCTTTCCTCCCCAGGAAGGAAAGGTCTAGGTGTGTGCTTGCTTAGGTGGGTGCTTGCTAGGCTTGTATTAAAGAGTTACACATGGCCGTGGGCAAAAGATAACTCAGATTTGAATCAAAAACCCAGTTGAGAGCATTTGCGCTTTCGTGCTTTTGCACATTCAAATACTAAACTTGCTTATCCTTAACTAGGCCGGTTAGGGTGGTGTTCAAACTTAGTCTTAAACTTGTTCAAGTAGTGTTTCTGTATCTTAATCAAGTTTAGGGCCCCTAAACTAGTGTTTGGTGGTGTTTTTGCATCCAAACATCAGTTTAGTTCTATCATTCTACCTTGATTATCCTCATGGGTTTGAGTTTACTTTGCTAGTTTTCAGTTTGCAAGCCGTGTATTTCTGATTTCTAGCTTAAGTTTTCATTTAATCCTTCGAAGATACACCAAGTTTCTTTTCTTTTTCTCATTTAGAATCCCTTGATTCTAAATTCCATTCCCTACCTCACGTGTTTGCTGCCTCACAACCAGTATATTACATACCATTTTCCCTGAGTTTTCCCTGATAGTATTCTCTCTTGGTTTTAAGCTTTTACTCTTGAATTGAGTTTGAGTTTTAACCCTCGGTAGGTACATCATATTTGGTATTAGTGCAAGTTTCTCCTTTGCCCAGTATTCATCCCCAAGCTCTCCAAAACACAAATCCAAATCCATTCCTCAAACACAAGTCCAATTCTGTTATACTCTTGAACTGGTTACATCATGAGTACTAGTTTGAGTTTAGCAGAGAAACTTGATGATATTTTGAAGTGTAATCATGAGATTACTTCTTCTAATCAAGAACTGAAGAGTTCTAACCAAGAGTTGAAGGCTCAGAATGAGTACCTATACAAACAGCTAGGTACCTTTCTAAAGTAAAAGCAAAAAATGTGTGAAGAACCTGTCCAATCAAAACCATGGAGGCAACAACAAGTGCTTAGCCATACTCTTGATTCATCGAATGATGATGAACCATTGAGAATGGTTAGACCAGACCCATGGATTCAAGCTACTTCAAATGATTTCAAAGTGGGAGTTCCAGAATATGAAGGCAAGCTTGATCCTGAAGAATTTTTGGATTGGCTACACACGGTTGAGAGAGTTTTTGAGTACAAGGACATCCCAGAAGACATAAAGGTGAAGCTGGTTGCTTTAAGACTTTAAAAGTATGCTTCTCTTTGGTGGACTAATTTGTGTGCCAAAAGAGTTAGAGAAAGGAAGTCCAAAATCAGAACATGGGAGAAGATGAAATCTAAGCTTAAGGTTCGACTTCTTCCTCCTACCTATGTTCAAGATTGTTACTCTCAACTCCACTATTTGAACCAAGGCAACCTGAGTGTAGAAGAATACAGTTGAGAGTTTACAAAGCTTGTAATCAAGTGTGACTTACATGAACCAGAAGAGCAAGCAATCGTTAGATACTTAGGAGTTCTTGATCCTAGGTATGTTAATGTTGCTCATTTACAAGCTTACACTTCTTTTGATGAAGTATGTGTGCTAGCTCACAAAGTTGAGCAGCAAAAGAAGAATAAATAGCCCCTAAGGTATGAAATTCCAAAGCCCTCACCACATGACCAAACTGTGAACAAGGGGAGTTCATCTTCTACCCCTAAACCCACGACATCCATTTCCCCCATTCTATAAAAACGTCAAACTCCACAGCAAAGCCTATCCCCACAATCTACACCCCCTTCTTAAGGGCATCCAAAGATGTTTTAAGTGCCAAGGATTTGGGCACTTAGCATCAAATTGCACCAATCGAAGGTATGTTATCCTAGCTGAATGGAAGGCAGTAGAGGAGGTCAAGTTAGAGGAGGAAATTGAAGAGAAAAATGTGGCTAATATTGAGGAAATAGTGGTAGAGGCAGATGAGGGTGATATGCACACTTTGGACACCCCCTTCCACTAAGAAGCCATGAGCACCTTGGCCTTCTTCTCACTTTTGGTGAACCATCACTTAATGCTCCTAATTCTGAGTTAAGAGCAATTAGGGAAGTGGTTCAAACCAAGACCGAAGGATCCCCTCCAAGTAACACTCAAATCAGCAAGGGAAATGAGAAGAAAAAAGTCTTTAAGTTCAAAAGAGACTTATTTGAATGGCTATTTCTATTTCAGCCAAAATTGAATCAAGAAGAGGAGGTAATTACCTAAACTGATTTGTGGACAAATCCTTTTTAACAAGGGGAGGATGATGGAGATCCCTCCATGCCCCTTGATTTAAAAGAAGCAAATCAATCTAGGTAATCTCATTTTGTTTGCCAAAGGATGAACAAATCATCCTTATTTTGTTTAAGTAATAAAACAACAGGTCACGGGTTTAAGTCAGCAGCAAACCCATTTTTGAGAGCGTAATTACTTAGGCCTTTTTGCGGTTTAAGTCTAGTATTTTTTATTTTGTTTGAAGTTCAAGAAGTCAGCTTTGCACCAAAATAAGTTTCATCCCATTTGGACTTCATTTAGCCATTCAAATTAGTCAATAAACCCAAGGTATCCAAACTGCCCAGCAGAACCAGAATGTACCCGGTTTTAAGCATGTGATTTCTTTAGTTACATTTTGGTTTAAGTCTTGGATTTTTACCTTTTTGGATTCCCCAAGATGTCTACTTTCTGGTCCAAGCATTAATTTCCAATCATGCATATAAGAAGATTGGAGATCAAGGCCTTTTTATCAAACTGGCCAGTGTTGACCCAAAACTGCACGGTTAAATGTTTTACTAGAATTAACCTACTTAAACATGGTTTAACCTTGATTTCTTTGTAGGGGGTTTGCACACCCCCTAAGGTTTCCCCCCATGGCCTGAAAACAAAATCATGCTCACTTTTGATAGGGTTAAAATTAACTGTAATACCGGACCAGAAACTGTCGTGAACCTGGTTCAGCAGCACGGTTGCATTTTTCCTTCTCCTAAGGGTTTGCTTCTTCCCATGCTGAGTGGCACACGTTCTAAGGTTCTAGAAGAGAAATGATCAAGCTGCAAAGTGATTGGCCTTGAGAAGAATAACCAATGGGAAGCTTGCTGCAAGGAACATGTCTCGTGAACCCTATTGGCTAGCCGAAAAGGACTCCACTACCTAGCTGCTGCCTATTTGTTTATTCTCTCTAAGCTGGGTGTATTAGGATTAAATAAGCATGATAATATTGTAAACATCATTTATTAGCTTTGTTTAATGTTTTTGATGTAATTTGATTAGGTAGAAACTAGGTTAGTACACGGTTAGCACTAACCGTGTAGATTGGCTTAAGTTAACACCTTTTCTCCCTAGGAAGGAAAGGTCTAAGTGTGTGGTTGCTTAGGTGGGTGCTTCCTAGGCTTGTATTAAAGAGTTGCACATGGCCATGGGCAAAAAATAACTCAGATTTCATTCAAAAACCGAGCTGAGAGCATTTGTGCTTTCATGCTTTTACACATTCAAATACTAAACTTGCTTATCCTTAACCAGGCCGGTTAGGGTGGTGTTCAAGCTTAGTCTTAAACTTGTTTAAGTGGTGTTTCTGTATCTTAATCAAGTTTAGGGGCCCTAAACTAGTGTTTGGTGGTGTTTCTGTATCCAAACATCAGTTTAGTTCTATCATTCTACCTTGATTATCCTGACAAGCTTGAGTTTACTTTGCTAGTTTTCAGTTTGCAAGCCATGTAATTCTGATTTCTAGCTTAAGTTTTCACTTAATCCTTCGAAGATACACTAAGTTTCTTTTCTTTTTCTCATTTAGAATCCCTTGACTCTAAGTTCCATTCCCTACCTCACGTGTTTGCTGCCTCATAACCAACATATTATGTACCATTTTCCTTGAGTTTTCCTTGATAGTATTCTCTCTTGGTTTTAAAATTTTACTCTTGAATTGAGTTTGAGTTTTAACCCTCGGCGGGTACTTCAAATAGATAGATGGGACAAGCAATGTGCAATAAATAGATAAATAAATTGGATAAGCAAAGTGCAATCGACAGATAAATAGATTGAGCAAGCTACAATAGGAACATGCCTTTACTTAGAATGTAAGATATATGTGTGAGAGTTGAAGTTCAAAATAAAGAGAGTAAGGGGATTATGACGTTCGCAATTACACACACCCATGAGAGTTGAATTACATTATGAATTCAGAACAAGTTATACGAGCTTATCATTATGAATAAATGAGATGTAAGGTAGGTGTATGAATCGACTCTCAGCGGAATCAAGTGCCACTCATGATCATGAAATAAGGATGGTGAAGATCGAGAGCACTGGAGTGTTGAAAACCATCTAAGGTCGAACAAAAATGTATTGCACATTTAACAATTGGTTTGCAAAGACATGGAAGATCACACTAATAGGAAATATCGAGTCGAATGCAAGAGAGATTAAACAATATTGGATAGTATCAAGTTTTGAAGATGAGACAAGCAAACAATTCCAAGAATTACTATAAAACGACATTCTTGTAAAAGATAAACTGCGGTTGCATGGCTTAGGTGTGATATTCGGACCTCAAATCATTCCTGGAGAAGACATCTGTTGTTGGCAGTTAATCCCATAAATCATTTGTTCAAGGCATAGGGCACTTATTTTTGATAGTGATCTTGTTGAACTCTCTGCATGCAGTATACATCCGTAAGGTTCTGCCTTCCTTCTTCACACATATAAAATTAGGGTTTCCCATAGTGACACATTTGGTCAAATAACTCCCTTCTATAACAACTCATCTTGCTAAATCTTTAGTCTTTTGAACCCTGCTGGGGGTCATATAATAGGGGCTCTGAAGATGGATTGAGGAATTAGAACTAGGTTGATCTAAAAATCAATGTTTCTTGGGGGAAAACAGTCCTGAAAGTCCTCAAACGAAACATCTCTAAATTCACAAACCGTAATTATGGATGTATATATATATATATATATATATATATATATATATATATATATATATATATACATATAGATATATATATATATATATATATATATATATATATATATATATATATATATATATATATATATATATATATATATATATATATATATATATATATACCGAGTGTGATTGGCATATCACTAATATTCAATGCATTACGGACATAATAACTCACTTGCTTGCATTGTGTAATTAGGGCAGAAATAGGGTTTTTCTTCCCTCAGTCTATAGAAACACACGTCTAGTCTTTCCACATTTCCCAAGCTAACCTTAAGATCTTTACAAGTCATCTTCTATAAGTACGTAGTTAGTTCATTCTTATAATGATAACAAGGTCTGCCAACGAAATTGGATTCAATGTCCAATGAATATGGTTCCAGCAATACTACTAGAGGCATGTGTATAATAGATAAACATTCAACTGCCTACTGGTCCCAGTACATTGAAATGACCGGGGAAAGATCTAAAGTGTAGAGAGATATAATGACACAATGAACTCTTGCAATGACATTTCTTTATTGGTAATAAAGGACTGGCATGTAGGTTGAGTGAATGAAGGGGAGAAAATTCGTAATGGAAGGGGTAAGGCATATAATTGACCTGCATATGCAGGACATGCAGTTTATTCATGATGATCATGATAGTAAAGTAAATAAACGATGTTATGAAATTGAGAAGGAGTATCAAGTACTGAAGGTGAAGAAATGTATCAGATTACGAAAGTGGCTTTTGAAAAGTCATACGGTATCTGTATGTGAGTAAAATGACAAAGATGAGGGTCAACACTACCAAAAGGAAAATTTTATTCAGCTGGTGTTTGAAAGGACAATACCTCAGGATGAAGGAGTTAGTCTTATGAGTGAACATCATAACATCCATCAATAACACATTTTGCAGTAAATGGAAGTCTTAGGTGGGCATATAAACTCCGAAACTGCTAGCAGATGGAATAAGCACAAATCGTTATTTAGATGGAATAAGCACAAATCGTTATTTATCATTAATAAGATAGGCTGTACTAGTAAATAAAGGATTATCAAAATAATTTGAGTAACGACAAGCAGTGGCGGCCATAGAATAGTATGCCAATTTGACGTTACGGTGCTATAGAAGCATGGAATATATGGATACATTTAATGATTGAAAAGGGTGCTCAATGACTGGGTTTGAAGCAACTAAAGGCTGTGCAAGCAATAAATGAATAGTGCTCAACTTGAAGTTAGGAGTTAAAGTAGCTGACAGTAAAAATATGAACATAGTGATGGCAGAACTGTAAGCAGAATGGGTCAAATATGCTAAGGACGAACTGCAAATCACACAGTGACACATATTAGGGGTCATCATAGGCTCCATTACAGAAACAGAGAATTAAACCATTATGATTATCAAGGTATGAATCACCTATAAGAAAGGTTGCTCAGATGTATTTAAAGGACTCCCCACATATCACATATGAAATTTTTTTTATGAACAATCCATTACAAATCAAGAGAGTGTTAGTGACAAACAAATGATGCCTCTGAACAATTCAAGGCAACTAGGGCAGAAATAAGTCAATGACAAGATGTAATGGGAACATCGATGAGGTACGGTCCTAATGTCAAGAATGGTAGCTTAATCGTACTCATACGACCCACATAATGCCAAGTAGCACACCATAAGCTACTAACTGTTATCATGAGACATAAGCACTCATTGTAACGTTCATCTCATTCTAGTTCACCTTAAAGATATTGCCCCATAAAGGATTTCCTCATCTAGAGGTTTACATCTAACTTGACACTGTATTAATCCCTTAAGAAGTTGTAAATGGCATCCCCACATCGGGTTTCAATCATCATTATACCCAAGATCAGGTATACTAACATACCTCAACAAAACTCTCAAATCCTGGGGCAAAACGGACAGAGTTCCGCCTAAAAACTGACCAAAACCCGGCTTACAGCCTTACAATAGATGCCTGAAATGGAGAGAAATACTTCAATAGCTCAACGGCCACACGTCGGAGTGCATAACTCAATGGGGCATACACCCTGATTGCACAAGCGCAAAAATTTAAACAAATGAGAGAAATGAAACATACAATGTAACTTCCAAATAAATAAGAGCATTCCTTACTAACAAGTGACCCAAATGGTTAGACACTCCACTTTGCTAATGCTCGAATCACAGAATATTACCAAATGATTGGGTAACACAAATGAAAATGGTTCCTCCTTATATGCCCATACATATGAACTTATCGTCAGTAGCCTATTAAACTGGTCCAACATAACTCATACAAACCTTGATAGCTCACTCATTAACACTTGATAGCTCATAGTGGCCCTTAAAACCTTGGCTCTGATACCAAATCTGTAATGCCCCCAAAATGCTAATGACATGATTTACAGAAAACTACAGCGGAAGACTTAATTATAGAAGGCGCTACCGCCGTCTTGATAAGGGTAAGGCTCACTGAAACCATTCAATCTTGCAACTCATGTTTATAATATCTATTAAACTTAAGCACTCCAAGACCAGAGTCCATAATAGTTCAACTTCAATACAATCGACTTAATCATCATACCATGTGCTAACTCGCACTCCACACTACACAACTATATTGAATATAGGCTTAACTTGACCTTGAGGTCGATCCCAATATTCATGCTATGCTGAATCCACTGTGAGCATCTGATGACTTCCAAAGGGGCTTGCTAAATGGAGAAACATGTCATACTTCATCACCTAAAATGAAAAACATGAAAACAATTCAAAAATGTGAGCTAAAACTTAGTACATGCATTTCTATATAGTAAAATGAGCATAGAAACACTATTGATGGTTATCCGCCTTTGCAAATCATTTAGTTCGCAATAACAATGAAAATGAAAATAGTATAAACTGAATTGCTCATTATTATCTGGATGTGAACCCCTTGTAATGATATGATCTATACATAGGTGTACACCTGCCAATCCAAACAACAGTTAGCCTAAAGCTGTGTGGCTAAATGACAGGCTGAAGCCCTACAAATGATAACTGACAGGGTCACAAGTTAAATTGCAAATCACTGCATAAATTGATTCATTGATAAACTCATTAAGAGTTGTAACTTGATAAATATGTTATGCTTTCAGAAGATACAGGCAATGGACGTACTAGGGATCTTTTGAATGCAATCTGATTTGTAAAACATGTTTTTGATTTGATAAATGTGCTGTGACTTGATAACACTTATGCATAACGGGGAATGACAACTAGGCCTCGACTCTATTTCATAAATGTCATTGTAAGTATGTGTAGCTAGTAAATAATCCTTACTCACATAATTGAGTAAGTAAAAGTATGTGCAACAGAAATTCAGGAATTAAATGGTACACATAACTTGGGTATTTCAATATAACTTCAAAAAATTGAATTAATGAAGGCAATCAAATCCGATGTAAAGTAAATGAAAGTAAAATAGATCACAATGAGATAAATGAGATTACAAAGGAAAAGGCCTTGATGGTGACAAATGAGAGAGTGGTTGTGGTGTTTTCTGAGATAGGTTGTTAATATGGGTTTAAGGCTCACTGATGTGGAGCCTGAATCAAGATAACAACTAGTGCACTAAATTGGCTTGATAAATACATTTGATGCATTCTGAAATGAGTAAGTAATAAAGGTTGAGGCCAAGAGAGATGGATCTTAGTTCAAAATAGCATAAACTGTAATAACTTAGTCTGACAAATATGGTTTCTGAGTCACAACTCTCCCCACTTCTCATATTCCATTCATAAATCCATTAGATATAGAAGTGTACCCCAAATGGGTCATTCAACTCAATAGAAGCTATTAAGCTCACAAGACTTGGTATTTTCTCTGTAAAATTCATAATTGATTCAAAGCTCATAAACAAGCTCCCAAATTGTATACTTGCCTTCTTCTTTTTCATTAATCAAGCTAAAAGCTCCATAAAAGTCCATGAATATTCATTTCCTCCTTAAATGTCCTTACTTAATGCAAAATACACAAAATGAGTGCATGATAAATCTCACTCAATCTTTATTATTGCTCTTTGCACAAGTACCCAAAATGCGTGTAAAAATCACCAAACCCAAAATACTCAACCAAAATTCATGAAATCTTATAGGAAATTCACAAATAGTCTGTACAATCTACAGTGCAATTTTTAAAAATTCCCTTCAAGTATATGCTGCATAGAAATTACAATAATAGCCCAATTTCCACCAAAGCAGGTTAGCTCAATTCAAAAAATTGATAACTTTCACCCTTGACCTCAAATAAAGATTTAAAACCCCAATATGAGAATATTAAGAAGTCTTGAAAAATTTTCATTTGCAACACAAAACATGATTTCCGCAATAGGGTTCCCAAAATAGCGCTAAAACACAAGTGTGTTAGTTTTGGTCCATTCCGCACAGTTTTTGATGGAGATCCCTCCATGCCCTTTGATTTAAAGAATCAAATCAAGGCTAGGTAATTTTATTTTGGTGATTAAAGGATGAATGATTCATCCTAGTTTTGTTTAAGGACCTAAAACAGCAGGTCAGGTTTGTTTTCACAGCAAACCCGGTTTTCGAGAGGTTAATTACATCAAATCCTTTAAGGTTTAAGTCCAATATTTTGCATTGGGATTAAATTTCAAGAAGTCAGCTTTGCAGAAAAAAACGTTTCATCCCATTTGGACTTCATTTGCCCTCTCAAATTGGCTAATAAACCCAAGCTATACAAACTGCCAGTTCAGACAGATTGTACCCGGTTTTTGGGTATGTATTTAGACAAGCTTAATGGTGGTTTAAATCTTGGATTTTTACCTTCTTAGAATCCTAAAGATGTCCCCTTTCAAGCCCCAGCATTACTTTTCCATCATTCCACTCGAAGAAAGGGAGAACAAGATGTTTTCCAAACCGGCCAGATTAGCACCTAATCTGCACGGTTTAATGTTTTAGCTTGAAGGCCCCACTTAAACTTTGTTTAACCTTAATTTCTTGGTTGGGGGGGATTATACACATCCTAAACTTTCCTCCCATGGTCTAAAAACAGAATCATACTCACTTTTGCTAGGGTTAAACTCAGTCACAAAACCGGTCAGTTTCTGTCCAAAGAACCCGGTTTGACAATCCGGTTTGTTTTTGCCCTCACTGGTGGGTTTGCTTCACTTCAGCTGATATGGCACGTCCTCCAAGGCTGGGCACATGTCCCAAGGCTTCAATGAGCAGCTGCTACCTTGAAAAGAACAGCCAATAAGAGAAGAGAGAGAAAGAAAGATGTTTCTTGCTTCCCATTGGCCAGCCGTAAAGTGGCTTGTGCTTTTCGGCTGAAGCATGTGCATTCTTGCTGAGTTTCCAGCTGCTTGGGCTTAAGTACAAGTCAATTAAAGTTGTAATAAACTATTAGTCTTGCTTTCCTTGTTGTTTCAAATGTGTTAGACTAGTTTAAGCAAGCATGTATTTTAGATTAGCACAAATCAGCTTGTTTTGCTCTTAATAGCTTTCCTCCTTAGGAGGGAAAGGTCAAGGTGCTTGTTGTGTGGCTTGCTAGCTTAGCTCTATTTAAAGAGCTTGCACGGCCCCCCCTTGTAAGATATATACCAGATTTGAATCAAACTAAAACTTGAGAGCATTGTGCTTTCGGTGCTTAGGCACACTCCAAACACTTAGCTTGCTTATCCTTAATTTTGGCCGATTAAGGTGGTGTTCAAGTGAAGTCTTAAACTTGATTAAGTGGTGATATCTGTATCTTAATCATAGTTCAAGGGCCCTAAACTTGAGTTTGGTGGTGTTTCTGTATCCATTCTTCAAGTTTAGTTCTATCTCATTTGGTGTTATACTCAAGGATTCAAAGAGAGCTAAAGTGAATTTGCTAGCTTTAATTTGGAGTTAGTGAATCTTAACTTTGCTTCTCTCCCACTTTCTCTCATTTACAAGCCACTCACATATCCATCCCCATGCTTATTCAAGGCTTAGACTACCTCTAATAGTCTAGCTTCCATCACAAACCTCAAACCATACTCAACCGTGCAAAAGTGAGAAACATGGTGTCACAAACCAGAAAAGTGGCACGGCCTGCCCGTGCCTAAAGGCACGACCGTGCCACACCTAATCCGTGTGGTTTTCACTTGATTGCTTCATATTCTTGGTAGCTTGTAACTTGGTTCCACTCACCCTTTGAGATATACATCAAAGTACATCAAACTTCCTTTGATTTTTACTTAGAATCCCTTGATTCTAAGTTCCATTCCTCCCTCACATGTTTGATGCTTCACAACCATCATATTATGTGTCCACTTTCCTTGGTTTTCCCTTGATTGTATCTACCTTTGGTTTGTAAGGTTTCACTCTTAATTTGAGTTTTAGCCTAGACCCTCGGCAGGTACATCATATTTGGTATCAGAGCTGAGTTTCATCTTTGGCCTGGTATTGAGTCCACACATCCAAACTCCCTTCTTTTCCATTTTTTAAACACAAACATGAGTACTAGTGTGAGCATGGAAGAAAAGCTTGATGCTATTTTGAAGAGTAACTATGAGATTACTTCCTCTAATCAAGAACTTAAAGCTCAGAATGAGTACCTACGCAAGCAATTGGGTCCTTTTCTTAAGCAAAAGCAGAAGATGAATGAGGAGTCGTCCTATTCTGCATCAAGGAGGCAAGATCCCGAAGCTGGCTATGCTCTTGATGTTTCAAGCGATGAAGAACCACTCAGAAGACCACGGCAAGAGCAAAGAGGACAAGATAACTCTAATGACTTTAGAGTTGAAATTCCAGAATTTGAAGGCAAGCTTGATCCTGAAGATTTCTTGGATTGGTTACACACAGTTGAGAGAGTCTTTGAGTACAAGGACATCCCCGAAGACAAAAAGGTGAAGCTGATTGCTTTAAGGCTTCGTAAGTACGCTTCTCTTTGGTGGACTAACTTGTGTGCCAAAAGAGTAAGAGAAAGGAAGTCCAAAATCAGAACTTGGGAGAAGAAATCAAAGCTCAAGGCTAGATTTCTTCCTTCTACGTATGTTCAAGATTGTTACTCACAACTCCACCATTTGAACCAAGGTAATTTGAGTGTAGAAGAATACACTCGAGAGTTTGAAAAGCTTGTGATTAAGTGTGATTTGCATGAACCTGAAGAGCAAACAATTGTTAGATACTTGGGATGTCTTGACCTTAGGTATGCTAATATTGTTGATTTGCAAGCTTACACTTGTTTTGATGAAGTATGTGTGCTAGCTCACAAGGTTGAGCAGCAAAAGAAGAGCAAACCGCCCTCACGGCATGAAGTTCCAAAACCCTCGCATGAACAAACCTTAAACAAGGGGAGTTCATCTTATGCTCCTAAACCCATGGCATCCCTTTCCCCTTCTCACAAAAAGACCAAACTCCACAAAAGGGCCTATCCCCACAATTCACACCAAAACCCCTTCCTAAAAGCATCCCAAGGTGTTATAAGTGCCAAGGCATTATTGGCATCAGATTGTACCAACAGGAGGTATGTCACCTTAGCAGAATGGAAGGCAGCTGAGGAGGTTAAACTAAAGGAGGAAAAAGAAGAAGATAAAGGAGATGATCTTGAAGAGATCGAGATTGAGGCGGATGAAGGTGAAATGCTCACCTTAGACACTTTCCACCACTCACCAAAAGGCAAAGAGAATCAATGTATATTTTTCATGACCTTTGGTGAACCATCAACCTTTCTTCCCACTCCACCCATACCTAAGGCACTCAAACAAACCTTCTGTCAATTCAATTCAGAATCATTCCTTACAGCTCCTAATTCTGAATTAAGAGCATATGAAGAAGTGGTTCATGTCATGTTCAAAGAGTCCCCATATACAACATCCAAATCAGCAAGGGACTTGAAGAAAAGAGAGCCTCCAAGATCAAAGGCAAGTTATTCGAATGGTTGATTTTGTTTCAGCCATACAATGAATCTAGAAGAGGAGGTAATTACCTAAATTCATTTGAGGACAAATCTTTTTAACAAGGGGAGGATGATGGAGATCCCTCCATGCCCTTTGATTTAAAGAATCAAATCAAGACTAGGTAATTTTATTTTGGTGATTAAAGGATGGATGATTCATCCTAGTTTTGTTTAAGGACCTAAAACAGCAGGTCAGGTTTGTTTTCACAGCAAACCCGGTTTTCGAGAGGTTAATTACGTCAAACCCTTTAAGGTTTAAGTCCAATATTTTGCATTGGGATTAAAGTTCAAGAAGTCAGATTTGCAACAAAAAAAGTTTCATCCCATTTGGACTTCATTTGCCCTCTCAAATTGGCTAATAAACCCAAGCTATACAAACTGCCAGTTCAGACAGATTGTACCCGGTTTTTGGGTATGTATTTAGACAAGCTTAATGGTGGTTTAAATCTTGAATTTTTACCTTCTTAGAATCCTAAAGATGTCCCCTTTCAAGCCCCAGCATTACTTTTCCATCACTCCACTCGAAGGAAGGGAGAACAAGATGTTTTGCCAAACCGGCCAGATTAGCACCTAATCTGCACGGTTTAATGTTTTAGCTTGAAGGGCCCACTTAAACTTTGTTTAACCTTAATTTCTTGGTTGGGGGGGACTATACACATCCTAAACTTTCCTCCCATGGTCTAAAAACAGAATCATACTCACTTTTGCTAGGGTTAAACTCAGTCACAAAACCGGTCAGTTTCTGTCCAAAGAACCCGGTTTGACAAACCGGTTTGTTTTTGCCCTCACCGGTGGGTTTGCTTCAATTCAGCTGATATGGCACGTCCTCCAAGGCTGGGCACACGTCCCAAGGCTTCAATGAGCAGCTGCTACCTTGAAAAGAACAGTCAATAAGAGAAGAGAGACAAAGAAAGATGTTTCTTGCTTCCCATTGGCCAGCCGTAAAGTGGCTTGTGCTTTTCGGCTGAAGCATGTGCATTCTTGCTGAGTTTCCAGCTGCTTGGGCTTAAGTACAAGTCAATTAAAGTTGTAATAACTATTAGTCTTGCTTTCCTTGTTGTTTCAAATGTGTTAGACTAGTTTAAGCAAGCTTGTATTTTAGATTAGCACAAATCAGCTTGTTTAGCTCTTAATACCTTTCCTCCTTAGGAGGGAAAGGTCAAGGTGCTTGTGTGTGTGCTTGCTTGCTAGCTTAGCTCTATTTAAAGAGCTTGCACGGCCCCTTGTAACATATACCAGATTTGAATCAAACTCAAAGTTGAGAGCATTGTGCTTTCGGTGCTTAGGCACACTCCAAACACTTAGCTTGCTTATCCTTAATTTTGGCCGATTAAGGTGGTGTTCAAGTGAAGTCTTAAACTTGATTAAGTGGTGATATCTGTATCTTAATCATAGTTTAAGGGCCCTAAACTTGAGTTTGGTGGTGTTTCTGTATCCATTCTTCAAGTTTAGTTCTATCTCATTTGGTGTTATACTCAAGGATTCAAAGAGAGCTAAAGTGAGTTTGCTAGCTTTAATTTGGAGTTAGTGAATCTTAACTTTGCTTCTCTCCCACTTTCTCTCATTTACAAGCCACTCACATATCCATCCCCATGCTTATTCAAGGCTTAGACTACCTCTAATAGTCTAGCTTCCATCACAAACCTCAAACCATACTCAACCGTGCAAAAGTGAGAAACATGGTGTCACAAACCAGAAAAGTGGCACGGCCTGCCCGTGCCTAAAGGCACGACCGTGCCACACCTAATCCGTGTGGTTTTCACTTGATTGCTTCATATTCTTGGTAGCTTGTAACTTGGTTCCACTCACCCTTTGGGATATACATCAAAGTACATCAAACTTCCTTTGATTCTCACTTAGAATCCCTTGATTCTAAGTTCCATTCCTCCCTCACATGTTTGATGCTTCACAGCCATCATATTATGTGTCCACTTTCCTTGGTTTTCCCTTGATTGTATCTACCTTTGGTTTGTAAGGTTTCACTCTTAATTTGAGTTTTAGCCTAGACCCGCGGCAGGTACATCAGTTTTGGTAAAATGACCATAACATTTTCCACAGGGCTCAGATTAAGGCTATTTAAAATCCATTTGAAAGCTGACACACTGAACAATCTATCAACCAAAAATCATAATTTTCCCAAGGGCTGATCATTACTAGTTTCACCCTGAAGTCCGCCCTATTTTCCTGAAATTTTCGGCCTTCACTGTTTTAGCTTTTTCCTCCCTTTTCGCCCAAATCCTCAACTTAAACCATTCCTTAAAATCATGTAAACAAGTTTTGGCCCCAACATCATGCAAAACCACCACACTCAATTTTACTTCATAGTCATATGCCATAAAGATCTTTATTTCAAACAAATACACACACAAACTAAGCCTAATGCTAGTTTAATCCAAACCACATATTACTTGCCAAAGCCCTAGTTTATGGCCAACTTGGATTCACTTCAACTCATTTCAAATCCCCGAAAACATTATCATAAACATCAATAGCTAAAAGATGATCAAATCAAAGATAAAACAATCAAAATCCATCATTTAAACTTTAAGCTTGCATGAACATGATTACCCTTAAACCCTAGCATGCTCCAAGCTTATTTCAATCAATAAAACATCAAAATAACCCTTGATTCTATCAATCCAACATGATCAATAACCATCAATAGCAAAACAAGAATTGAAACCAAATATCCAAAGAGACAAGTTTAGGGTTACTCACTTCAAGTTGGATAAAAACTAGAGATGGAGGTGATGTTTAGTGGTTTTGATGATGGAGAATAGTGGCTAGTGGTACTAGGATGTCCCGAGGGGGACCGGAGGCAGCCGAGGTTGGCTGAAAAATGCCACAAAACAGCAGCAACAGCACGGGGAAAGGGCTGCTGGATAGAAAGAGAGAGAGGAGAGAGAAGTGGGTTGAAATTTTTGGTTGTATTTTCTTCACTTGTCTCACTTGGCGGAATTTCTGCCTCAAAAAGTAGCTTTTTACTAATCATGGTTAAGCTTAAATCATGGTTATTAGCTAGGGTAATCGTGCAAACTTATTGGACTTCAAATTGGGCAGAAAAAAAAGTTGGGTTCGGAAATAAAACGCCCCGTAACAATAATGTTTTTATATCATTTCAGATTAAGTTTTTGCGAGGTTATAAAAATAACAATAATAATAATAATAATAATAATAATAATAATGGTAATAATAATAATAATAATAATAACAATAACAATAATAATAATTTCTTAAACCATAATTATCGAGGCCTACTATCGATTCAGCCGATATTTAATCAATCAGCGAAACTGGAATTAACAATCAATGAAACTTGAATTGTAAAATGGGATCCAAATAAAATATCTCGCAATCGGGATGATTAAATACGACAAATGAAGGTGACAAATTTAAATAACATAATGGAATTCATTCGATAAATAAATTGGGTGTAATTGAATTAATAAACATGATTTGCTTAAATAAATAACCATGACCAATTAAATAAATAACCATGATTAATTAAAATGAACATGACTTAAATAAATAAATATGATTTAAGGTCAGGCTATTACAGTCTTCTCCTCTTAAAGAGTTTCATCCTCGAAACTTATGAAACTTATTCATGTATCCCGAACTGCCCCAAATATCAATAGTTGGTTTTCATTGCTTCCCTCCAAAGAGGCATGATTAGCGCAATGCACATAGCTGCTTAATCCTACGATCGAGTGTCTAGATCCTCAGTGACTTCACTGGCTCGATTACGTGGGCTCAAAATTGATACTCTCTTTAAAAGAAAAAGTTGTTACTGCAAAGAAGATGCTCTACTCTACTGGTTCTCTGTCTTGACCCCTAATAGATATGAAAACCATTGCCTTTCCTAATAAGTACTCTAGTGCTGACTTATAAAGCCCACTGTAACGAGGACCAAATATCTTTGATATCTAGTCTCTTGACACCCTTGACTAGAGAAGCCCTTTGGAAAACTTTATATCTCATCTGAACTTTGATTGTCTCCTTCTTTGGTCAAAATGACCATATGACTCTTGTGCAGTCCTTGTGTCACCTTAGCGTGTACTTGAACTGTTTCAGTATTCTCCATACTTCTTCTAGCTTACTCTAATACCGCTAGACATTGGTTGGGATTATGCCCTTATCAAAAAGTCCTTATCTGATGTTCTTAATGCATCACATGATGTTCTCTTATCAGACTAGTCTAAGATTTGCTTCAAGTCTGAATTAAGCACTAGAATAAACATGGTCAGAGATAAAAATAATGGAATTGGTAGTCAAGTGAGTCATTAGGAACAAAAGAAATAAACAATGAGACAAGAAAAGATTTATAAAGAAGGGATTAACATAGAGTGAATAGAATAAAGATAACCATAACTGCATCATGAATTATGAAATATAATGCCACAAGAATTATGGTTTATAAATATGGATAGTAAGGGGTCCAATAAATAATTAACCAAGGAGAAATATAGCCCGGTTATACTCGGGCTTAACTAATCAATTGGAAACAAGATGACAAGCAACTGAGCTTCAACTAGGTGACTTTATAGCTACAAGCAACGAGATAAGTGCAATTGGTAGATGGGACAAGCAACGTACAATAAATAGATAAATAGATTGGATGAGCAAAGTGCATTGGATAGATAAATAGATTGAGCAAGCTACAATAGGAATATGCCTTTACTCATATTAAGCCAATTAGAGTACAAGAATAAGATTAAGCAGAGGATGCAGAAGTTTATTTATCAGAACGTAAGATATATGTGTGGGCGTTGAAGTTCAAAATAAAGAGAGTAAGGGGATTACGACATTCGCAATCACCGACACTAATGAGAGTTGAATTATATTATTAATTCAGAATAGGTTATATGAGCTTATCATTATGATTAAATAAAACGTAAGGCAGGTGTGTGAATCGGCTCACAGTGGAATGAAGTACCACTCATGATCATAAAATGAAGATGGTGAAGGTCGAGAGCAATAGAGTGTTGACAACCATATAAGGTCAAACAAAAATGTATCGCACATTTAACAGTAGGTTTGCAAGGACATGGAAGATCACACTAATAGAAAGTATCGGGTTGAAATGCAAGGGAGATTAAACAATATTGGATAGTATCAAATTTTGAGGATGAGACAAGCAAACAATTCTAAGAATTACTATGAAAGGGCATTCTTGCAAAAGATAAACTGTGGTTGCATGGTTTAGGTGTGATATCCGGACCTCAATCATTCCTGGAAAAGACATCTGTTGCCGGTCGTTAATCCCATAAATCATTTGTTCAAGGCATAGGGGCGCTTATTTTTGATAGTGATCATGTTCAACTTTCTGTATGCAGTACACAACCATAAGGTTCTGCCGCCCTTCTTCACACATATAAAATTAGGGTTTTCCATGGTGATACACTTGGTTAAATAATTCCCTTCTGTAACAACTCATCTTACTACATCTTTAGTTCTTTGAACCCTGCTGGAGGTTATATGATAGGGGCTCTAAAAATAGATTGAGTACTTAGAACTAGGTTGATCTAAAAATTAATGTTTCTTGGGGGAAAACAGTCCTGAAAGTCCTCAAATGAAACATCTCTAAACTCAGAAACTGTAATCATGGATATATATATACATATATATATATATATATATATATATATATATATATATATATATATATAATATATATATATATATTATCTATATGATATGTACATATACATATTCATAGATACATATATATATATATATATATAGATATTATATATATCTATATATATATATATATATATCTATATATATATATAAATATATATATACATATATATATATATATATATATATATATATATATATATATATATATATATATATATATATATATATATATATATATATATATATATATATATATGTATGCCGAGTGTGATTGGCATATCACTAATATTCAATGTCTGACATGATAACTCACTGGCACAGCGCAATTAGGGCGAAAATAGAGTTTTTCTTCCCTCGGTCTATAGAAACACACATCTAGTCTTTCCTCATTTCCCAAGCTAACCTTAAGATCTTTACAGGTCATCTTCTACAAGTACATAGTTAGTTCATTCCCATAATGATAACAAGGTCTGCCAATCAAACTGGATTCAATGTCTAGTGAATATGGTTCCATTAATACTACTAGAGGCATGTGTATAAAAGATAAACATTCAACTGCATACTGGTCTCAGTACATTGAAATGACTAGGGAAAGATCTAAAGTGTGGAGAGATGTAGTGACACAATCAACACTTGCAATGATATTCCTGTATTGATTATAAATGACCGGCATGTAGGCTGAATGAATGAAAGGACGAAGATTCATAATGAAAGATGTAAGACATATGAATGACCTGCATATACAAGACATGCAGTTTATTCCGGATGATCATGATAGTAAAGTAAATGAACGATGTTACAAAGTTGAGAGGGAGTATTAAGTACTAAAGGTGAAGAAATGTAACAGATTACCAAAGGGGCTTTTGAAAAGTCATACGGTATCTGTATGTGAGTAAAATGACAAAGATAAGGGTGAACACTACTAGACGGAAAATTTTATTCATCTGGTGTTTGAAAGGACAATACGTCAAGATGAAGGAGTCAGTCTTGTGACGGAACATAATGATATCCATCAATAACACATTTTACAGTAAATGGAAGTCTTGCCTAGGCATATAAAGTCCAAAATTGTTGGCAGACAGAAATAGCACTAATTGTTGTTTATCGTTAATAAGATAGGCTGTAACAGTAAACAAAGGATTACCAAAATAACTCGAGTAACGACATGTAGTCACGACCATAGAGTAGTATGCCAACGTGACGTTATGGAGCTATAGAAACACAAATGATATGGATACATTTAATTATTCAAAGGGCGCTCAATGACTGGGTCTGAAGCAACCAAATGCTGTACAAACAATAAATGAATGGTGCCCAAATAGAAGTAAGGAGTTAAAGTAGGTGACAATAAAAATATGAACATAGTGATGACTGAACTATAAGTAGAATGTGTCAAATATATTTAGGAAGAACTGCAAATCACACAGTAATGCATATCGGGGGTCATTATGGGCTCCATTATAGAAACATAGAATTAAACGATTATGATTGTCAAGGTTTGAGTCGCCTATAAGAAAGGTTACTTATATGTGTTTAAAGGACTCCCCACATACCACATATGAGATTTGTTTTTCCATAAACACTCCATTACAAATCAAGAGAGTGTTAGTGACAAAGAAATGATGCCTCTGAACAATTTAAGGTAACTAGTGCAGAAATAAGTCAATGACAGAAAGTAATGGGAGCATTGATGAGATAAGGTCCTAATGTCAAGAAAGGCAGTTTAATCTTACTCGTACCACCCACATAATGCCAAGTAGCACGCCATAAGCTATTAACTGCTATCATCAGACATAACCACTCATTGTAACATTCATCCCATACTGGTTCACCTCAAAAATATTTCCCCACAAAGCATTTCCTCATCTAGAGGTTTACATCTAACTTGACACTGTATTAATCCCTTAAGAAGTTGCAAATGGCATCCCCACATCGGGTTTCAATCATCACTGTAGCCAAGATCAGGTATATTAACACACCTCAATAAAACTCCCAAATCTTATGGCAAAATGGATAGAGTTCTACCTAAAAATTGACTGAAATACTTCAATAGCTCAACGGCCACACTCTGGAGTTCATAACTCAACGGAACACACACCCGAAGTGCACGATTGTAAAAATTTAAACAAATGAGAGAAATAAAACATACAATATAACTTCCAAATAAATGAGAGCATGCCTCACTAACAGGTGACCCAAAGGGTTCCACACTCCACTTTGCTAATGCTTGAATCTCAGGATATTACCAAATGATTGGGTCACCCAAATGAAAATGGTTCCTCCTTATATGCCCATACATATGAACTTATAGTCAGTAGCTCATTTAATTGGTCCAACATAACCCATGCACATCTTGATAGCTAACTCATACACACTCGATACCTCACAGTAGCCCTTAAAACCTTGGCTCTGACACTAAATCTGTAACACCCCCAAAATGCTAATGACATGATTTACGGAAAACTGCAGCAGAAGACTTAATAATAGAAGGTGCTACCGCCGTCCTGATAAGGACAAGGCTCACTGAAACCATTCAATCTTACAACTCATGTTCACAATATCTATTAAACTGAAACACAAGAGCAAAGTCCATAGTAGTTCAACTTCAATATAATAGACTTAATCATACCATGTGCTAACTTCACACTCTATACTACACAAGGATATTGAAAATAGGCCCAACTTGAACCTGAGGTCGATCCCAACATTCATGCTAGGCTGAATCCACTGTGAGCATATGATGACTTCCAAAAGGGCTTGCTAAATGGAGAAATATGTGATACTTCACCACCTAAGATGGAAAACATGAAAACAATTTGAAAATGTGGGCTAATACTCAGTACATGCATTCCTGTATTGTACAATGAGCATAGAAACACTGTCAATGGGCACCCGCCTTTGCAAATCATTTAGTTCACAATAACAATGAAAATGAAAATAGTATAGACTAAATTGCTCATTATTATTTGGATGTGAACCCCTTGAATTGATATGACCTATACATACGTATACACCTGCTAATCCGATCAATAGTTAGCTTGAAGTCACGCGGGTAAATGATGAGCTGACGCCCTATAGATGGTAACTGACGGGGTCACAAGTTAAACGGCAAATCGCAGCATAAACTGATTCATTGATAAACTCATTAAGAGTTATAACCTGATAAACATGTTCTACTTTCTGAAGATACAGGCAATGGATGCCCCTGGGATCGTTTGAATGTAATCTGACTTGCAAAACATGTTTTTGATTTGATAAATATGCTGTGACTTGATAAGATTTATGCATAATGGGGAACGATAACTAGGCCTCGATTCTGTTTCATAAATGTCATTGTAAGTATGTACAGTTAGTAAATGATCCTTACTCACATAATTGAGTAAATAAAAGTATGTGTAACAGAAATTGAGTAATTAAATGGTATACATAACTTGGGTATTTCAGTATAACTTCAAAACTGAATTAATGAAAGTAATTGAATCCAATATAAAGTAGATAAAAGTAAAATAGACCACAATGAGGTAAATGAGATTACAAAGGAAAAGGCCTTGATGGTCACAAATGAGAGAGTAGTTGTGGCCTTTTTTGAGATGGGTTACTGATACGGGTTTAAGACTCGCTGATGTATTGCCTAGTTTAAGATAACAGGTAGTACACTAGATTGGCTTGATAAATAGATTTGATACATTCTGAAATGAGTACATAATAAAGGTTTGAGGCCAACGGAGATAGATCTTGGTTCAAAATAGCATAAACTGCAATAACTTGGTCTGATAAATATGGTTTCTGAGTCACAACTCTCCCCACTTCTCATATATCATTCATAAATTCATTAGATATAGAATTCCATCCCAATTAGTCATTGAACTCAATAGAAGCTATTAAGCTCACTAAACTTGGTATTTTCTTTGTAAACTCCATAATTGATTCAAAGCTCACAAATAAGCCCCCAAATTATATACTTCTCTTCTTCTTTCTCATTAATCATGCCAAAAGCTCCATAAAAGTCCATGGATATTCATTTCCTCCATAAATGGCCTTACTTAGCCCAAAATACACAAAATGAGTGCTTGATCAATCTCACTTAATCTTTATTATTGCTCTTCACACAATTACTCAAAATGCTTCCAAAAATCACTAAATTCAAAATACTCAACCAAAATTCATGAAATCTTATAGGAAATTTGAAAATAATATGGACAATCTACAGTACAATTTTTTCAGCATTTTCCTCCAAGTATACACTGCACGAAAATTGCAATAACCGCCCAATTTATACCAAAGCAGGTCAGTTCACTTCAAATATTCATAACTTTCACCCTTTACCTCAAATGGAGACCTAAAACCCCAATATGAGAATATTACGAAGTCTTAAAAAATTTTCATTTACAACACAAAACATGATTGACACAAGGGTCTTCCCAAAATGGGGCTCAAAAACAAGTGTGTTAGTTTTGGTCTATTCTGCACAGTTTTGGTAAAATGATCATAATTTTTTCCACAGACTTCAGATTAAGGCCATTCAAAAGCCATTTGAAAGCTAACACGATGAACTGTCTAACCACCGAAAATCATAATTTTCCCATGGGCTGATCATTACCAGTTTAATCCTGAAGTCTTCCCTATTTTCCTGAAATTTTTAGCCTTCACTATGTTAGCTTTTCCCTCTCTTTTCACACAAATCCTCAACTTAAACCATTCCTTAAAAGCATGTAAATAAACTTTGGTCCATCGCAACATCCTACAAAACCTCCACACTCAATTTTACTTCATAGTCATATCCAATAAAGATAGTTTTTTCAAACAAATACACACAAAAGCCAAGCTTAATGCCAATTTAATCCAAACCATATATTACTTGCCGAAACCCTAGTTTATGGCGAACTTGGAGTCACTTTAACTCATTTCAAATCAGCAAAAACATCATCATAAACATCAATAGGTAAAAGATGACCAAATCAAAGATAAAACAATCAAAATCCAACATTTTAACATTAAGCTTGCATACATGATTATCCTTGAACCCTAGCATGCTCCAAGCTTATTTCAATCAATAAAACATCAAAATAACCCTTGATTTATCAATCCAACATCATCAACAATCATAAATAGCAAAACAAGAATCAAAACCAAAAATCTAAAGAGACGAGTTTAGGGTTACTCACTTCAAGCTGGATAAAAGTAGAGATGGAGGTGATGTTTAGTGGTTTTGATGATGGAGAATGGTGGCTAGTGGTACTAGGATGTCCAGGGGGAATGGAGGCAGTCGGGTTGGCCGAAAAATGCCACAAAATAACAGCAACAGCAGGGGGGAAGGGCTACCGGCTAGAGAGAGAGAGGAGAGAGAAGTGGGTTGAAATTTTTGGTTGTATTTTCTTGACTTGTGTCACTTGGCTGAATTTATACCTCAAAAAGTAGCTTTTTACTAACCATGGTTAAGCTTAAATGATGGTTATTAGCCAGGGTATTCGTGCAAACTTGTTGGGCATCAAATTGGGATGAAAAAAAATTTGGGCTTAGAAATAAAACGCCCCATAATGATAACGTTTTTATGACACTTCAGGTTAAATTTTTGCGAGGTTATAAAACAATAATAATAATAATAATAATAATAATAATAATAATAATAACAACAACAACAACAATAACAATAATAATAATTTCTTAAACCATAATTATCGAGGCCTACTATCGATTCGCTCGATATTTAATCAATCAGTGAAACTGGAATTAACAATCAACGAAACCTGAATTGCAAATGGGTCCCAAATGAAATATCTTCCAACTGGATAATTAAATACGATAAATGAAGGTGAAAAATTTAAATAACATAATGAAATTCGTTCGATAAATAAATTGGGCGTAATTGAATTAATAAACATGATTTGGTTAAATAAATAACCATGTCCAATTAAATAAATAGCCCCAATTAATTAAAATAAACATGATTTAAATAAATAAATATGGTTTAGGGTCGGGCTATCACAGTCTTCCCCCCTTTAAAGAGTTTCATCCTTGAAACTCATGAAGCTTATTCATTTATGCCAAACTGTCTCAAATATCAATAGTTGGTTTTCATTACTTCCCTCCAAAGAGGTATGATTAGCCTAAAGTGCGTAGCTGCTTAATCATTCGATCGAGCATCTAGATCCTCAGTGACTTCACTGGCTCAATAACTTCGGTTCGAAATTGATATTTTATTTAAAAGAAAAATTTATTACTGTAAAGAAGGTACTCTACTCTACTGATTCTCTATCTTAACCACTAATAGATATGAAAACCATTGCATTTCCTAATGAGTACTCTGGTGCTGACTTATAAAGCTCACTGTAACGAGGACTCAAATATCTTCGATATCCAGTCTTTTGGCACCCTTGACTAGAGAAGCCCTTTGGAGTACTTTATATCTCATATAAACTTCGATTGTCTCCTTCTTTGCTGGGGGTCATATGATAGGGGCTTTGAAAATGGATTGAGCACCTAGAATTAGGTTGATCTGAAAATCAAGGTTTCTTGGAGGAAAATAGTCCGAAAAGTCCTCAGGTAAAACATCTCTAAATTCACAAACTGTAATTATGGATATATATCTATATATATCTGGTGTGATTGGCATCTCACTAATATTCAATGCATTACTGACACGATAACTCACTTGCTTGTACAGTGTAACTAGGCCAGAAATAGGGTTTTTCTTCCCTCGATCCATAAAAACACACGTTTAGTCTTTGCTCATTTTTCAAGCTAACCTTAAGATGTTTATAAGTCATCTTCTATAATTATATAGTTAGTTCATCCCCATTATGATAACAAGGTCTGCCACTCAAACTGGATTCAATATCCAGTGAATATGGTTCCAGCAATACTACTAGAAGCATGTGTATCAGAAATAAACACTCAACTACATACTGGTCTCAGTACATTGAGATGACCGGGGAAAGACCTAAAGTGTAGAGAGATGTAATGACACAATGAACTCTTGTAATGATATTTCTTTATTTGTTACAAAGGACTGGCATGTAAGCAAAGTGAATGAAGGGATGAAGATTCGTAATGAAAGACGTAAGTATATAAATGACCTACATATACAAGACATGCAGTTTATTCATGATGATCATGATAGTAAAGTAAATGAACGATGTTATGAAGTTGAGAAGGAGTATTAAGTACTGAAGGTGAAGAAATGTAACAGATTACCAAAGCAGTTTTCGAAAAGTGGTACGGTATCTGTGTGTGAGTAAAATGATGAAAATAAGGGTCAACACTACCAAAAGAAAAATTTTATTCATATGGTATTTGAAAGGACAATACCTCAAGATGAAGGAGTCAGTCTTATGACTGAACATCATGACATCCATCAGCAACACATTTTGCAGTAAATGGAAGTCTTAGGTAGACATATTAACTCCGAAACTGCTAGCAAATGAAAATAGCATAAATCATTATTTATCATTAATAAGATAGGCTGTACTAGTAAACAAAGAATTACCAAAATAGCCCGAGTAACGACATGCAGTCATGGCCATAGAATGGTATGCCAACTTGACATTATAGTGCTATAGAAGCACGGATAATATGAATATATTTAATTATTGAAAAGAGCGCTTAATGACTGGGTCTAAAGTGACTAAAGGCTGTGCAAGCAATAAATGAATAGTGCTCAAGTAGAAGTAAGGAGTTAAAGTAGGTGACAGTAAAAATATGAACATAGTGATGGCTAAACTGTAAGTAGAATGGGTCAAATATGCTTAGGAAGAACTGCAAATCACACAGTAATGCATATCGAGGGTCATCATAGGCTTCATTATGGAAACAGAGAATTAAACGATTATGATTGTCAGGGTTTGAATCACCTATAAGAAAACTTGCTCAGATGTGCTTAAAGGACTCCCCATATACCACATATGAGATTTTTTTCGTAAAGGCTCCATTACAAAACAAGAGACTGTTAGTGACAAAGAAATAATGCCTCTGAATAATTCAAGGCAACTAGGGCAGAAATAAGTCAATGACAGGAAGTAATGGGAGCATTGATGAGGTAAGGTCCTAGTGTCAAGAATGGCAGCTTAATCTTACTCATACCACCCACATAATGCCAAGTGGCACATCATAACTAACTATTATCATAAGACATAAGCACTCATTGTAACGTTCATCTCATACTGGTTCACCTCAAAGATATTTCCCCGCAAAGCATTTCCTCATCTAGATGTTTACATCTAACTTGACACTGTGTTAATCTCTTAAGAAGTTGCAAATGGCATCCCTACATCGGGTTTCAATCTTCAGTATACCCAAGATCAGGTATATTAACATACCTCAATAAAACTCTCAAATCCTGGGGTAAAACGGATAGAGTTCGGCCTAAAAACTAACTAAAACCCAGCTTGTGGCCTTACAATAGATACCTGAAATGGAGAGAAATACTTCAACAGCTTGACGACCACACGCCAGAGTTCCTAACTCAACAGAACACACACCCGGATTGCAATGTCGTAAAAATTTAAAGAAATGAGAGAAATGAAACATACAATATTACCTCCAGAAAAATGAGAGCATGCCTCACTAATAGGTGACCCAAATGGTTACACACTCCACTTTGCTAATGCTCGAATCGCAGAATATTACCAAATGGTTGGGTAACCTGAATGAAAATGATTCCTCCTTATATGCCCATACATATGAAGTTGTAGTCAGTAGCCCATTTAACTGGTCCAACATAACTCACACAAACCTTGGTAGCTCACTCAATAACACTTGATAGCTCACAGTGGCCCTTAAAACCTTGGCTCTGATACCAAATCTATAACGCTATCAAAATGCTAATGACATGATTTATAGAAAACTGTAGTAGAAGACTTAATAATAGAAGGCATTACTGCTGTCTTGATAAGGACAAGGCTCATTGAAATCATTCAATCTTGCAACTCATGTTCACAATATCTATTAAATCGAAACACTCCGAGACCAAAGTCCATAATAGTTCAACTTTAATACAATCGACTTAATTATACCATGTGCTAACTCGCACTCCACACAACACAAGTATATTGAATATAGGCCCAACTTGACCCTGAGGTCAATCCCAATATTCATGCTATGCTAAATCTACTGTGAGCATCTGATGACTTCCAAAAGGGCTTAGATACTTCATCACCTAAAATGGAAAACATGAAAACAATTTGAAAATGTGAGTTAAAACTCAGTACATGCATTCTTGTATTGTAAAATGAGCATAGGAACAATATTAATGGGCACCTGCCTTTGCAAAACATTTACTTTGCAATAACAATGAAAATGAAAATAGTATAAACTGAATTGCTCATTATTATCTGGATATGAACCCCTTGAAATGATATGATCTATACATATGTGTACATCTGCGAATCCGGTCAATAGTTGGACTGAAGCCGGGCGGGTAAATGACGGGCTGATGCCTTACAGATGATAACTGACGGGGTCATAAGTTAAATGGCAAATCATTGTATAAACTAATTCATTGATAAACTCATTAAGAGTTGTAACTTGATAAATATGTTCTGCTTTCTGAAGACACAGACAATGGACGTACCTGAGATCTTTTGAGTGTAATCTGATGTGCAAAACATGTTTTTGATTTGATAAATGTGTTGTGACTTGATAAGACTTATGCATAACGGGGAACGATAACTAGGCCTCGACTCTGTTTCATAAATGTCATTGTAAGTGCGTGTAGTCAGTAAATGATCCTTACTCACATAATTGAATAAGTAAAAGTATATGTAACAGAAATTAAGCAATTAAACGGTATACATAACTTGGGTATTTCAATATAACTTCAAAAAACTGAATTAATGAAAGTAATTAAATTCGATGTAAAGTAAATGAAAGTGAAATAGACCACAATGAGATAAATAAGATTACAAAGGAAAAGGCCTTGATGGTGACAAATGAGGGAGTGGTTGTGACCTTTTCTAAGATAGGTTACTGATACGGGTTCAAGGCTCACTGATGTGTAGCCTGCTTCAAGATAACAGCTAGTACACTAGATTGGTTTGATAAATACATTTGATACATTCTGAAATGAGTAAGTAATAAAGGTTGAGGCCAAGAGAGATAGATCTTGGTTCAAAATAGCATAAACTGCAATAACTTGGTCTGATATATATGGTTTCTGAGTCACAACACTCCTCACTTCTTATATTCCATTTATAAATCCATTAGATATGGAATTCTACCCCAAATGAGTCATTAAACTCAATAGAAGCTATTAAGCTCACTAAACTTGGTATTTCCTCTATGAAATTCATAATTGATTCAAAGCTCATAAACAAGCTCCCAAATTGTATACTTATCTTCTTCTTTCTCATTAATCAAGCTAAAAGCTCTATAAAGCCCATGAATATTGATTTCCTTCTTAAATGACTTAGCCGAAAATACACAAAATCAGTGCATGATCAATCTCACTCAGTCTTTATTATTGCTCTTTGCACATTACTCAGAATGCTTCTAAAAATCACCAAACCCAAAAATACTCAACCAAAATTCATGAAATCTTATAGGAAATTCGAAAATAGTACGTACAATCTGTAGTACAATTTTTAGAATTTCCCTCCAAGTATACGCTGCACAGAAATTGCAATATCAACCCAATTTACACCAAAGCAGGTTAGCTCACTTAAAAAAATTGATAACTTTCACCCTTGACCTTGAATGGAGACCTAAAATCCCAATATGAAAAGATTAAGAAGTCACAAAAAATTTTCATTTACAACACAAAATATGATTCCCACAATAGGATTCCCAAAATGGGGCTAAAACACAAGTGTGTTAGCTTTGGTCCATTCTGCACAGTTTTGGTAAAATGACCATAACTTTTTCCACAGACCTCAGATTAAGGCAATTTAAAGTCCATTTGAAAGCTAACACACTAAGCTATCTACCAACAAAAATCATAATTTTCCTATGGGCCTATTACTACCAGCTTAATCCTGAAGTGCGTCATGCTTTCCTAAAATTTTCAGCCTTCACTGTTTTAGCTTTTCCCTCTCTTTTCACGCAAAATCTTCAACTTAACCATTCCTTAAAAGCATGTAAACAAGCTTTGGTCCATCCCAACATCATACAAAATCACCACACTCAATTTTACTTCATAGTCATATCCGATAAAGATATTTTGTTTCAAACAAATACACACACAAACCAAGCTTAATGCTAATTTAATCCAAACCATATATTACTTGCCAAACCCCTAGTTTATGTCCAACTTGGATTCACTACAACTCATTTCAAATCACCAAAAACATCATCATAAACATCAATAGGTAAAAGATGATCAAATCAAAGATAAAACAATCAAAATCTAACATTTTAACATTAAGCTTGCATGAACATGATTACCCTAAAACCCTAGCATGCTCCAAGCTTATTTCAATCAATAAAACATCAAAATAATCCTTGATTCTATCTATCCAACATGATCAACAACCATAAATAGCAAAACAAGAATCAAAACCAAAAATCCAAGAAGACAAGTTTAGCGTTAGTCATTTCAAGCTGGATAAAAGTAGAGATGGAGGTGATGTTTAGGGGTTTTGATGATGGAGAATGGCAGCTATTGGTACTAGGATGTCTGGGGGGGCCGGAGGCAACCAGGGTTGGCTGGAAACTAGCCGAAAAATGCCATAAAACAGCAGCAACAGCAGGGGGGAAGGGGCTGCCGGCTAGAGAGAGAGAGGAGAGAAAAGTGGGTTGAAATTTTTGGTTGTATTTTCTTGACTTGCCTCCCTTGGCTAAATTTATACCTCAAAAAGTAGCTTTTTACTAACCATGGTTAAGCTTAAATTATAGTTATTAGCTGTGGTAATCATGCAAACTTGTTGGGCTTCAAATTGGGCCGGAAAAAAAGTTGGGTTCGGAGATAAAATCCCCGTGACGATAACGTTTTTATGTCACTTCAGATTAAATTTTTGCGAGGATATAAAAATAATAATAATAGTAATAATAATAATAATAATAATAATAATAATAATAATAATGACAACAATAATAATAACAATAACAATGACAATAATTTTTTAAACTATAATTATTGAGGCATACTATCGATCCACCCGATGTTTAATCAACCAACGAAACTGGAATTAACAATGTATGAAACATGAATTGCAAAATGGGATACGATAAATGAAGGTGAAAAATTTAAATAACATAATGGGATTCGTTCGATAAATAAATTGGGTGTAATTGAATTAATAAACACGATTTGGTTAGATAAATAACCATGACCAGTTAAATAAATAACCATGATTAATTAAAATGAACATGATTTAAATAAATAAAGGTGATTTAGAGTCAGGCTATTATAGCCTTTCCCCTTTAAAGAGTTTCATCCTCAAAACTTATGAAGCTTATTCATGTATGCAAAACTACCTCAAATATCAATAGTTAGTTTTCATTGCTTCCCTCCAAAGAGGTCTGATTAGTCCAAAGTGCATAGCTGCTTAACCTGCGATTCAGTATCTAGATCCTCAGTAATTTCATTGGCTAGATTACTTCGGTTTAAAATTCATATTCTCTTCAAAAGAAAAATTTGTTACTGCAAAGGAGGTACTCCACTCTACGGGTTCTCTGTTTTGACCACTAACAGATAGGAAAACCATTGCATTTCCTAATAAAGTACTCTGGTGCTGACTTATAAAGCCCACTGTAATGAGGACTCAAATATCTTTGATATACAGTCTCTTGACATCCTGAACCAGAGAAGCCCTTTGGAATACTTTATATCTCATCTGAACTTTGATTGTCTTCTTCTTTGGTCAAAATGACCATATGACTCTTGTGTAGTCCTTGTGTCACCTTAGCGTAAACTTGAACTGTCTCATTATTCTCAATACTTCTTCTAACTTACTCTAATACCGCTAGACATTGTTTGGGATTGTGCCCTTATCAAGAAATCCTCATCTGATGTTCTCAACGCATCACATGGTCTTCCCTCATCAGACTAGTCTAAGATTTACTCTAAGTCTGAATTAAACACTAGAATAAACATGATCAGAGATAAAAACGATGGAATTGGTAGTCAAGTGAGTCATTAGAAACAAAAGAAATAAACAAGGAGACTAGAAAAGACTTATAAAGGAGGGATTAACATGGTGTGGTTAGAATAAAGATAACTATAATTGTAACATGAATTACGAAATATAATGCCACAAGAATTATGGTTTATAAATATGGATCATAAAGGGTCAAATAACTTATTGACCCAGGAGAAAGATGGTCTATTTATACTCGGGTTTAACTGATGAAATGGAAACAAGATGACAAGCAACTGAGCTTCAACTAGGTAACTTTATAGCCACAAGCAACGAGACAAGTACAATAGTGATGGAGATCCCTTCATGCCCCTTGATTTAAAAGAAGCGAATCAATCTAGGTAATCTCATTTTGCTGGCCCAAGGATGAATAAATCATCCTTATTTTGTTTAAGTAATAAAACAGCAGGTCACGGGTTTAAGTCAGCAGCAAACCCATTTTTGAGAGCTTAATTACTTAGGCCTTTTTGAGGTTTAAGTCTAATATTTTTCATTGGGTTTGAAGTTCAAGAAGTCTACTTTGCACCAAAATAAGTTTCATTCCATTTGGACTTCATTTACGCATTCAAATTAGCCAATAAACCTAAGGTATCCAAACTGCCCAGCTGAACCAGAATGTACCCAGTTTTGAGCATGTGATTTCTTAAGCTACATTTTGGTTTAAGTCTTGGATTTTACCTTCCCCAAGATGTCTACTTTTAGGTTCAAGCATTAATTTCCAATCATCCACAGAAGAAGATAGGAGAACAAAGCCTTTTTGTCAAACCGACCAGTTTTGACCCAAAATTGCATGGTTAAATGTTTTAGTAGAGTTACCCTACTTAAACATGGTTTAACCTTGATTTCTTTGTAGGCAGGGTTTGTACACACCCTAAGGTTTTCCCCCATGACCTAAAAACAAAATCATGCTCACTTTTGATAGGGTTAAAATTGACTGCAAAACTGGGCCAGAAACTACCGTGAACCCGGTTCAGCAGCACGGTTGCATTTTTCCTTCTCCTAAGGGCTTGCTTCTTCCGATCCTGAGTGGCACACATCCCAAGGTGTCCAGAAGAGCAATGATCAAGCTACAAAGTAATTGGCCTTGAGAAGAACAACCAATGGGAAGCTTGCTGCAGGGAACATGTCTCTTGAACCCTATTGGCTAGCCGAAAAGGACTCTACTACCTAGCTGTTGCCTATTTGTTTATTCTCTCTAAGCTGGTTGTATTAGAATTAAATAAGCGTGATAATAAAGTAAACATCATTTATTAGCTTTGTTTCATGTTTTTAATGTAATTTAATTAATTAGAAACTAGGTTAGTACACGGTTAGCACTAATTATGTAGATTAGCTTAAGTTAACACCTTTCCTCCCTAGGAAGGAAAGGTCTAGGTGTGTGCTTGCTTAGGTGGGTGCTTGCTAGGCTTGTATTAAAGAGTTACACACGGCCATGGGCAAAAGATAACTCATATTTGAATCAAAAACCCAGTTGAGAGCATTTGTGCTTTCGTGCTTTTGCACATTCAAATACTAAACTTGCTTATCCTTAACTAGGCCGGTTAGGGTGGTGTTCAAACTTAGTCTTAAACTTGTTCAAGTAGTTTTTCTGTATCTTAATCAAGTTTGGGGGCCCTAAACTAGTGTTTGGTGGTGTTTTTGTATCCAAACATCCGTTTAGTTCTATCATTCTACCTTGATTATCCTCATGGGTTTGAGTTTACTTTGCTAGTTTTCAGTTTGCAAGCCGTGTATTTCTGATTTCTGGCTTAAGTTTTCATTTAATCCTTCAAAGATACACCAAGTTTCTTTTCTTTTTCTCAGTTAGAATCCCTTGATTCTAAATTCAATTCCCTACCTCACGTGTTTGCTGCCTCACAACCAGTATATTACGTATCATTTTCCCTGAGTTTTCGTTGGTAGTATTCTCTCTTGGTTTTAAGCTTTTTCTCTTGAGTTGAGTTTGAGTTTTAACCCTCGGTAGGTACATCATATTTGGTCTCAGAGCAAGCTTCTCTTTTGCTCGGTATTCGTCCCCAAGCTCTCCAAAACCCAAATCCAAATCCATTCCTCAAATGCAAGTCCAATTCTGTTCTACTCTTGAATTGGTTACACCATGAGTACTAGTTTGAGTTTAGTAGAGAAAGTTGATGATATTTTGAAGAGTAATCATGAGATTACTTCTTATAATCAAGAACTGAAGAGTTCTAACCAAGAGTTGAAGGCTCAGAATGAGTACCTATGCAAACAGCTAGGTACCTTTCTAAAGCAAAAGCAAAAAATGTGTGAAGAACCTGTCCAATCAGAACCATGGAGGCAACAACAAGTGTTTAGCCATACTCTTGATTCATCTAGTGATGATGAACCATTAAGAATGGTTAGACCAGACCCATGGATTCAAGCTACTTCAAATGATTTCCAAGTGGGAGTTCCAGAATAAAAAGGCAAGCTTGATCCTGAAGAATTTTTGGATTGGCTGCACACGGTTGAGAGAGTTTTTGAGTACAAGGACATCCCAGAAGACATGAAGGTGATGCTGGTTGCTTTAAGACTTTGAAAGTATGCTTCTCTTTGGTTGACTAATTTGTGTGCCAAAAGAGTTAGAGAAAGGAAGTCCAAAATCAGTACATGGGAGAAGATGAAATCCAAGCTTAAGGTTCGACTTCTTCCTCCTACCTATGTTCAAGATTGTTACTCTCAACTCCACCATTTGAACCAAGGCAACATGAGTGTAGAAGAATACACTTGAGAGTTTGAAAAGCTTGTAATCAAGTGTGACTTACATGAACCAGAAGAGCAAGCAATCATTAGATACTTAGGAGTTCTTGATCCTAGGTATGCTAATGTTATTTATTTACAAGCTTACACTTCTTCTGATGAAGTATGTGTGCTAGCTCACAAAGTTGAGCAATAAAAGAAGAATAAACGGCCCCTAAGGTATGAAATTCCAAAGCCCTCACCACATGACCAAACCATGAACAAGAGGAGTTCATCTTCTACCCCTAAACCCACGGCATCCATTTCTCCCACTCCATAAAAACATCAAACTCCACAGCAAAGCCTATCCCCACAATCTACACCTAAACCCCTTCCTAAGGGCATCCAAAGATGTTTTAAGTGCCAAGAATTTGGGCACTTAGCATCAGATTGCACCAACCGAAGGTATGTTATCCTAGCCGAATGGAAGGCAGTAGAGGAGGTCGAGTTAAAGGAGGAAATTGAAGAGAAAAATGGGGCTAATATTGAGGAAATAGTGGTAGAGGAAGATGAAGGTGATATGCTCACTTTGAACACCCCCCTTCCACTAAGAAGCCATGAGCACCTCGGCCTTCTTCTCACTTTTGGTGAACCATCACTTAATGCTCCTAATTCTGAGTTAAGAGCAATTAGGGAAGTGGTTCAACCCAAGACCGAAGGATCCCCTCTAAGCAACAGTCAAATCAGCAAGGGAAATGAGAAGAAAAGAGTCTTTAAGTTCAAAAGAGACTTATTTGAATGGTTGATTCTATTTTAGCCAAAATTGGATCCAGAAGAGGAGGTAATTGCCTAAACTGATTTGTAGACAAGTCCTTTTTAACAAGGGGAGGATGATGGAGATCCTTCCATGCCCCTTGATTTAAAAGAAGAAAATTAATCTAGGTAATCTCATTTTGCTGGCCAAAGGATGAATAAATCATCCTTATTTTGTTTAAGTAATAAAACAACAGGTCACAGGTTTAAGTCAGCAGCAAACCCATTTTTGAGAGCATAATTATTTAGGCCTTTTTGTGGTTTAAGTCTAGCATTTTTTATTTTGTTTCAAGTTCAAGAAGTCAGCTTTGCACCAAAACAAGTTTCATCCCATTTGGATTTCATTTACCCATTCCAATTAGCTAATAAACCTAAGGTATCCAAACTGCCCAACTGAATCAGAATGTACCCGGTTTTGAGCATGTGATTTCTTTAGCTACATTTATGTTTAAGTCTTGGATTTTTACCTTTTTGGATTCCCCAAGATATCTACTTTCTGGTCCAAGCATTAATTTCCAATCATGCATACAAGAAGATCGGAGATCAAGGCCTTTTTGTCAAACTGGCCATTGCTGACCAAAAATTGCACGATTAAATGTTTTAGTAGAATTAACCAACTTAAACATGGTTTAAACTTGATTTCTTTGTGTGGGGTTTGTAGACCCCCAAAGGTTTCCCGCCATGGCCTGAAAACAAAATCATGCTCACTTTTGATAGGGTTAAAATTGACTGTAAAACCGGGCCAGAAACTGTCGTGAACCTGGTTCAGCAGCACGGTTGCATTTTTCCTTCTCCTACGGGTTTACTTCTTCCAATGCTGAGTGGCACATGTCCCAAGGTGTCTAGAAGAGCAATGATCAAGCTGCAAAGTAATTGGCCTTGAGAAGAACAACTAATGAGAAGCTTGCTGCAAGGAACATGTCTCTTGAACCCTATTGGCTAGCCGAAAAGGATTCCACTACCTAGCTGCTGCCTATTTATTTATTCTCTCTAAGCTGGGTGTATTAGGATTAAATAAGCATGATAATATTGTAAACATCATTTATTATCTTTGTTTAATGTTTTTGATGTAATTTGATTGAGTAGAACGGTTAGCACTAACCGTGTAGATTAGCTTAACACCTTTCCTCCCTAGGAACATGGTTTAACCTTGATGTCTTTGCGTGGGGTTTGTAGACCCCCAAAGGTTTCCCGCCATGGTGTGAAAACAAAATCATGCTCACTTTTGGTAGGGTTAAAATTGACTGTAAAACCGGGCCAGAAACTATCATGAACCTGGTTCAGCAGCACGGTTGCATTTTTCCTTCTCCTACGGGTTTACTTCTTCCAATGTTGAGTGGCACATGTCCCAAGTTGTCTAGAAGAGCAATGATCAAGCTGCAAAGTAATTGGCCTTGAGAAGAACAACTAATGAGAAGCTTGCTGCAAGGAACATGTCTCTTGAACCCTATTGGGTAGCCGAAAAGAACTCTACTACCTAGCTGCTGCCTATTTATTTATTCTCTTTAAGCTGGGTGTATTAGGATTAAATAAGCATGATAATATTGTAAACATCATTTATTATCTTTGTTTAATGTTTTTGATGTAATTTGATTGAGTAGAAACTAGGTTAGTACACGGTTAGCACTAACCGTGTAGATTAGCTTAAGTTAACACCTTTCCTCCCTAGGAAGGAAAGGTCTAAGTGTGTGCTTGCTTAGGTGGGTGCTTGCTAGGCTTGTATTAAAGAGTTGCACATGGCCATGGGCAAAAGATAACTCAGATTTGATTCAAAAACCCAGTTGAGAGCATTTGTGCTTTCGTGCTTTTACACATTCAAATACTAAACTTGCTTATCCTTAACCAGGCCGGTTAGGGTGGTATTCAAGCTTAGTGTTAAACTTGTTTAAGTGGTGTTTCTATATCTTAATCAAGTTTAGGGGCCCTAAACTAGTGTTTGGTGGTGTTTTTGTATCCAAACATCAGTTTAGTTCTATCATTCTGCCTTAATTATCTTGACAGGCTTGAGTTTACTTTGCTAGTTTTCAGTTTGCAAGCCGTGTAGTTTTGATTTCTAGCTTAAGTTTTCATTTAATCCTTTGAAGATACACCAAGTCTCTTTTCTTTTTCTTATTTAGAATCCCTTGATTCTAAGTTTCATTCCCTACCTCACGTGTTTGCTGCCTCATAACCAGCATATTACGTACCATTTTCCCTGAGTTTTCCTTGATAGTATTCTCTCTTGGTTTTGAGCTTTTACTCTTGGATTGAGTTTGAGTTTTAACCCTCGGCAGGTACATTAAATAGATAGATGGGACAAGCAATGTGCAATAAATAGATAAATAGATTGGATAAGCAAAGCGCAATCGACAGATAAATAGATTGAGCAAGCTACAACAGGAATATGCCTTTACTCAGAATGTAAGATATATGTGTGGGAGTTGAAGTTCAAAATAAAGAGAGTAAGGGGATCATGACGTTCGCAATTACCCACACCTATGAGAGTTGAATTACATTATGAATTCGGAACAAGCTATACGAGCTTATCATTATGAATAAATGAGATGTAAAGTAGGTGTGTGAATCGACTCTTGGCGGAATCAAGTACCACTCATGATCATGAAATAAGGATGGTGAAGGTCGAGAGCACTGGAGTGTTGAAAACCATATAAGGTCGAACAAAAATATATTGCACATTTAACAATTAGTTTGCAAAGACATGGAAGATCACACTAATAGGAAATATCGGGTCGAAATGCAAGGCCGATTAAACAATATTGGATAGCATCAAGTTTTGAAGATGAGACATGCAAACAATTCCAAGAATTACTATAAAAGGGCATTCTTGTAAAAGATAAACTGTGGTTGCATGGCTTAGGTGTGATATCCGGACCTCAAATCATTCCTGGAAAAGACATCTGTTGTTAGCAGTTAATCCCATAAATCATTTGTTCAAGGTATAGGGCACTTATTTTTGATAGTGATCTTGTTGCACTCTCTGCATACAGTACACATCCATAAGGTTCTGCCTTCCTTCTTCACACATATAAAATTAGGGTTTCCTATAGTGACACATTTGGTTAAATCACTCCCTTCTGTAACAACTCATCTTACTAAATCTTTAGTTTTTTGAACTCTGCTGGGGGTCATATAATAGGGGCTCTGAAGATGCATTGAGCACCTAGAATTAGGTTGATCTAAAAATCAATGTTTCTTGGGGGAAAACAGTCTTGAAAGTTCTCAAATGAAACATCTCTAAATTCACAAACTGTAATTATGGATGTATATATATATATATATATATATATATATATATATATATATATATATATATACATATATATATCTATATATATATATATATATATATATATATATATATATATATATATATATATATATATATATATATACCGAGTGTGATTGGCATATCACAAATATTCAATGCATTACGGACACGATAACTCACTTGCTTGCATTGTGTAATTAGGCCAGAAATAGGGTTTTTCTTCCCTCAGTCTATAGAAACACAAGTCTAGTCTTTCCACATTTCTCAAGCTAGCCTTAAGATCTTTATAAGTCATCTTCTATAAGTACATAGTTCATTCCCATAATGATAACAAGCTCTACCAATCAAACTGGATTCAATGTCCAATGAATATGGTTCCAGCAATACTACTAGAGGCATGTGTATAAAAGATAGACATTCAACTGCCTACTGGTCCCAGTACATTGAAATGACTGGGGAAAGATCTAAAGTGTAGAGAGATGCAATGACACAATGAACTCTTGCAATGACATTTCTTTATTGGTTATAAAGGACTGGCATGTAGGTTGAGTGAATGAAGGGGTGAAAATTCGTAATGAAAGAGGTAAGGCATATGAATGACCTGCATATACAAGACATGCAGTTTATTCATGATGATCATGATAGTAAAGTAAATGAACGATGTTATGAAGTTGAGAAGGAGTATTAAGTACTGAACGTGAAGAAATGTATTAGATTACCAAAGTGGCTTTTGAAAAGTCATACGGTATCTGTATGTGAGTAAAATGACAAAGATGAGGGTCAACACTACCAAAAGGGAAATTTTATTCAGCTGGTGTTTGAAAGGACAATACCTCAAGTTGAAGGAGTCAGTCTTATGACTGAACATCATGACATCCATCAATAACACATTTTGCAGTAAATGGAAGTCTTAGGTAGGCATATAAACCCCGAAACTGCTAGCAGATGGAAAAAGCACAAATCGTTGTTTATCATTAATAAGATAGGCTGTGCTAGTAAATAAAGGATTATCAAAATAACTCGAGTAATGACAAACAGTGGCGGCCATAGAATAGTATGCCAATTTGACATTACGATGCTATAGAAGCACGGAATATATGCATACATTTAATGATTGAGAAGGGTGCTCAATGACTGGGTCTGAAGCAACTAAAGGTTGTGCAAGCAATAAATAAATAGTGCTCAAATAGAAGTTAGGAGTTAAAGTAGGTGACAGTAAAAATATGAACATAGTGATGGCAGAACCGTAAGCAAAATCAGTCAAATATGCTTAGGAAGAACTGCAAATCACACAGTAACACATACTAGGGGTCATCATAGGCTTTATTATGGAAACAGATAATTAAACGATCATAATTGTCAAGGTATGAATCGCCTATAAGAAAGGTTACTCAGATGTGTTTAAAGGACTCCCCACATACCACATATGAGATTTTTTCCATGAACACTCCATTACAAATCAAGAGAGTGTTAGTGAGAAACAAATGATGCCTCTGAACAATTCAAGGCAACTAGGGCAGAAATAAGTCAATGACAGGAAGTAATGGGAGCATTGATGAGGGAAGGTCCTAATGTTAAGAATGGCAGCTTAATCTTACTCATACGACCCACATAATGCCAAGTAGCACACCATAAGCTACTAACTGTTATCATGAGACATAAGCACTCATTGTAACATTCATCTCATTCTGGTTCACCTTAAAGATATTACCCCACAAAGCATTTCCTCATCTAGAGGTTTACGTCTAACTTGACGCTGCATTAATCCCTTAAGAAGTTGCAAATGGCATCCCCACATCGGGTTTCAATCATCACTATGCCCAAGATCAAGTATATTAACATACCTCAATAAAACTCTCAAATCCTGGGGAAAAACGGACAAAGTTCTGCCTAAAAACTGACTAAAACTCGGCTTACAGCCTTACAATAGATGCCTAAAATGGAGATAAATACTTCAATAGCTCAACGGCCACACGCCGGAGTGCATAACTCAACGGGGCACACAACCGGATTGCATAGGCGCAAAAATTTAAACAAATGAGAGAAATGAAACATGCAATATAATTCCAGATAAATGAGAGCATGCCTTACTAACAGGTGACCTAAATGGTTACACACTCCACTTTGCTAATGCTCGAATCACAGAATATTACCAAATGATTGGGTAACCCAAATGAAAATGGTTCCTCCTTATATGCCCATGCATATGAACTTATAGTCAGTAGCCTATTTAACTGGTCCAACATAACTCATACAAACCTTGATAGCTCACTTATTAACACTTGATAGCTCACAGTGGCCCTTAAAACCTTGGCTCTGATACCAAATCTGTAACGCCCCCAAAATGCTAATGAGATGATTTACAGAAAACTACAGTGGAAGACTTAATTATAGAAGGCGCTACCGCTGTCTTGATAAGGACAAGGCTTATTGAAATCATTCAATCTTGCAACTCATGTTCATAATATCTATTAAACTTAAGCACTCCAAGACCAAAGTCCATAATAGTTCAACTTCAATACAATCGACTTAATCATCATACCATGTGCTAACTCGCACTCCACACTACACAACTATATTGAATATAGGTCCGACTTGACCTTGAGGTCGATCCCAATGTTCATGCTATGCTGAATCCACTGTGAGCATCTGATGACTTCCAAAGGGGCTTGCTAAATGGGGAAACATGTCATACTTCATCACCTAAAATGGAAAACATGAAAACAATTCAAAAATGTGAGTAAAAACTCAGTACATACATTTATGTATTGTAAAATGAGCATAGAAACCCTATTGATGGGTGTCCGCCTTTGCAAATCATTTTGTTCGCAACAACAATGAAAATGAAAATAGTATAAACTGAATTGCTTATTATTATCTGGATGTGAACCCCTTGTAATGATATGATCTATACATAGGTGTACACCTGCCAATCCGAACAGCAGTTGGCCTAAAGCCGTGTGGGTAAATGATGGGCTGAAGCCCTACAAATGATAACTGACGGGGTCACAAGTTAAATGTTAAATCACAGCATAAACTAATTCATTGATAAACTCATTAGGAGTTGTAACTTGATAAATATGTTCTGCTTTCTGAAGATACACGCAATGGACATACCAGGGATCTTTTGAGTGCAATCTGATTTGAAAACATATTTTTGATTTGATAAATGTGTTATCACTTGGTAAGACTTATGCATAATGGGGAACGACAACTAGGTCTCGACTATGTTTCATAAATGTCATTGTAAGTATGTGTAGTTAGAAAATGACCCTTACTCACATAATTGAGTAAGTAAAAGTACGCGCAACAGAAATTCAGGAATTATACACATAACTTGGGTATGTCAATATAACTTCAAAAAATTGAATTAATGAAAGCAATTAAATCCAATGTAAAGTAAATAAAAGTAAAATAGATCACAATGAGATAAATGAGAATACAAAGGAAAAGGCCTTGATGGTGACAAGTGAGAGAGCGATTGCGGCATTTTCTGAGATAGGTTGTTGTCACGGGTTTAAGGCTCACTGATGTGTAGTCTGATTCAAGATAACAGCTAGTGCACTAGATTGGCTTGATAAATACATTTGATGCATTCTGAAATGAGTAAGTAATAAAGGTTGAGGCCAAGAGAGATAGATCTTAGTTCAAAATAGCATAAACTGCAATAACTTGGTCTTACAAATATGGTTTCTGAGTCACAACTCTCCCCACTTCTCATATTCCATTCATAAATCCATTAGATATAGAATTGTACCCCAAATGAGTCATTGAACTCAATAGAAGCTAATAAGCTCACAAAACTTGGTATTTTCTCTGTAAAATTCATAATTGATTCAAAGCTCATAAACAAGCTCCTAAATTGTATACTTGTCTTCTTCTTTCTCATTAATCAAGCTAAAGGTTCCATAAAAGTCCATGAATATTCATTTCCTCCTTACATGACCTTACTTAATGCAAAACACACAAAATGAGTGCATGATCAATCTCACTCAATCTTTATTATTGCTCTTTGCACAATTACTCAAAATGCGTGTAAAAATCACCAAACCCAAAATACTCAACCACAACTCATGAAATCTTATAAGAAATTCATAAATAGTCTGTACAATCTACAGTACAATTTTTAAAAATTCCCTTCAAGTATACGCTGCATAAAAATTGCAATAGTAGCCCAATTTGCACCAAAGTAGGTTAGCTCACTTCAAAAAATTGATAACTTTTACCCTTGACCTCAGATGGAGATTTAAAACCCCAATATGAGAATATTAAGAAGTCTTGAAAAATTTTCATTGGCAACACAAAACATGATTTCTGCAATAGGGTTCCCAAAATAGCGCTGAAACACAAGTACGTTAGTTTTGGTCCGTTCCACACAGTTTTGGTAAAATGACCATAACATTTTCCACAGGCCTCAGATTAAGGCTATTCAAGATCCATTTGAAAGCTAACACACTGAACTATCTACCTACCAAAAATCATAATTTTCCCAAAGGCTGATCATTACTAGTTTAATCCTAAAGTCCACCCTGTTTTCCTGAAATTTTCAGCCTTCGTTGTTTTAGCTTTTCCCTCTCTTTTCACCCAAATCCTCAACTTAAACCATTCCTTAAAAGCATTTGAACAAGTTTTGGTCCATTCCAACATCATACAAAACCACCACACTCAATTTTACTTCATAGTCATATGCTATAAAGATCTTTATTCAAACAAATACACACATAAACCAAGCCTAATGCTAGTTTAATCCAAACCACATATTACTTGCCAAAGCCCTAGTTTATGGACAACTTGGATTCACTTCAACTCATTTCAAATCCCCAAAAACATTATCATAAACATCAATAGCTAAAAGATGACCAAATCAAAGTTAAAACAATCAAAATCCATCATTTAAACATTAAGCTTGCATAAACATGATTACCCTTAAACCCTAGCATGCTCCAAGCTTATTTCAATCAATAAAACATCAAAATAACCCTTGATTCTATCAATCAAACATGATCAACAACCATCAATAGCAGAACAAGAATTGCAACCAAAAATCCAAAGAGACAAGTTTACGGTTACTCACTTCAAGCTGGATAAAACTAGAGATGGAGGTGATGTTTAGTGGTTTTGATGATGGAGAATGGTGGGTAGTGGTACTAGGATGTCCCGAGGGGGACCGGAGGCAGCCGAGGTTGGCCGAAAAATGCCACAGAACAGCGGCAACAGCAGGGGGCAAGGGCTGCTGGCTAGAGAGAGAGAGAGGAGAGAGAAGTGGGTTGAAATTTTTTGTTGTATTTTCTTGACTTGTCTCACTTGGCGGAATTTCTACCTCAAAAAGTAGCTTTTTACTAACCATGGTTAAGCTTAAATCATGGTTATTAGCCAGGGTAATCGTGCAAACTTGTTGAACTTCAAATTGGGCGAAAAAAAAGTTGGGTTCGGAAATAAAACGCCCCGTAACGATAACGTTTTTTTGTCACTTCAGATTAAGTTTTTGCGAGGTTATAATAATAACAAGAACAACAATAATAATAATAATAATAATAATAATAATAATAATAATAATAATAGTAATAATAATAATAACAATAACAATAATAATAATGTCTTAAACCATAATTATCAAGGCCTACTATCGATTCAGCCGATATTTAATCAATCAGCGAAACTGGAATTAACAATCAATGAAACTTGAATTGCAAAATGGGATCCAAATAAAATATCTCCCAATCGGGATGATTAAATACGACAAATGAAGGTGACAAATTTAGATAACATAATGGAATTCATTTGATAAATAAATTGGGTGTCATTGAATTAATAAACATGATTTGCTTAAATAAATAACCATGACCAATTAAATAAATAACCATGATTAATTAAAATAAACATGATTTAAATAAATAAATATGATTTAAGGTCAGGCTATCACAGTCTTCCCCCCTTAAAGAGTTTTGTCCTAGAAACTTATGAAGCTTATTCATGTATGCCAAACTGCCTCAAATATCAATAGCTAGCTTTCATTGCTTCCCTCCAAAGAGGCATGATTAGCCCAATGCGCATAGCTACTTAATCCTACGATCGAGTATCTAGATCCTCAGTGACTTCACTGGCTCGATTACATGGGCTCAAAGTTGATACTCTCTTTAAAAGAAAAATTTGTTACTGCAAAGAAGATACTCCACTCCACTGGTTCTCTGTCTTGACCCCTAATAGATATGAAAATCATTGCATTTCCTAATAAGTACTCTGGTGCTGACTTATAAAGCGCACTGTAACGAGGACTAAATATCTTTGATATCTAGTCTCTTGACACCCTTGACTAGAGAATCCCTTGGGAAAACTTTATATCTCATCTGAACTTTGATTGTCTCCTTCTTTGGTCAAAATGACCTTATGACTCTTGTATAGTCCTTATGTCACCTTAGCGTGTACTTGAACTGTCTCAGTATTTTCCATACTTCTTCTAGCTTACTCTAATACCGCTAGACATTGTTTGGGATTATGCCCTTATCAAAAAGTCCTCATCTGATGTTCTTAATACATCACATGATGTTCCCTCATCAGACTAGTCTAAGATTTGCTTCGAGTCTGAATTAAGCACTAGAATAAACATGGTTAGAGATAAAAATGATGGAATTGGCAGCCAAGTGAGTCATTAGGAACAAAAGAAATAAACAATGAGATAAGAAAAGATTTATAAAGAAGGGATTAACATAGAGTGGTTAGAATAAAGATAACCATAAGTGTATCATGAATTATGAAATATAATACCACAAGAATTGTGGTTTATAAATATGGATCATAAGGGGTCCAATAAATAATTAACCAAGGAGAAATATAGCCCGGTTATACTCGGGCTTAACTAATGAATTGAAAATAAGATGATAAGCAACTGAGCTTCAACTAGGTGACTTTATAGCTACAAGCAACGAGATAAGTGCAATAGGTAGATGGGACAAGCAACGTGCAATAAATAGATAGATAGATTGGATAAGCAAAGTGCATTAGATACATAAATAGATTGAGCAAGGTACAATAGGAATATGCCTTTACTCATTTTAAGCCAATTCGAGTACAAGAATAAGATTAAGTAGAGGATGCAGAAGTTTATTTATCAGAACGTAAGATATATGTGTGGGCGTTGAAGTTCAAAATAAAGAGAGTAAGGGGATTATGACATTCGCAATCACCGACACTAATGAGAGTTAAATTACATTATGAATTCAGAACAGGTTATACGAGCTTATCATTATGATTAAATGAAACGTAAGGCAGGTGTGTGAATCGGCTCTCAGCGGAATGAAGTACCACTCATGATCATAAAATAAAGATGGTGAAGGTCGAGAGTAATAGAGTGTTGACAGCCATATAAGGTCGAACAAAAATGTATCACACATTTAACAATAGGTTTGCAAGGACATGGAAGGTCACACTAATAGAAAATATCGGGTTGAAATGCAAGGGAGATTAAACAATATTAGATAGTATCAAGTTTTGAGGATGAGACAAGCAAACAATTCCAAGAATTACTATAAAAGGGCATTCTTGCAAAAGATAAACTATGGTTGTGTGGTTTAGGTGCGATATCCGGACCTCAATCATTCCTAGAAAAGACATCTATTGTCGGTAGTTAATCCCATAAATCATCTCTTCAAGGTATAGGGCGCTTATTTTTGATAGTGATCATGTTCAACTTTCTGCATGCAGTATACAACCATAAGGTTCTGCCGTCCTTCTTTACACATATAAAATTAGGGATTTCCACGGTGACACACTTGGTCAAGTAACTCCCTTCTGTAACAACTAATCTTACTAAATCTTTAGTTCTTTGAACCCTGCTGGGGGTCGTATGATAGGGGCTCTAAAATAGATTGTGCACTTAGAATTAGGTTGATCTGAAAATTAATGTTTCTTGCGGGAAAACAGTCCTGAAAGTCCTCAAATGAAATATCTCTAAACTCACAAACTGTAATTATGGAGATATATATATATATATATATATATATATGATATATATATATATATATATATATATTAATACATATATAAATATACATACATATATATACATATATATATCATATATATACATATATATACATACAATATATGCATATATATATACATATATATATTATATACATATATATATTATATATATATATATAGATACATATATATATATATTACATATATATATATATATAATACATATATTAGATATATATATATATAATATATATATATATATATATATATATATATATTATATATATATATATATATATATACATATACATACATATATATATATATATATGCCAAGTGTGATTGGCATATCACTAATATTCAATGTCTGACATGATAACTCACTTGCACAGTGTAATTAGGGCGGAAATAGAGTTTTCCTTTCCTTGGTCTATGGAAACACACATCTAGTCATTTCTCATTTCTCAAGCTAACCTTAAGATCTTTACAAGTCATCTTCTATAAGTACATAGTTAGTTCATCCCCATAATAATAACAAGGTCTGCCAATCAAACTAGATTCAATGTCTAGTGAATATGGTTCCAGCAATACTACTAGAGGCATGTGTATAAAAGATAAACATTCAACTGTATACTGGTCTCAGTACATCGAAATGACTGGGGAAAGATCTAAAGTGTGGAGAGATGTAATGACACAATGAACTCTTGCAATGATATTCCTGTATTGATTATAAAGGACCGGCATGTAGGCTGAGTGAATGAAGGGATGAAGATTCGTAATTAAAGAGGTAAGGCATATAAATGAGCTGCATATATAGGACATACAGTTTATTCAGGATGATCATGATGGTAAAGTAAATGAACAATGTTACAAAGTTGAGCGGGAGTATTAAGTACTGAAGGTGACGAAATGTAACAGATTACCAAAACGGCTTTTGAAAAGTCATACGGTATCTGTATATGAGTAAAATGACGAAGATAAGGGTAGACACCACCAAAAGGGAAATTTTATTCATCTGGTGTTTGAAAGGACAATACATCAAGATGAAGGAGTCAGTCTTGTAACGGAACGTAATGATATCCATCAATAACACATTTTACAGTAAATGGAAGTCTTGCCTAGGCATATAAAGTCCAAAACTATAACACATTTTACAGTAAATGGAAGTCTTGCCTAGGCATATAAAGTCCAAAACTACTGGCAGATGGAAATAGCCCCAATTGTTGTTTGTCGTTAATAAGATAGGCTGTACCAGTAAACAAAGGATTACCAAAATAACTCGAGTAACGACATGTAGTCACGACCATAGAGTAGTATGCCAACATGACGTTACGGTGCTATAGAAACACAAACAATATGGATACATTTAATTATTCAAAGGGCACTCAATGACTGGGTCACAAGCAACTAATTGTTGTACAAGCAATAAATGAATGGTGCCCAAATAGAAGTAAGGAGTTAAAGTGGGTAACAGTAAAAATATGAACATAGTGATGACTGAACTATAAGTAGAATGGGTTAAATATGCTTAAGAAGAATTGCAAATAACACAGTAATGCATATCGGGGGTCATTAGAGGCTCCATTATGGAAACAGAGAATTAAACGATTATGATTGTCAAGGTTTAAGTTGCCTAAAAGAAAGGTTACTCAGATGTGTTTAAAGGACTCCCCACATACCACATATGAGATTTTTTTTTTCCATAAACACTCCATTACAAATCAAGAGAGTGTTAGTGACAAAGAAATGATGCCTCTGAACAATTCAAGGTAACTAGGGCAGAAATAAGTCAATGACAGGAAGTAATGGGAGCATTGATGAGATAAGGTCCTAATGTCAAGAATGGAGCTTAATCGTACTCGTACCATCCACATAATGCCAAGTAGCACGCCATAAGCTACTAACTGCTATCATCAGACATAACCACTCATTGTAACGTTCATCTCATGTTGGTTCACCTCAAAGATATTTCCCCACAAAGCATTTCCTCATCTAGAGGTTTACATCTTACTTGACACTGTATTAATCCCTTAAGAAGTTGTAAATGGCATCCCCACATTGGGTTTCAATCATCACTGTACCCAAGATCAGGTACATTAACACACCTCAATAAAACTCCTAAATCCTAGGGCAAAACGGACAGAGTTCCACCTAAAAACTGACTGAAATACTTCAATAGCTCAACGGCTACACGCTGGAGTTCATAACTCAACGGAGCACACGCCCGGAGTGCACGATTGCAAAAATTTAAACAAATGAGAGAAATGAAACATACAATATAACTTCCAGATAAATGAGAGCATGCCTCACTAACAGGTGACCCAAAGGGTTCCACACTCCACTTTGCTAATACTTGAATCTCAGGATATTACCAAATGATTGGGTCACCCAAATGAAAATGGTTCCTCCTTGTATGCCCATATATATGAACTTATAGTCAGTAGCTCATTTAATTGGTCCAACATAACCCATGCACACCTTGATAGCTAACTCATACACACTTGACACCTCACAGTGGCCCTTAAAACCTTGGCTCTGATACTAAATCTGCAACGCTCCCAAAATGCTAATGACATGATTTATGGAAAACTGCAGTAGAAGACTTAATAATAGAATGTGCTACCGCCGTCCTGATAAGGACAAGGCTCACTGAAACCATTCAATCTTACAACTCATGTTCACAATATCTATTAAACTGAAACACTCCAAGAGCAAAGTTCATCATAGTTCAACTTCAATACAATGGACTTAATCATACCATGTGCTAACTTCACACTCCACATGACACAAGGATATTGAAAATAGGCCCAACTTGAACCCGAGGTCGATCCCAACATTCATGCTATGCTGAATCCACTGTGAGCATATGATGACTTCCAAAAGGGCTTGCTAAGTTGAGAAACATGTGATACTTCATCACCTAAAATGGAAAACATGAAAACAATTTGAAAATGTGAGCTAATACTCAGTACATGCATTCCTACATTGTACAATGAGCATAGAAACACTGTCGATGGGTACCCACCTTTACAAATCATTTAGTTCACAATAACAATGAAAATGAAAATAGTATAAACTAAATTGCTCATTATTATTTGGATGTGAACCCCTTGAATTGATATGATCTGTACATAGGTGTACACCTGCTAATCCGATCAATAGTTAGCCTGAAGTCACGCGGGTAAATGATGGGCTGATGCCCTATAGATGGTAACTGACGGGGTCACAAGTTAAATGGCAAATCACAGTATAAATTGATTCATTGATAAACTCATTAAGAGTTGTAACTTGATAAACATGTTTTACTTTCTGAAGATACAGGTAATGGATGCACCTGGGATCGTTTGAATGTAATCTGACTTGCAAAGCATGTTTTTGATTTGATAAATATGCTGTGACTTGATAAGATTTATGCATAATGGGGAACGATAACTAGGCCTCGACTCTATTTCATAAATGTCATTGTAAGTATGTGTAGTTAGTAAATGATCCTTACTCACATAATTGAGTAAGTAAAAGTATGTGTAATAGAAATTGAGTAATTAAATGGCATACATAACTTGGGTATTTCAATATAACTTTAAAACTGAATTAATGAAAGCAATTGAATCCGATATAAAGTAAATGAAAGTAAAATAGACCACAATGAGGTAAATGAGATTACAAAGGAAAAGGCCTTGATGGTCACAAATGAGAGGGTGGTTGTGGCCTTTTCTGAGATAGGTTGCTGAAACGGGTTTAAGGCTCGCCGATATATTGACTGGTTTAAGATAACAGGTAGTACACTAGATTGGCTTGGTAAATACATTTGATACATTCTGAATTGAGTACATAATGAAGGTTTGAGGCCAAGAGAGATAGATCTTGGTTCAAAATAGTATAAACTGCAATAACTTGGTCTGATAAATATGGTTTCTGAGTCACAACTCTCCCCACTTCTCATATATCATTCATAAATTCATTAGATATAGAATTCCACCCCAAATTAGTCATTGAACTCAATAGAATCTATTAAGCTCACTAAACTTGGTATTTTCTTTGTAAACTCCATAATTGATTCAATGCTCATAAACAAGCTCCCAAATTGTGTACTTCTCTTCTTCTTTCTCATTAATCAAGCCAAAAGCTCCATGAAAGTCCATGAATATTCATTTCCTCCGTTAATGTCCTTACTTAGCCCAAAATACACAAAATGAGTGCTTGATCAATCTCGCTCAATCTTTATTATTTCTCTTTACAGAATTACTCAGAATGCTTCCAAAAATCACTAAATTCAAAATACTCAACCAAAATTCATGAAATCTTATAGGAAATTTGAAAATAATATGGACAATCTAAAGTACAATTTTTTTAGCATTTTCCTCCAAGTATACGCTGTACGAAAATTGCAATAACAGCCTAATTTACACCAAAGTAGGTCAGTACACTTCAAAAATTTATAACTTTCACCCTTTACCTCAAATGGAGACCTAAAACCCCAATATGAGAATATTAAGAAGTTTCAAAAAATTTTCATTTACAACACAAAGCATGATTCCCACAAAATTCTTCCCAAAATGGGGCTAAAACACAAGTGTGTTAGTTTTGGTCCATTCTGCACAGTTTTGATAAAATGACCATAACTTTTTCCACAAACCTCAGATTAAGGCTATTCAAAAGCCATTTGAAAGCTAACACGATGAACTATCTTACCACCAAAAATCATAATTTTCCCATGGGCTGATCATTACCAGTTTAATCCTAAACTCTTCCTTATTTTCCTAAAATTTTCAGCCTTCACTGTTTAGCTTTTCCCTCTCTTTTCACATGAATCCTCAACTTAAACCATTCTTTAAAAGCATGTAAATAAGCTTTGGTCTATCCCAACATCATACAAAACTACCACACTCAATTTTACTTCATAGTGGTGTCCAATAAAGATATTTTTTTCAAACAAATACACACAAAAACCAAGCTTAATGCCAATTTAATCCAAACCATATATTACTTGCCAAAACCCTAGTTTATGGCGAACTTGGATTCACTTCAATTCATTTCAAATCACCAAAAACATCATCATAAACATTAATAGGTAAAAGATGACCAAATCAAAGATAAAACAATCAAAATCCAACATTTTAACATTAAGCTTGCATGAACATCATTACCCTTGAACCCTGGCATGCTCCAAGCTTATTTCAATCAATAAAACATCCAAATAACCCTTGATTCTAGCAATCCAACATCATTAACAATCATAAATAGCAAAGCAAGAATCAAAACCAAAAGTCTAAAGAGACAAGTTTAGGGTTACTCACTTCAAGCTGGATAAAAGTAGAGATGGAGGTGATGTTTAGTGGTTTTGATGATGGAGAATGGTGGCTAGTGGTACTAGGATGTCCAGGGGCAACGGAGGCAGTCGGGTTGGCCGAAAAATGCCACAAAATAGCAGCAACAGTAGGGGGGAAGGGCTGCCGGCTAGAGAGAGAGAGGAGAGAAAAGTGGGTTGAAATTTTTGGTTGTATTTTCTTGACTTGTGTCACTTGGCTGAATTTATACCGCAAAATGTAGCTTTTTACTAACCATGGTTAAGCCTAAAAGATGGTTATTAGGTAGGGTAATCGTGTAAACTTGTTGGGCATAAAATTGGGGCGAAAAGAAAGTTAGGTTCGGAAATAAAATGCCCCATAATGATAACGTTTTTATGACACTTCAGGTTAAATTTTTGCAAGGTTATAAAATAATAATAATAATAACAACAACAACAACAATAACAATAATAATAATTTATTAAACCATAATTATCGAGGTTTACTATCGATTCACTCGATATTTAATCAATTAGTGAAACTGGAATTAACAATCAATGAAACCTGAATTGCAAAATGAGACCCAAATGAAATATCTCCCAACCGGGATAATTAAATATGATAAATGAAGGTGAAAAATTTAAATAACATAATGAAATTCGTTCGATAAATTAATTGGGCGTAATTGAATTAATAAACATGATTTGTTTAAATAAATAACCATGTCCAATTAAATAAATAGCCATGATTAATTAAAATAAACATGATTTAAATAAATAAATATGGTTTAGGGTCGAGCTATCACAGTCTTCCCCCCTTTAAAGAGTTTCGTCCTCGAAATTCATCAAGCTTATTCATATATGCCAAACTACCTCAAATATCAATAGTTGGTTTTCATTGCTTACCTCCAAAGAGGTATGATTAGCCCAAAGTGCGTAGCTGATTAATCATTCGATCGAGTATCTAGATCCTCAGTGACTTCACTAGCTCAATAACTTTGGTTCAAAATTGATATTCTCTTTAAAAGAAAATTTATTATTGTAATGAAGGTACTCTACTATATTGGTTCTCTGTCTTAACCACTAATAGATATGAAAACCATTGCATTTCCTAATGAGTACTCTGGTACTGACTTATAAAGCCCACTATAACGAGGACTCAAATATCTTTGATATCCAGTCTCTTGACACCCTTGACTAGAGAAGCCCTTTGTAATACTTTATATCTCATATAAACTTCGATTGTCTCCTTCTTTGCTCAAAATGACCATATGACTCTTGTGTAGTCCTTGTGTCACCTTAGCGTGTACTTGAACTGTCTCATTATTCTCCATACTTCTTCTAGCTTACTCTAATACCGCTCGACATTGTTTGGGATTATGCCCTCATCAAAAAGCCCTCATATGATGTTCTTAATGCATCACATGATGTTCCCTCATCAGACTAGTCTAAGATTTGCTTTAAGTCTGAATTAAGCACTAGAATAAACATGGTCAGAGACAAAAATGATAGAATTGGTAGTCAAGTGAGTCATTAGGAACAAAAAAAATAAACAATGAGACAAGAAAAAATTTATAGAGGAGGGATTAACATGGGGCGGTTAGAATAAAGATAACCATAAGTGTTTCATGAATTATGAAATATAATCCCATAAGAATTGTGGTTTATAAATATGGATCATAAAGGGTCCAATAAATAATTAACCAAGAAGAAAGATGGTCTGGTTATACTTGGGTTTAACTAATGAATTGGAAACAAGATGACAAGCAACTTAGCTTTAAATAGGTGAATTTATAGCCACAACCAACGAGATAAGTGCAATAGATAGATGGGACAAGCAATGTGCAATAAATAGATAAATAGATAGATTGGATAAGCAAAGTGCAATCGATAGATAAATAGATTGAGCAAGCTACAGTAGAACATGCCTTTACTCATATGAAGCCAATTCGAATACAACAATAAAGATTAAATAGAAAATACAGAAATTTATCTATCAAAATGTAAGATATATGTGCGAGAGTTGAAGTTCAAAATAAAGAGAGTAAGGGGATTATGACATTCGCAATCACCCACACCAAAGAGAGTTGAATTACATTATGAATTTAGGACAGGTTATACGAGCTTATCATTATGAAGAAATGAGATGTAAAGTAGTTGTGTGAATTGGCTCTCAGCGGAATGAAGTACCACTAATGATCATAAAATAAAGATGGTGAGAGCACTAGAGTGTTGACAACCATATACGGTCGAACAAAAATGTATTGCACATTTAACAATGGGTTTGCAAAGATATGGAAGATCACACTAATAAGAAATATCGGGTTGAAATGCAAGGGAGATTAAACAATATTGGATAGTATCAAGTTTTGAAGAGGGGACAAGCAAACAATTCAAATAATTACTATAAAAGGACATTCTTGCAAAAGATAAACTGTGGTTGCATGGTTTAGGTGTGATATCCAGACCTCAAATCATTCCTGGAAAAGACATTTATTGTTGGTAGTTAATCACATAAATCATTTATTCAAGGTGTAGGGCACTAATTTTTGATAGTGATCTTGTTCAACTTTCTGCATGCAGTACACAACCATAAGGTTCTGCCTTCCTTCTTTACACATATAAAATTAGGGTTTTCTACGGTGATACACTTGGTCAAATAACTCCCTTCTGTAACAATTCATCTTACTAAATCTTTAGTTCCTTGAACTCTACTACGGATCATATGATAGGGGCTCTGAAAATGGATTGAGCACCTAGAACTACGTTGATCTGAAAATCAATGTTTCTTGGGGGAAAACAGTTCTGAAAGTACTCAAATGTAACATCTCTAAATTCACAAATCGTAATTATGGATATATATATATATATATATATATATATATATATATATATATATATATATATATATATATATATATATATATATATATATATATATATATATATATATATATATATATATATACCGAGTGTGATTGGTATATCACTAATATTCAATGCATTACTCACGATAACTCACTTGCTTGCACAGTGTAATTAGGGCGAAAATAGGGTTTTTTTTCCCTCAGTCCATAGAAACACACGTCTAGCCTTTCCTCATTTCTCAAGCTAACCATAAGTTCTTCACAAGTCATCATCTTTCAGTACATAGTCAGTTCATCCCCATAATGATAGCAAGGTCTGCCAATCAAACTGGATTTAATGTCCAGTGAATATGGTTCCAGCAATACTACTAGAAGCATGTATATAAAAGATAAACATTCAACTACCCACTGGTCTCAGTACATTGAAATGACCGGGGAAAGATCTAAAGTGCAGAGAGATGTAATGACACAATGAACTCTTGAAATGATATTTCTTTATTGGTTATAAAGGACCGGCATGTGAGCTGAGTAAATGAAGGGATGGAGATTTGTAATAAAAGAGGTAAGGCATATAAATGACCTGCATATACAAGACGTGCAGTTTATTCATGATGATCATGATAGTAAAGTAAATGAACGATGTTATGATATTGAGAAGGAGTATTAAGTACTAAAGGTGAAGAAATGTAACAGATTACCAAAGTGGCTTTTGAAAAGTCATACGGTATCTGTATGTGAGTAAAATGAGAAAGATAAGGGTCAACACTACCAGAAGGGAAACCTTATTGATCTCGTGTTTGAAAGGACAATACGTCAAGATGAAGGAGTCAGTCTTATGACTGAACATCATGACATGCATCAATAACACATTTTACAGTAAATGGAAGTCTTAGGAAGGCATATAAACTCTGAAACTACTGGCAGAAGGAAATAGGACAAATCATTGTTTATCATTGATAAGATAGGCTCTACTAGTAAACAAAGGATTACCAAAATAAGTCGAGTAATGACATGCAGTGACGGCCATAGAGTAGTATGTCAACATGACATTATGGTGCTATAAAAACACAAACAATATAGATACATTTAATTGTTGAAAAGGGCGCTCAATAACTGGGTCTGAAGCAACCAAAGGCTGTGCAAGCAATAAATGAATAGTGCCCAAATAGAAGTAAGGAGTTAAAGTAGGTGACAGTAAAAATGTAAACATAATGATGGCTGAACTGTAAGTAGAATGGGTCAAATATGCTTAGGAAGAACTACAAATCACACTGTAACGTATATTGGGGGTCATTATAGGTTCCATTGTGAAAACAGAGAATTAAATGATTATGATTGTCAGGGTTTGAATCGCCTATAAGAAAGGTTGCTCAGATGTATTTAAAGGACTCCCCACATACCACATATGAGATTTTTTTCAGAAACACTCCATTACAAATCAAAAGAGTGTCAGTGACAAAGAAATGATGCCTCTGAATAGTTCAAGGTAATTAAGGCAGAAATAAGTCAATGGCAGGAAGTAATGGGAGCACTGATGAGGCAAGATCCTAATGTCAAGAACGGCAGCTTAATCTTACTTGTACCACCCATATAATGCCAAGTAGCACACCATAAGCTACTAACTGTTATCATCAAATATAAGCACTCATTGTAACGTTCATCTCATTCTAGTTTACCTCAAAGATATTGCCCCACAAAGCATTTCCTCATCTAGAGGTTTACATCTAACTTGACACTGTATTAATCTCTTGAGAAGTTGCAAATGGCATCCCATATAGGGTTTCAACTGTCACTGTACCCAAGATCAGGTAGATTAACACACCTCAATAAAACCCTCAAATCCTGGTGCAAAACAGACAGAGTTCCGCCTAAAAACTAACTAAAACTCGGCTTATAGCCTTATAATAGATACCTGAAATGGAGAGAAATACTTCAATAGCTCAACGACCACATGCTGGAGTTCATAACACAACGGAACACACACTTGGAGTGCATAATTGTAAAAATTTTAACAAACGAGAGAAATGAAACATACAATATAACTTCCAGATAAATGAGAGCATGCCTCACCAATAGGTGACCGAAATGGTTCCACATTCCACTTTGCTAATGCTTGAATCTCAGAATATTACCAAATGATTGGGTCACCCAAATGAAAATGGTTTCTCCTTATATGCCCATACATATGAACTTATAGTCAGCAGCTCATTTAACTAGTCCAACATAACTCATACACACCTTGATAGCTAACTCATAAACACATGATAGCTCATGGTGGCCCTTAAAACCTTGGCTCTGATCCCAAATCTGTAACGGCCCAAAAATGCTAGTGACATAATTTACAGAAAACCATAGCAGAAGACTTAATAATAGAAGGCGCTGCCGCCGTCTTGATAATGACAAGGCTCATTGGAACCATTCAATCTTGCAACTCATGTTCACAATATCTATTAAACTGAAACACTCCAAGGCCAAAGTCCATAATAGTTCAACTTCAATACAATCGAATTAATCATACCATGTGCTAACTCGCACTCCACACTATACAAGTATATTGAATATAGGCCCAACTTGACCCTGAGGTCAATCCCAACATTCATGCTATGCTGAATCCACTGTGAGCATTTTATGACTTCCAAAAGGGCTTGCTAAATGGAGAAACATGTGATACTTCATCACCTAAAACAGGAAACATAAATACAATTTGAAAATGTGAGTGAAAACTCAGTACACGCATTCCTGTATTGTAAAATGCGCATCGAAACACTGTTGATGGGTATCTGCCTTTGCAAATCACTTAGTTCGCAATAACAATGAAAATGAAAATAGCATAAACTGAATTGCTCATTATTATCTGGATGTGAACCCCTTGCAATGATATGATCGATACATAGGTGTACACCTGCCAATCCGATCAACAGTTAGTCTGAAGCTGCGTGGGTAAGTCATGGGCTGACGCCCTATAGATGATAATTGACGGGGTCACAAGTTAAATGGCAAATCACTGTATGAACTGATTCATTGATAAGCTGATTAAGAGTTGTAACTTGATAAACATGTTCTGCTTTCTGAGGATACAAGTAATGGACGTACCTGTGATCTTTTGAATGTAATCCAATTTACAAAACATGTTTTTGCTTTAATAAGTATGTTGTGACTTGACAAGACTTGTGCATAAGGGGGAACGATAACTAAGGCTCGACTCTGTTTCAAAAATGTCATTGTAAGTATGTGCAGTTAGTAAATGATCCTTACTAACATAGTTGAATAAGTAAAAGTATGTGTAACAGAAATTGAGTAATTAAATAGCATATATAACTTGAGTATTTCAATATAACTTCAAAAAACTAAATTAATAGAAGTAATTAAGTCCGATATAAAGTAAATGAAAGTAAAATGGACCACAATGAGATAAATGAGATTACAAAGGAAAAGGCCTTGATGGTGACAAATGAGAGAGTGGTTGTGGCCTTTTCTGAGATAGGTTATTGATACAGGTTTAAGGCTCACTGATGTGTAGCCTGATTCAAGATAACAGGTAGTACACTAGATTGGCTTGATAAATACATTTGATACATTCTGAAATGAGTAAGTAATAAAGGTTTGAGGCCAAGAGAGATAGATCTTGGTTCAAAATAGCATAAATTGCAATAACTTGGTCTAATAAATATTATTTCCGAGTCACAACTCTCCCCACTTCTTATATTCCATTCATAAATCCATTGCATATAGAATTCTACCCCAAATGAGTCAGTGAACTCAATAGAAGGTATTAAGCTCACTAAACTTGGTATTTTCTTTGTAAAATCCATAATTGATGCAAAGCTCATAAACAAGCTCTCAAATTGTATACTTCTCTTCTTCTTTCTCACTAATCAAGCTAAAAGCTCCATGAAAGTCCATGAATATTCATTTCCTCCTGAAATGACCTTACTTAGCCCAAAATACACAAAATGAGTGCATGAACAATCTCACTCAATCTTTATTATTACTCTTCACACAATTACTCAAAATGCTTCCAAAAATGCTTAAACTCAAAATACTCAACCAAAATTCATGAAATCTTATAGGAAATTCAAAAATAATATGGACAATCTACAGTACAATTTTTAGAATTTTCTTCCAAGTATTCGCTGTGCAGAAATTGCAATAACAGCCCAATTTATACCGAAGCAGGTTAGTTCACTTCAAAAAATTCATAACTTTCACTCTTGACCTCAAATGGAGACCTAAAACCCCAATATGAAAATATAAGAAGTCCCAAAAAATTTTCATTTACAACACAAAACATAATTCCCACAATAGGATTTCCAAAATGGGGCTAAAACACAAGTGTATTAGTTTTGGTTTGTTCTGCATAGTTTTGATAAAACGATCATAAGTTTTTCCACAAACCTCGGATTAAGGCAATTCAAAATCCATTTGAAAGCTAACACACTGAACCATCCACCCACTAAAATCATAATTTTCCCATAGGCTGATCATTACCAGTTTAATCCTAAAGTTTGCCCGGTTTGCTTGAAATTTCCAGGCTTCACTATTTTAGATTTTCCCTCTCTTTTCACGCAAGTGCTTAACTTAAACCATTCCTTAAAAGCATGTAAACAATCTTTGATCCGTCCCAACATTATTCAAAACCACCACACTCAATTTTACTTCATAGTTATATCCAATAAAGATCTTTTTTTCAAACAAATACACACATAAACCAAGCTGAATGTTAATTTAATCCAAACCATATATTACTTAGATTCACTCCAACTCATTTCAAATCACCAAAAGCATCATCATAAACATCAATAGGTAAAAGATGACCAAATCAAAGATAAAACAATCAAAATTCAACATTTTAACATGAAGCTTGCATGAACATGATTACCCTTAAACCCTAGCATGCTCCAAGCTTATTTCAATCAATAAAACTTCAAAATAACCCTTGATTCTATCAATCAAACATGATCAACAACCATAAATAGCAAAACAAGACTCAAAACCAAAAATCCAAAGATACAAGTTTAGGGTTACTCACTTCAAGCTGGATAAAAGTAGAGATAGAGGTGATGTTTAGTAGTTTTGATGATGGAGAATGGTGGCTAGTGGTACTAGGATGTCCGGGGAAGACCAGAGGCAGCCGAGGTTAGCCGAAAAATGCCATAAAATAGCAGCAACAGCAGGGGGAAGGGCTGCCGGCTAGAGAGAAAGAGAGGAGAAAGAAGTGGGTTGAAATTTTTGGTTGTATTTTCTTGACTTGTCTCACTTGGCTGAATTTATACCTCAAAAAGCAGCTTTTTACTAACTATGGTTAAGCTTAAATCATGGTTATTAGCTAGGGTAATCGTGCAAACTTGTTGAGCTTTAAATTGGGCCAAAAAAAAGTTGGGTTCGGAAATAAAACGCCCTATAACGATAATGTTTTTATGTCACTTCAGATTAAATTTTTACAAGGCTATAATAATAATAATAGTAATAATAATAATAGTAATGATGATGATGATGACGATGATGATGATAATAATAATAAGAATAACAATAATAATAATTTCTTAAACTATAATTATCGAGGCCTACTATCGATTCACCCGATATTTAATCAATCAGCGAAACTGGAATTAACAATCAATGAAACTTGAATTGCAAAATGAGACTTAAATGAAATATCTCCCAACTAAGATGATTAAATACGATAAATGAAGGTGAAAAATTTAAACATCATAGTGGAATTCGTTCGATAAATAAATTGGGTGTAATTGAATTAATAAACATGATTTAGTTAAATAAATAACCATGACCAATTAAATAAATAAACATGATTAATTAAAATAAACATGATTTAAATAAATAAATATGGTTTAGGGTTGGGCTATTCCAGCCTTCCCCCTTAAAGAGTTTCATCGTCGAAACTTATGAAGCTTATTCATGTATGCCAAACTACCTCAAATATCAATAGTTGGTTTTCATTGCTTCCGTCTAAAGAGGTATGATTAGCCCGAAGTGCATAGCTGCTAATCCTGCAATTGAGTATCTAGATCCTTAGTGACTTCACTGGCTCGATTACTTTGGTACAAAATTGATATTCTCTTAAAAATAAAAAAATTTGTTACTGCATAGAAGGTATTCTACTCTACTGGTTCTCTATCTTGGCCACTAATAGATATGAAAACTATTGCATTTCCTAATAAGTACTCTGGTGCTGACTTATAAAGCCCACTATAACGAGGACCCAAATACCTTTGATATCCAGTCTCTTGACACCATTGACTAGGGAAGCCCTTTGTAATACTTTATATCTCATCTGAACTTTGATTGTCTCCTTCGTTGGTCAACATGATCATATGACTCTTGTGTTGTCCTTGTGTCACCATAGCATATATTTGAACTGTCTCATTATTCTCCATACTTCTTCTAGCTTACTCTAATACCGCTAGACATTGTTTGGGATTATGCCTTTATCAAAAAGTCCTCATATGATATTCTTAATGCATCACATGATCTTCCCTTATCAGACTAGTCTAAGATATGCTCTAAGTCTGAATTAAATGCTAGAATAAACATGGTAAGAGATAAAAATGATAGAATTGGTAGTCAAGTGAGTCATTAGGAACAAAAGAAATAAACAATGAGACAAGAAAAGATTTATAAAGGAGCGATTAACATGGGGTGGTTAGAATAAAGATAACCATAAGTGTATCATAAATTATGAAATATAATGCCACAAGAATTATGGTTTATAAATATGGATCATAAAGGGTCCAATAAATAATTAACCAAGGAGAAAGATGGCCTGATTATACTCTAGTTTAACTGATGAATTGGAAACAAAATGATAAGCAACTGAGCTTCAACTAGGTTACCTTATAGCTACAAGCAATGAGATAAGTGCAATAGATAGATGGGACAAGCAATGTCCAATAAATAGATAGATAGATTGGATAAGCATCGTACAATGGATAGATAAATAGATTGAGTAAGCTACAATAGGAACATACCTTTACTCATATGAGGCCAATTCGAGTACAACAATAAGATTAAATAGAGAATGCAGAAGTTTATTTAGCAGAATGTAAGATATATGTGTGGGAGTTGAAGTTCAAAATAAAGAGAGTAAGGGGATTATGACATTCGCAATCACCTGCACCAATGAGAGTTGAATTACATTATGAATTCAGAACAGGTTATATGAGCTTATCATTATGAATAAATGAGATGTAACGTAGGTGTGTGAATCGGCTCTCAGCGAAATGAAGTACCACGCATGATTATGAAATAAAGATGATGAAGGTCGAGAGCACTAGAGTGTTGACAACCATAAAAGGTCGAACAAAAATGTATTGCACATTTAACAATGGGTTTTCAAAGACATGAAAGATCACACTAATATGAAATATCGGGTTGAAATGTAAGGGAGATTAAACAATATTGGATAGTATCAAGTTTTGACGATGAGACAAGCAAATAATTCTAAGAATTACTATAAAAGGGCATTCTTGCAAAAGATAAACTGTGGTTGCATGGTTTAGGCGTGATATTCAGACCTCAAACCATTCCTAAAAAAGACATCTATTGTTGGCAGTTAATCCCATAAATCATTTGTTCAAGGTATAGGGCACTTGTTTTTGACAGTGATCTTGTTCAACTTTTTGTATGCTGTACACAACCATAAGGTTCTGCCTTTCTTCTTCACACATATAAAATTAGGGTTTCCCACGGTGACACAGTTGGTCAAATAATTCCCTTCTGTAACAACCCATCTAACTAAATCATTAGTTCTTTGACCCTGCTGGGGGTCATATGATAGGGGCTCTGAAAATGGATTGAGCACCTAGAATTAGGTTGATATGAAAATCAATGTTTCTTGGAGGAAACTATTCCTGAAAGTCCTTAGATGAAACATCTCTAAATTCATAATCTTTAATTATGGATCTATATACACCGACTGTGATTGGCATATCACTCATATTCAATGCATTACTGACACGATAACTCACTTGCTTGCACAGTGTAATTAGAGTGAAAATAGTGTTTTTGTTACCTCAGTCCATAGAAACACACGTCTAGTCTTATCCTCAGTTCTCAAGCTAACCTTAAGATCTTTACAAGTCATCTTCTATATAAGTACATAGTTAGTTCATCCCCATAATGATAACAAGGTCTGTCCATCAAACTGGATTCAATGTCCAGTGAATATGGTTCTAGCAATACTACTAGAGGCATGTGTATAAAAGATAAACATTCAACTGCCTACTGATCTCAGTACATTGAAATGATCGGGGAAAGATCTAAAGTGTGGAGAGATGTAATGATACAATAAACTCTTATAATGATATTTCTTTATTGGTTATAAAGGTCTTGCATGTAAGTTGAGTGAATGAAGGGACGATGATTTGTAATGGTAGAGGTAGGGCATATAAATGACCTGCATGTACAAGACATGTAGTTTATTCATAATGATTATGATAGTAAAGTAAATGAACGATGTTATGAAATTGAGAGGAAGTGTTAACTACTAATAACCTTGTAATGCAATCAAGTTTGTAATTGTGTTTTCATTACTTTATTTGGTTGTATAAAAATATTACAATATAAAACTACCTTGTAATTATGATTACCATAAATTAAGTAATTATGATTACAATACAAAGTTGATTGCATTACATTGTTATTACATTACATCCAACCAAACATTACATAAAGGTGAATAAATGTAATCGATTACCAAAGCGGCTTTTAAAAAGTCATACGGTATCTGTATGTGAGTAAAACGACGAAGATAAGGGTCAACACTATCAGAAGGGAAATTTTATTCATCTGGTGTTTGAAAGGATAATACGTCAAGATAAAGGAGTCAGCCTTATGACCGAACATGATGATATATATTAATAACACATTTTACTGTAAATGGAAGTCTTGGGTAGGCATATAAACTCCGAAACGGCTGGCAGATGGAAATAGCACAAATTGTTGTTTATCATTAATAAGATAGGCTGTACTAGTAAACAAAGGATTACCAAAATAACTCGAGTAACGACATGTAGTTGTGGCCATAGAGTAGTATGCTAACATGATGTTACGGTGCTACGAACAATATGGACACATTTAATTGTTGAAAAGGGCGCTCAATGACTGGACCTGAAGCAACCAAAGGCTGTGCAAGCAATAAATGAATAGTGCCTAAATAGAAGTAAGGAGTTAAAGTAGGTGACAGTAAAAATATGAACATAGTGATGACTAAACTGTACGTAAAATGGGTTAAATATCCTTAGGAAGAACTATAAATCACACAGTAATGCATATCGGGGGTCATTATAGGCTCCATTATGGAAATAGAGAATTAAACGATTATGATTGTCAGGGTTTGAATTGCCTACAGGAAAGATTACTCAGATGTGTTTAAAAGACTCTCCACATACCACATATGAGATTTTTTTTCATAAACACTCCATTACAAATCAAGAGAGTGTTAGTGACAAAGAAATGATGCCTCTTAACAATTCAAGGTAACTAGGGTAGAAATAGTCAATGATAGGAAGTAATGGGAGCATTGATGAGGTAAGGTCCTAATGTCAAAAATGGTAGCTTAATCTTACTCGTACCACCCACATAATGCCAAGTAGCACACCATAAGCTACTAACTATTTTCATCAGACATAAGCACTCATTGTAACATTCATCTCATACTGGTTCACCTCAAAGATATTACCCCACAAAGCATTTCCTCATCTAGAGGTTTACATCTAACTTGACACTGTATTAATCCTTTAAGAAGTTGCAAATGGCATCCCCACATCAGGTTTCAATTACCACTATACCCAAGATCAGATATATTAACACACCTCAGTAAAACTCTCAAATCTTGGGGCAAAATGGACAGTGTTTAGCCTAAGAACTGACTAAAACCCGGCTTACAGCCTAATAATAGATACCTAAAATGGAGAGAAACACTTCAATAGCTCACGGCCACACACTGGAGTTCATAACTCAACGGGACACACATCCGAAGTGCAAGATTGTAAAAATTTAAACAAATGAGAGAAATCAAGCATACAATATAACTTCCAAATAAATGAGAGCATAGCTCACTAACAGATGACCGAAATGGTTCTACACTCAATTTTGCTAATGCCCGAGTCTCAGGATATTACCAAAGGATTGGGTAAGCCAAATGGAAATGGCTCCTCCTTATATGCCTATACATATGAACTTATAGTCGGTAGCTCATTTAATTGGTCCAACATAACTTATACACCCCTTGATAGCTAACTCAAAAACACTTGATATCTTACAGTGGCCCTTAAAACCTTGGCTCTGATACCAAATCTGTAATGCCCCCAAAATACTAATGACATGATTTACGGAAAACTGCAGTAGAAGACTTAATAATAGAAGGTGCTACCGCCGTCCTAATAAAGACAAGGCTCACTGAAACCATTCAATCTTATAACTCATGTTCATAACATCTATTAAACTGAAACACTCCAAGATCAAAGTCCATAATGGATCAACTTCAATACAATCGACTTAATCATACTATGTGCTAACTAACACTCCACACTGCACAAATATATTGAATGTAGGCCCAACTTGATCCTGAGGTCGATCCCAACATTCATGTTATGCTGAATCCACTGTGAGCATCTGATGACTTCCAAAAGGGCTTGCTAAATGGGGAAACATGTGATACTTCATCACCTAAAATGGAAAACATGAAAACAATTCGAAAATATAAGCTAATACTCAGTACATGCATTTCTGTATTGTATAGTGAGCATAGAAATACTGCTGATGGGTACCTGCCTTTGCAAATCATTTAGCTCGCAATAACAATGAAAATGAAAGTACTATAAACCGAATTGCTCATTATTATTTAGATGTGAACCCCTTGCAATGATATGATCTATACATAGGTGTACACCTGCTAATCCGGTCAACAGTTGGCCTGAAGCCGCGCGGGTAAATGATGGGCTGACGCCCTATAGATAATAACTGACAAGGTCATAAGTTAAATGGTAAATCACTGTATAAATTGATTCAATGATAAACTCATTAAGAGTTGTAACTTGATAAACATGTTCTGCTTTCGGAAGACACAGGCGATGGACGTACCTGGGATCTTTTGAATGTAATCTGACCTGCAAAACATGTTTTTAATTTGATAAATATGCTGTGACTTGATAAGACTTATGCATCATGGGGAACGATAACTAGGCCTCGACTCTGTTTCATAAATGTCATTGTAAGTATGTGTAGTCGATAAATGATCCTTACTGACATAATTGATTAAGTAAAAGTATGCGTAATAGAAATTGAGTAATTAAATGATATACATAACTTGGGTATTTAAATATAACTTTAAAACTGAATTGATGAAAGTAATTAAATCCGATATAAAGTAAATGAAAGTAAAATAGACGACAATGAGATAAATGAAATTACAAAGGAAAAAGCCTTAATGGTGACAACTGAGAGAGTGGTTGTGACCTTTTCTGAGATAGGTTGCTGATACGGGTTTAAGGCTCGCTGATGTATAGCATAATTTAAGATAACAGCTAGTACACTAGATTGGCTTAATAAATACATTTGATACATTCTGAAATGAGTAAGTAATAAAGGTTTGAGGCCAAGAGAGTTAGATCTTGGTTCAAAATAACATAAACTGCAACACCTTGGTCTGATAAATATGGTTTTCGAGTCACAACTCTCCCCACTTTTCATATTCCATTCATAAATCCATTAGATATAGAATTCCACTCTGAATGAGTCATTGAACTCAATAGAAGCTATTAAGCTCATTAAACCTGGTATTTTCTTTATAAAATCCATAATTGATTCAAAACTCATAAACAAGCTCCCAAATTGTATACTTATCTTCTTCTTTCTTATTAATCAAGCTAAAAGCTCCATGAAAGTCTATGAATTTTCATTTCCTCCTTAAATGACCTTACTTAGCCCAAAATATACAAAATGAGTGCATGATCAATCTCACTCAATCTTTATTATTACTCTTTATACAATTACTCAAAATGCTTCCACAAATCACCAAACTCAAAATACTCAACCAAAATTCATAAAATCTTATAGGAAATTCTAAAATAATATGGACAATCTATAGTACAATTTTCAGAATTTCCTCTAATTATACGCTGTACAGAAACTGCAATAACAGCCTAATTTGCACCAAAGTAGGTCAGTTCACTTCAAAAATTCATAGCTTTCACCCTTGATCTCAAATGGAAACCTAAAACATAAATTAATAAAACATCAAAATAACCCTTGATTCTGTCAATCCGACATAATCAACAACCATAAATAGCAAAACAAGAAACAAAACCAAAAATCCAAAGAGACAGGTTAAGGGTTACTCACTTCAAGTTTGATAAAAGTAGAGATGGAGGTGATGTTTAGTGGTTTTGATGATGGAGAATGGTAGCTAGTGGTACTAGGATGTTGGGAGGGACAGAGGCAGCCAGGGTTGGTCGAAAACTGGCCCAAAAATGCCACAAAACGGCAGCAACAGCAGGGAGGAAGGGGCTGCCAACTAGAAAAAGAGAGGAGAGAGAAGTGGATTGAAATTTTTGGTTGTATTTTCTTGAATTGTCTCACTTGGCTGAATTTATACCTCAAAAAGTAGCTTTTTACTAACCATGGTTAAGCTTAAATCATGGTTATTAGCTAGGGTAATCATGCAAACTTGTTGGGCTTCAAATTGGGCCAAAAAAAAGTTGGGTTCGGAAATAAAAAGCCCCGTAACGATAACATTTTTATGTAACTTGAGATTAAATTTTTGCGAGGTTATAATAATAATAATAATAATAATAATAATAATAATAATAATAATAATAATAATAATAATAATAACAACAATAACAATAATAATAATTTCTTAAACTATAATTATCGAGGCCTATTATCGATTTATCCGATATTTAATCAATCAATGAAACTAGAATTAACAATCAATGAAAATTGAATTGCAAAATGAAATCCAAATAGAATATCTCCTAATTGGGATGATTAAATACGATAAATGAAAGTGGAAAATTTAAATAGCATAATGGATTTCGTTCAATAAATAAATTGGGTGTAATTAAATTAATAAACATGATTTGGTTAAATAAATAACAATGACCAATTAAATAATTGATTATTAATTAAAATAAATATGATTTAAATAAATAAATATGATTTAGGATCGGACTATTACAAATTTGGTATCTTTGATAATTATTTGTTGCGTTTTAGTTAATTTCGTTAGTTTGTCCATTTTAATTCTTAAATTTATAAGTTTTAATATAAATTTTATTTACCCCCCAAAAGATTAGTCTTTTAGGAGTGGATTAGTGATTTTATATTAGTCATATTTTGGTTTTTACTATGATTACAATTTTCAGATTTATTTTCTATTCTATTTTATCATTTATTTATCAGTTTGTTAGAAATTAGGTTAAAAATAGTTCCTTTTGTGTTTTTTGTGTGTTTTAATCTAGTTTAGGGTTTAAAAAGTATTCTAATTTGATGCTATTTAATATCAAAAATTTTGGAAATTATTTGATAATGTTTCTTTATTATTTCGTGAATTGAATACTTGCAGGTTTTTACTCTAATAAATCTAAAATTTACATTTTTAATTTTTATTTTATGTTTTTAGGGTTTTATCAAGTCTAGAAAATTATATTCTAAAATCTGGGTACTGTTGTTATTTATTTTGTTATTTATATTAGTGCAGTTTATTATTTCTCTAATTTTAGATTTTATTTTTTGTTTTAATTTTAAGAAGTTAACTTTCTGTTTTATTTTTTAGGAATTTAATTATGTATAATTTTTGAGATACAATGTTATAAACTTGTAGAATATTAATTTAGATTACTTTATGTGATTTTTAATATTAATTTTCTACTTGTTATTTTCTGTTTTAATTTTCAGTCTAATATTGTGTGATTATTCCTATTTTTATTTTTCCAGAACATTTAGGATAGCTATTTACCGTTTTGATTACCATAATTAAGTTTAGAATATTTAGGGGCAATATTAAGTAATTTTTTTAGGTTTTTACCTGTTTAATTTGATTTGTTTTAGTAATATAAAGAGAAAGCAAAATTAATTAGAGTAATAAAATTAATTAGAATTAAACTAGCTTATTGTCATAAACTTTCCTTGCGGGATCAATCCATACTTTCTATGCTATAAATCTTATTTATAAATTAAAGTAATGGTTTAATTTTTACCTCTACGACAAGCTTTACAAATTTTGGCGCCATTGCTGGAAAAAGAAAATAAAATTGATAGTTTGCTTCTATTTAATTTTACTACTTTTATTGTTTTTTTTTTTAACTCTAGTATTTTATTTTTGTAGGTTGTTTAGTTTATGAGATCAAAGAGTAGTCGCATGATCAAAGAGAAAAAGGAGTATACGTTTAAGGTGTCTAAAAGTGAAGTAAGTGATTATGAACCTGTAAGCTCCGAGTCGGTAAGTTGTGAAATTATTAAAGTTGATATGGCTACTTTACGTGAGCTTGCTGCACCTAATTCGGAAACTCAACCCTTGTCCATTGCTTACCCTGTATTAGACCAACCACTTGAGCTTAACTCTAGATTTTTAAACTTACTGCCTATGTTTCATGGATTGCCTGGCGAGGATCCATATCGCCATGTTAATGAGTTCATTATTATATGTTCGATCATGCAACCCAAGGGTATCACCCAGGACCAAATTAGGTTAAGAGTCTTTCCTTTGTCACTTCAGGATAAGGCCAAAGACTAGTTATATTACTTACCCCCTGCAACATTCACTACATAGACCCAAGTTCATAAAGCATTTTTAGAAAAATTTTTTCCCACATCTAGAATTGGATCCATTAGAAAAGAAATATGTGGAATTAAACAAATGAATGGGGAAAATTTCCATGAGTATTGGGAACATTTTAATAAATTATGTGCTAGTTGTCCCCAACATTAAATTTCTGAATAAATGTTGATTCAATATTTCTGTGAAGGTTTATTACCTATAGATAGAAACATGGTAGATGCTGTTAGTGGGGAGGCTTTGGTCAATAAGACTCCAACTCAGGCTAGGGAATTGTTTAATATCATGACACAAAATACTCAACAATTTAGAAGCAAGCAACCCCAGTTTAGGAAGGTCAATGAGCTTAGCTCAGGTCCACCTGTAGAGACCCAGTTGTCTCATATCACTGCTATACTGCACAAACTCATCACTGGAGGAGTTCAGAGAGCAGTGGTGTGTGGTATTTGCTGTTTAGAGGGACATGAAACTGATGTGTGCCCTATACTTCAAGGGGGTGATGTGAATACAATGTTTTCTAACCAAGGCCAAAGGAAGTATGACCCATACTCCAACACTTATAATGAAGGATGGAGAGACCACCCCAACCGTAGGTATAGACCTAGGAATAACCCCACAGGTTTTGACCAATCAGCACGTCAATCATATGCTTAGGATAGAACAAATTTTCTTTTAGAGCAAGCCATAAAAAAGATGAATGATCAGAAAAACGAGGTTGGCACTAGGTTTCAGAACATAAAGATGACTCTTAAATAGGTCTAAAAGAGACAGACTGCTACTAATACCATAGTTAGCAATCTCCAGGCCCAAATACAACATAGGTTGCCATCTCAACCATTTCAGAACCCGAAGGAAAATATGAGTGCTATGACACTTAGAAATGGGAAAGAGTTGAAGGAACCTAGGAAGAATAGAGAGGTACAGCATGAAATAGAGGTCAACAAACTTGAACCTAACCAAGTCTAAGACATCACCTCTAATGTTAAAGAAGTGGGTGAGGATAAGAAGGAGTCTTACAAGCCATTACCACCTTTTCCTAATAGACTGAGAGGGAAAACCCCTAAGGTAGATGAGGCAAACCAAGAAATCTTAGAAACATTTAGGAAGGTAGAGATTAATATTCCTCCCCTAGATGCCATAAAGCAGGTGCCTCGTTATGCCAAATTCCCTAAAGAGCTTTGTTCTGTAAAATGTAAACTGAAAGGGAATGAAAAGGTAAGTGTGGGGGAAAACGTGTCTGCTGTTTTCCAAAAGAAGTTTCCCCCTAAATTTAAGGACCCAGGTGTGTTTTCTATTCCTTGTAAAATTGAAAACCTCTCCTTTGATAGAGCTATGCTTGATTTAGAAACTTCCATCAATGTGATACTTAGGTCTATTTATGTCAAACTACACTTAGGAGAGTTAAAAACAACTGATTTAATTATTCAGTTAGCTGATAGCAGTAATGCATATCCAGATGGAGTTTTAGAAGATGTCTTAGTCCAAGTCAATGAGCTTATTTTTCCTGCTGACTTTTATGTATTAGACATGGGTGATGCATACCATGACGTTCCCATATCGCTTGGTAGACCCTTTTTTAAAACATCTAGGATAAAAATAGATGTGCATGCAGGAACATTGACCATGGAATATGATGGTGAAATTATTAAATTCAATATTTTTAATGCTATGAGATTTCCTACTGATGTGAATTATCTGTGTGCACTTGATGTGACTGACGAATTGTCCTAAAATGTTTATGAACTATCTCATGATGATGAATTGTTAACTGTACTTACTCAAGGTTTGGATAAGTTTGTGTTTCATAATATGCCTTACCATATTAATGATGAGTTAGTGGGCAGCATAGAGTCTTTGTTGCAATTGCATGTAGTTGACAGACCTAGGAAGCTAGAATTGCCTGAAAGTCATGCAAAGATGCTACCCCATCGCATTTCACCCCCTAAGCTAGAACTAAAACCATTACCTGAAAATCCTATGTATGCTTTTTTAGGGGATGATGAGATCTTACCTATTATAATCTCTAATGCACTTACATCTGAATAAGAGGATAAACTTATTAGGGTGCTTAGAGAACATAGTGAAGTGTTAGGGTGGACTTTAGCAGACCTTAAAGGACTTAGCCCCCACATTATGTTCACATAAATCACATTAGAATCAGATGCTAAGCCTAACAGAGACCCTTAGCGAAGACTAAATTCACCTATGATGGAGGTAGTTCAAAAAGAAATTCTTAAGTGGTTAGATGCTGGAGTAATATACCCCATCGCTGATCCTAAGTAGGTTAGTCCTATCCGTGTGGTTCTTATAAAGGGGGCAACAACAATAATGTAGAATAATACCTACTAGTGTCCAGAGTAGTTGGAGAGTGCGCATTGACTATAGAAAGCTTAACAAGGTCGCAAAGAAGGACCATTTTCCATTGCCCTTTATGAACCAGATGTTAGAGAGATTAGTTGGGATGTCACATTATTGCTTTCTATATGGCTATTCAGGTTATATTTAGGTCCCTATGGCTCCTGAGGATTAGGAAAAGACCACTTTTACCTGTCCTTTTGGCACTTATGCTTTTAGAAGGATGCCATTTGGTCTATGTAATACTCCTGCTACATTTCAAAGGTGTATGATGATTATCTTTTCTAATTTTATCACCAAAATTATAGAAATTTTCATAGATGATTTTACTGTACATGGTGATTCATTTGATGAGTGCTTGCATCGTCTTACGTTAGTGCATAAGCATTGTACTGGGACCAATTTAGTGCTTAATTTTAAAAAGTATCATTTCATAGTGGAGCATGGGGTAGTTTTAGGTCATGTAGTGTCATTCAAGGGCTTAGAGGTTGACAAGGCTGACGTAGAAATCATTTAATCTTTGCCCTATCCACAGTGTGTTAAGGAGGTGAGGTCATTTCTAGGTCATATTAGGTTTTATAGGAGATTTATTAAAGATTTTTCTAAGATTACCTCCCCTTCATGTGCTTTACTCATAAAAGATGATTTATTTGATTTTAATGAGGACTATAGGAGAGCTTTTGATCAATTGAAGTTGAAATTGGCCACCACTCCTATACTACAACCCTCTAACTCGGCCCTACCTTTTGATGAACTGATGTGTGATACTAGTGATAAGGCAATAGAGGCAGTCTTAGGTCAAAGAGTAGGGAAGGTACCTCATGTGATTTATTATGATTCCAGAACTCTTGACCCAGCATAATGTAACTACACAACTACAGAAAAGAAAATGTATGCTACTGTTTTTGCTCTAGAAAAGTTTCATCTTTATCTATTGGGTGTTAAAGTTACTGTTTATACTAATCATTCTGCTGTTAAACATCTATTAAGTAAGAATGACTCAAAACCAAGATTGATTAGATGGGTCCTACTACCGTAAGAATTCCAATTGGAGATTAGAGACAAGCTAGGAGCTAAAAATTTCGTGGCAGACCATCTAAGTAGGCTAGACAATGGGGAGAGTAGGAATCCATTAAGTGATTATTTTCTTGATGAGACTTTATATGCTATACTGATAGGCTGCCTTGGTATGCTGATATGGTTAATTATATAGTAACCAAAACCTTTACTATAGACTTGTCTAGAGCCTAAAAGGAGAAGATAAGAGCTTAATCTAAATATTATATTTAGGATGAGTCATATTTATGGAAATTTTATGGAGATCAGATTATAAGGCGTTGTGTAGATGACAGTGAATTTCATTCAATCTTAACCTTCTATCACTCTTCTGAAAGCGGGGGACATTTTGGACCTAAAAGAACGGCACACATAGTTCTTGAATGTAGATTTTATTGGCCCACTATTTTTAGGGATGCCTATGAATTTTGTAAAAGATGTGAAGCATGCCAGAAGATAGGAAATTTATCTAGAAGGAATCAAATGCCTCTGCATAGTGTGTATGTTTGTGAGATTTTTGATGTATGGAGTATTGATTTTATGGGACCTTTTCCCCCGTCTTTTGGTTATATTTACATTCTTATGCTTGTTGATTATGTATCTAAGCGGATTGAAACTATGGCTACTAGAACTGATGATGCTAAAACTGTTATGAAGCATGATAAATCTCTCATTCTGCATAGATATGGAGTTCCTAAAGCAATCATCAGTGATAGGTGGAACACATTTTTGTAATAGAGCCTTAGGTGCCTTGTTAGCCAACTATCATGTAACTCATGAGGTGTCTACTGGATATCATCCCCAAACCAATGGCTAAGCTGAAATCTCCAATAAAGAGATTAAGGGCATATTAGAAAAGGTTGTTAGACCAGATAAGAAAGATTGGAGTCTTAGGTTAGATGAAGCGCTCTGGGCCTATAGGATTGCATTTAAGACACCTATAGGTATGTCACCTTATAGGTTAGTTTTTGGTAAAGTATATCATCTCCCGGTAGAACTAGAGCATAAATCATATTGGGTTGTCAAGCAGTGTAGTCTAGATTATGACCTAGCAGGTAAGGAGCATAAGCTGTAATTTCAGGAATTAGAAGAGATTTTCCTGGAAGCCTATGACAATTCAGTAATCTACAAAGGTAAAGCCAAAGCTTTTTATGACGCTAAACTTAGTAGGAAAGAATTTTAGGTGGGTGAAAAAGTGTTGTTAATCAATTCCAAATTGAAACTCTTTCCTGGTAAGTTAAATTCTAGATGGCCAGGACCTTTTATGGTAGTAAAGACCTATCCATATAGCACTATTGAGATTAAATTCTTTGCTACTAACAAAATTTTCAAGGTAAATGATCACAGGCTAAAGCACTTTTATGAAGGAGATCGAGTATGCTTACTGGAGGAGATCCGATTAGAAGATCCATGAGCTCATTTGCATCGAGCCAATGACAGTAAACAAAGGCGCTGGTTGGGAGGCAACCTAACATGTTCAGGGAAGTACACATTTAATTTTACTTTTATCTTCGTTATTTCTATCTTTTTGCATGCATTAGGGGACAATGCATGAATTAAGTATGGGGGGTGCATCCTGCATTTAGCTCCTGCAATATTCATTCTTGAAAAAAAATTGTGATTTTCTATAAGTAATGCATGAATATGAATTAATGCTAGGCTTGCTTGTTTAAAAATTTTTATTTTCTTAGCTATTTATAGTTTGTTCTTCTATGAGTGAAGACTTCTGAGCATGCTAGCTGTCATTCAGAGCAGTTTGAGTTGATCCTCATATATCTCTTTAATGAGTAACTATCATGATTATTCATCTTATTTAATCATGTTATATAGCCGCTTCAGAGGTAATAAAATAATGACCTAGTCCATTTCCTAGACTATTGAATTAGTAGAATAACTCATTAAAATTGTGACTTTTTTTGTCTAAAAAAAGGGGAAAAAAGAAAAGAAAAAAGGTTAGATTACCAACATGGGTAGGAATAGGTGGCTCGGCACCTTTCCCCCTTAAGTTTAGGTCTCAAGTTGAGCCTTATACATGGAGTAACCCATGTTGGGAGAGTCATACCCCTTTTTGGGCCGATCAATGACTCATACCAAACTAACAGTCAATTAAAAAATAAAATAATGATGAGAATAAATTGTTAACTCTAGCACCTCTATTCGGGTGAGTGTGCTAAAAGGAGTGTTTAATTTCTAAGGCTCTATATGGGCCTCGAATATGTGCACAATTGGAGTGTGAAAAAAAAAGAAGAAAAAAAATTGCAAGGCAGGTTAGAATCAATATCATTGAGTTATTCTTTCGAATGCAATTGTCTCTATAGCCATACCGTACTTCAAGTTTTCTACCGTAAACGTTTTAGATCTCTTCATTGGTATATGCATGCTTAAAAGAGATGGATGATTATTGGTTTTGTTACTTCATTAAAGAAATGTTCTGAGGCCGATGAAGAAACACTTTGATGGTAATTAGATGTTTAGTAGTTCCCAACTGTTGGAAGGCAAATTAATTCATTTTGAGTGAAACTGTTTTTAAAGCAAGCCAATACCTAGTGTAAATTTTATATTTATGCATGACTTTATAAGAAAGAGGGTCGGCTTGTTGGTCGAGTCCTAGATTTCTTTGCATGAGGACGTCCAAAATCTAAGTGTGGGGGAATTTGTTAAGTCATAATTTATGCATGTTTTTAATAATTATTTTGATTATTTTATTTTATATATTTTTCAGGTTAAGCGTTAATAAAATAAAGAGGAGAAGAGAAGACGTCAAAGTTCGGATTCTACCAGATAAGTTATCAAGTCGGTCCAAAA